>CP106725.1:167251711-167838487 GCA_025506655.1 Gossypium rotundifolium
TTTAAATTGAGATTATTTATTTATTTATTATTCTCTATATTTTAAGTTAATATTAAGTGCGTTATTTTTTTTTCTTTTGTACTTAAGCTTAGTATTATTTAAATCTATTATATTAATCTACTCATTTGCTCATTATTCTCTTATC
Source organism: Gossypium rotundifolium (assembly GCA_025506655.1). Taxonomy (NCBI): domain Eukaryota; kingdom Viridiplantae; phylum Streptophyta; class Magnoliopsida; order Malvales; family Malvaceae; genus Gossypium; species Gossypium rotundifolium. The sequence continues at coordinate 167,251,857 of CP106725.1, forward strand.
TTTTAAGATTTAATATTATTTATGATTATTTTGTCAATTTATCTATTTATTCATCATTCTTTTATATCTAAGACATTCAAAATTAATATTACATTTATTTATTTTATTTATCTATTATAATTTAAATACTTTAATTATCGGGTAAATTATCCAAATATACTAAAAATTAAAATTTACGGAATTGAGTCGATTTTTAAAAATTTACGGAAAATGGCCATTTCCCATCAAAACGCGTCCACGTCGTTAAGCGTTTTGAGGAAATCAAAGAAAGCGTCCCAGGGCGCTTTGCCTCCAACGGTAAAAAGGCCCAACGGTTAAAATTTCAACTATAAAAACTCCCCAACCCTTTTATTTTTTTCACACTTTAATCATTCTCTCAATTTTCTCTCAATTTTCTCTCAAAGTCCTTGAAATTTACTCTCAAAATTTAAAATAGTCTTTTACTATCTACAAAAAAGCCCTTTTTAATTTTTTAATATATTTTTTTGGAAAATTTTAAAATTTTCAATCGTATTACAATGGCCGAGGAATTACTTCGTCTAGACAACAAGCACATCTCCGTCGAGCAAATGCAAATGGTAAGTTTTAATTTTAATTTTTCAATATTATTTAATATTTTTTAGGTCTATGCAATTTTAATTAATTTTTATTTTATAATTTTTTAAACAGTCTGTAGATCGAGTGTTGCAATGTTATATTCGCAATATGCATGGTCCCCCATCGCCGTTAATCGAGAATTGCCTGCGGGAAGCGGATTTTTGGCACGTGGCCACGATAGGCCGGGGGTTCAAGTTGGAGCCGCCTTTGATCAATGCGTTGATAGAGAGGTGGAGACCGAGACGACACTTTCCATCTTCCATGCGAGAGTGTACCATCACTCGGAAGATGTGTAGTTGCGATTGGGATTGCTTGGTGGGCCGGTCGGTAGTCACCGGTCCGCAACTTCGGTGATTGGATGGTCGTATGCTACGAGCTTATGGGCGCCATTCGGATAAAATTTAAGGAGGTCGGATCGAGATGGCTCGGTTACGAGACATTCTCGGAGCCGAATGAGGGTTTGACCGAAATAAAGCGAATACGGCATGCTCGGGCATACATTCTTCGATAATTGAAGGCTATCGATGCGGGACTTTTCTAGAAACCTCAGACACTTGAGATGACTCTGAAACTTGTTGATTTTAAAGCGCCGGGTGAATTGAGTTGGGGTGCATCGTGCTATCGAGGTTGTATCGGAGATGTCTTGAAGCGACGCAATTTTAGTAAAGCAAAAATCGGAGGTTGCCTATCACTACTGCAGTCATGGGCATGGTTTCGATTACCATTTTTACGTCCTCGACTCGACCACCCATATTCATTCCCACTGATAACGAGGTAAATTTAATGTTATATTTTACAATTATTACGTAGATTTATAGTATAATTGTATGCTAAAAATTTATTTAATTAGGTGGAACCATTCGATGAGTCGTGCTGGAATACCTACCTCGCTTGAAGATATACGGCTTCTATTGGACCAATGGTTGGAATCACAAGTAAGTTTCGAATTTCGTATTTAGTGTCTAGTATTATGTATATAACTAATATTTTGGTAATGTTAATATAGTTTCAATGGACACCGTACGAGAATCCAAAAATTCGGGCAGTAATTCTGGAGGAGTTCTTGTAAAATCCGACCAGTTGGCACGTGAAGGTCCTATTGATCACCTATGCGACTATGGAGATGCACCAGTAGATTTGGTTCTGCGACAATTAGGATTCCGACAACCGATTCCCGTGCCACCTGAGGTGCTCGATGATGAGCACAAAGTGGATTTACGGCAGTTACACATGGATTGGCTAAGATTTTGGTCAGCATATATCGAGACGTGGGAGAACCGATATGACTATTTACCTGACCGAGAATCGATCGTCGTTTCGAGTTAGCGTGCGTGCCAGAATACATGCCATGGTTTAGGATCCATGGTAAGCCGTATTTGTTGTCGGAAGAAGAGAGGCGACGGCAACTTCGTCAACAAAGGGAACGTCGGGGCCCCTTAAATCCAAGGAGAATGGGTGATGAGACGAGGCCATCAACAATACGAAATACGATCGACCGGGCCCATCAACACCCCACACATCAACCGGCCCATTAGTTCAAATTGACGACACCAACATCACAGCCTTTACCTTTTATGCAAGGTGCGTACCCTACCCCTTATATGTATCCTAACCCATATATGTTTCCTTTCCCCAGTCCTAGCCCAGGTTGGAATGTATTGCCGGGTTCGAGTCCGTTCCCGACTACTCCGGCTGGCCAGTCGATCTTGAGGCCGTCGTTGCGTGAGGGATCACAAGAGGCACCGTCGGGGAGCACTTCTTTCTACCAGTCTCCTTCGCCATACGGGATTCAGACACCCCCGTCGTAGTTTATGCAAACACCTCCTAGGTCGTTATTTTATCAAGGTGGGTCATCCTCGCAACACCCACAACCAGACCCACTGTCGGAGAACGAAATCCCACTGGAGGTTCCGCGACCCCACCAAAACTAGAAAAGGAGGAATCCAACGAGTAATCACGATCGCCCTGTGGCACTGATTCCAACCGGCATCAACATTGATTCGGATCGGCTTTTTATTTTTAAATTGTAATAATTTTTTATTTTTAATAAAAAGTTGTTTTTATTTGTGTTTGTAATATAATTTTAATATCTTCACTAAAATAGAAGTTGTTTATTTATTTTTGTATGTAATTTAATTTGAATTTGTTTAATAAAATAAAAATTTATTTTTATTTTTTATGTTTTGTAATTTAGTTTTAATATATTTAATAAAATAATAGTTGCTTAATTTTTATTTTAATTTAATTTTAATATATTTAATAAAATTGAAATTGTTTAATTTTTTATTGTAATTTAATTTTAATATATGTAATAAAAGAAGAAGTTGTTTTTATTTTTATTTTATTGTAATTTAGTTTTAATATATTAAATAAATAAGAAGTTTTCTTTATTTTTATTTTTTGTAATTTAGTTGTAATACATTTAATAAAATAATAGTTGCTTATATGTTTTTGTAATTTAATTCTAACCTCTTTTGTAAAATAGAATTTGTTTAATTTTTTTTGAAATTTAGTTTTAAAAATAAAAGTCCAATATTTATGATGGATCATGTTGGATGTAATTGCAACTTAAATTAAAACTATTTAAATAGTACATTTTATTATTTAAAAATAACAAAATATTAAAAAGATATTTTTACGCTAATGTTTATATATTTTAAAAATATTTAAATTTAGGCTGGTTCAAATATTAAAAAAGGAAAAAAATAATTCTCTAAATTAAATTAAATTATGTAGATTTTAAATTAAATTAAATTTTCAGCCTAAAGCGCGCCCCTAGGGACACGCTTTCCTGCCATTTCCCCTCAAAACGCGACTGACGTGGAGTCGTTTTGAGGGGAAATGGCCCTTTTCAGTAAATTTTCTAGAAATCGGCCCAATTCCATAAATTTTTAATTTTTTTGGTATATTTAGATATTTTACCCGTTGTTATCTATTTGTTTTACTTATTTATTTATTCTTCATTTTATTTTTTCAAAAATGTTTAAATTTGATGCTACTCATTATTTATTCCATTTATTATTGTTTCATTTTAAAATTTTGGATACTATTTTCATTTCTTTTATTTTTGTATTACCTTATTTGTTTTATTACTAAAATCGTGAATTAAGAATTCTATTGTTATAAGTATAACAATTATCGTTTTAATATTTTCCCGTATAGTCATTTTGTAGCATCATCACATCATTAAGTTTAGATATAATCGGTTTTTACACTATATCCCAAACAAAAATAAGTATACATCATATTTTGAATGTTACTCTTGTATTCATTCAAACTTTTGAAATAGGCAATGTTTCGTATTTTGAAATTTGATAAGTCGTACCCTAACTTATGGGGTTTCGATTTTCTCGTTTAATCCAAAATAACCGAACATCATTTTGAAATTCAAAATTCGACTAAATAATAAAATAAAGGGTCGGCTTATTTTGAGAAGTTAAAACGTCGTGTCCTAACTTACGGGATACGACTTCTTTTGCTACCTCGAGCTAAAGGGCCTTTAACATACATTTTGATTCATTCAAACGACTTTCACGTAAAAATAACATAGTATAAAGAGGGATCGTATTTTAAATTTCTTTTCGAGCTTTCGGCTTTCGATACTAAGACATCAATTAATCAATTAGGTACCAATTTTGGGTATTACGAGGGTGCTAATCCTTCCTCATACGTAACCGACTCCCGAACCCGTTTTATGAATTTCGTAGACCAAAACCGTCATTCTAGTAAATCAAACCTTTTACTAAAATAATCAAGTCACGAGGTGATCCAATCACACCTCGTAAAAAAAAGGATTGGTGGCGACTCCCATGTTCGTTTTTGTTTTCAAAATCAAAGTCGACCCCCTTTACAAAAAAATGGTTTCGACACATATCATTCTGTTACTTTTTTTTTATAAATGTTTTTTTTAAAATCTAATATTTAAATATATAAAATGGTTTAGATTAAATATTTTAAATATAAAAGTATTAATTAATTGTATAAAATTTCATCATTTAACAAATATCAAGTAAACCTTAAATCCTAAACCATTTAATATATATAAAGTTTATCTATTATCTCTTAAATAATTTAAATTATAAGCATAATTTTAATATATTAAAATTAATATTATCTCTTTTACAATTAAAAGACACTAATTAATCTAAACCCTAAACCTTAAACCATATACCTTAAACCATAAACCCTAAACTATAATGATAATTAATTCAATATTTTAAAATTAATACTATCTCTTTTACGATTATATAAGAAATTATTTAATATATAAATTAAAAACAATCAAGATGCCCAAAAAACTTTAAAATTATTTTAAATAATATTTTAATTTTTCATTTTTAACATATATTTTCAATTTTTTACTTTCAAATTTTTTCTACGTGTCATTATTTTTTGAAGAATTTAAATATTAAATTAAAAATAATTTGTATTTTAATTAATATAAATAAACCAATTAAATAATAAATAGACAGATAAAATGTTTCTTGTGGCATTTTTGATAAAGTGCCGCTAAAGCTCGATCTATAGCGGCGGTTTTCAAAAAGCGCCGCTAGTGCCACTAAAGCTCAACATAAAATGACGGCGTTGTGCTTAATTTTTTGTGGCGTTTTCAAAAAGCGCCGCTAATATTCAATCTATAGCGGCGTTTTTCAAAAAGCGCCACTAATGGTCGACCTACGGCGTTTTTCAAAAAGCGCCGCTAATGCTCAATCTCTAAAGCTCAACATATCGGGGTTGTGCTTAATTTTTTTGCGGCGTTTTTCAAAAAGCGCCGTTAATGGTCGACCTATAACGGCATTTTTCAAAAAACACTGCTAATGCTCGATCTATAACATGATCTATAGCGTTTTTTGTCTAAACGCCCCTAAAAACCTGCTTTATTGTAGTGAGAAAATAATCTAAATGTACAACTTGTACATTACACAAAACCCCAAATATAGCTCAAAAACCCAAAGAGAAAATCAATAAACAAAACCCTAAATCTCATAAGGCACTCACAAAATAAGTATAAAATACTTTCTATAATTATCACGAAAACTCTCACCAAAACTGATATGCAACTACATATTGTCGCTCTAAAAAAATTTTGTTGATTGACATATCAAAATAGGAATACAATGGCCCTTTTAAATAGGATAAAATTAGAGTTCTAATTATACTTAAAATATCCCTAGAGTAATAAGAGTTCAATTGAGAAAAGATAACAAAAGTTTAACTGGGAGAAGAATACGAGGCACACCCCACAGATTGCCTCAATTTATTGACAACATTAATTTTTGTTAAGGGGTAACATGTAGTTTGCCTCCTAAACTTGTCCAAAAGTATCTAGTTGATACCTGAACTTGTCAAAAAAATATCTAGTTGGTTCATGAACTTGTCAAAAAAAATTATATTTTTAAAATTAATTTATTTTTAAAAGATTTTTAATTTATGTATGCCACGTGTAATATTGAAAGGTTGCGACATGTCACTATAGGATTGGCCATCAATGTCATGTCAACACAAACTAACGGTGCTAGTGCCGAGGTACTAACCCAGGAAACATAAGACAAGTTCAGTAGCAATTAGATAAAAAAAAAAAGTTTAGGCACTTATTTGATACTTTTGGACAAGTTTAAATGGCAAACTACATATTAATCTTTTTCTTATCATAGGTATAGATATATTTTTAACTGATATATACATTTTAATTTCATTATTTATATTTTATTACTTCCATCAATTATATATAAATCAATAATATCGTACATATTTTTATGTATTATTAATTAGTTTCAAACCATATGTTTCATTATTTTTTGTATGCTATTTTTAAACACACATTTATGTTTTAAATTTATAGTTTCTACACACATATGTGTGTGATAGGATTTCTAAGTATATGTTATGTGTAGGGCCCAAAATTTGCTCAGGCTCATGCCATTAGCCAAACAAAAAATAAAACCAAAACATATCCAGAATAAAAAATACATAACCCAATCCCAGAATAAGCCCAAATGGCCCAACCCCTTAATGTTTCCAGAAACCTTAAGGGTTTTTGGAATTTTCCAGCGTCGCTTCAACAGCCAAGCACCCCTCCACGTCACCCCGTAATCTGTGCCTCCTTATGATGCCAAGCGCGCCTCGGTACGACGATCGTACCTGTAAAATCAAACAACAAAGCACAGAAGACAGCAAGAAAAAGGGAAATTTTTGTATTATTTTTTATTTTTTATTTTTCTTCCACTCGACTATAAACAGATGCCAACAACGAATGTAACTTCTTCTTCTTCATGATTTCGAATAAAGAAAGAAATTGGAAAAAAGATGGTTTTCTATTTTGATTATTTATTTTTCGTTTCGTTTTTCTTTTGTTATGAAATCGGGAAAATAAACAAACAAAATAAAAAAATGGGACTTACCTTCAAAAATTGAACCGACGGTCTGCCTTCTTCGTCGAAATAGGAACGAAGGTGGTCGTCGACGTTAGTATTCGAGTCGGGCCTGAGAGGGGGCAGTCGTTGTGACTAAATCGGCCACTGATTGCCTATGGCGTTGAAGTAGCCGGATTCCTTTTTCTCCCTTGCGGCTGAGGATGAAAATACAGATGGCTAGGGTTTAGTTCTAAATGTGATTTAATTTGTTTTTTTTTAAACTGGTTTAGTTTATTGATCAAACGGCGCCGTTTGGGAGGGTGTAAGATCCGCGCGTCGACCCGATTTGTGACCCGGATCCGCTCCTTTCCGCCTTAAAAGAATTATTTATGCAATCGATCCCTCCACTCCCTGATTCTTTTGCATTTTAGTCCTATTCGAACGCAGCGTTTTCGAAATCTGGAATATTTTCATTTTTAATCCTTATTAATTTACGCGCATTGTATTTTAACCCTTTGAGATTTTCTTTTTGATTTATTGCCTTTTAGCCCTCTAATTTCGTTCTGATTTTCAATATAATCCTTAAATTTATTCAGTTAATTATCTATTTATTGATCTCTTTAATTATTCTTTTAATTAATATTTAATATAAAACATTTTAAATTGTTTTAGCTATTATTTATTTTATTTACATGTTATTTTCATTAATTCTATATATATACTTTTAATATATACACATTATTTATATTAAATTATTTTTATGTATATATTTTATATTATTATTATATATATATATATATCATTGTGTGTATAATTTACTTCTTCAAAATTATATTTACTTATTCTATATATGTTTATATATTATTATTATTTTTATATGTACATTATTTTATATTAAGTTTCTTTTATTTATTTACATATATTACTTAAATTGACATGTGTTATTTGCTTATTATTTTTTATGCTATATTTAAGTTTAATTCATTTTCACTTAGCTATATTTTTAGCTTTCGTTATTTCTTAATTAATAATATTGGTATTTCCAAAATAAGAGTTGTGAGATTATTGATTTTGTATATGTTGAATTGTATATTCATATTATTATTATTGTCATCCATTTGTATAAATGTTGTATTCAGATATTATTCTTTCATGTTCGACATTATATTTCATTCCTCATGATTCAATAAAAGCATAGTAAGTCGATTTTAAAATCACTTATCTTAAAGTTTCAAAACAAGGTAATATTCGTATGCGTTTGGAAATTTGAAGAAACCGTGCTCAATCGTCTTTGGGTGTGGTTTTTGTTTGACCAAATAAATCAAACACCCCAAACCCAAATTTCTGAGCCTTGACCGGATCTGGTATGTTCCCGTGTAAACTGTTTCAAATTCTTTTGTTAGTTAGGAAAACTTGTGTGATTTGGAAGAAAGATCATTTTGGGTTGGGCTTGAGTTGATAACAAGTTTATTTCATTATTAAAATCCTTTACTTTAGGTGACAAAACGTTTAGGCTTTGTTTAAAAATAAATTTACTTAATCTTTTAATAAATAAAAGTTTGTAAGCTTAATAAATAAAAACAGAATAAAATAGTTCTATTAAGGCCTTATTACATCAAATAATTCCCCAAAATTTAAATTCAAAATACTTAAAGTAAAATAGTCCAAATAAAAGAAATCTGAACTTCACATGGCCTCCACTAATCATCTGCCGGCCCGGTCCATCACTGGTCGTCACCTGAAAAATGTTCCCACAACGGGGTGAGTCAACAGACTCAATGTGTAACCAACACTAAAATTTAATATTTCAGGCATACAATATCATACATGTTCATAAAGCATTTAAACAATATGATGCAACCCGAACCCAAACCTATATGCCATCCGCTACACACCACCCGTACCATCCTGCACACCGTGGGGACTACTAAGTCAACCCTCCATCCGCTACACACCATCGAAGGCAGTCGCTGCAGTCGACGTGCTCATCGCCCATATAAAATTCGTGGCATAGCCACCAGATAATTGTGTCATGAGACACCACATTCAGATAATGTAACCGAAGTTACCACATTCAGATAATGTGACCGAAGTCACCACATTCAGATAATGTGACCGAAGTCACCACATTCAGATAGTGAGACCGAAGTCATCACATTCACTTCCCCTTTCTCAAATAACTTGAATGCCCCATATTATTCATATCATGCATATCATACTTAAATTCACATTCATGTCAATTTTCACATGTTAAGTATAACATATTTCGTAATCTTAGTAGGAGTAGGAAAACGTACCTGAGTACTTTGTACCATAACATGGCACTTTAGCCACATTCTTACACTTTCATATTAACACATATATCAAGTTTAAGTCATAAATCTATTAAGATTAGTATGGGGTACCCACGGTACCTTAGCCATATTCTTACACTTTCATATTAACACATTTAATTTAAAACATAGCCATGAACATATTAAAACTTAGGGTAGGGTACACACCTGATTCGCTTAACGATTTCACTTGAAATCCAAATCCGATCTACTACCTTAGATTTTTAATGCCTACATTCGCCAACATGGTAATATTTAGCAAAGGCCTATTCGCCATAAAACCAAATCCTAGTAGGATTTGTGTACTTACCTTAATGCCGATTGAATAAAAATCAAATCCGGAAACTTGTATTCTTCCCTTTGAAATCGACAAATCACTAGATCCCTTGAATCGCTTAGTTTTTAGCTTAAAACACATAATAATAGATCTACTACAAAAATAAGGTCTTGGCGAATATTCATAGTCACTTACCTTAAGGATCTTAAATCCCAAAATTCACCGAATAACTAGGGAACACGTGGCCTATGGTGTACCTTCTGAAAGAACTTCTCCTTCTATGATTCATTAAGATTAATAATCGAAATTAGTCCCTAAATTTCGATAAGTCTAAAATATAAAAGAATGGAAACTAAACTTGGATCTTACCCTTATTTGAAGGAATCGATTGCACCTTCACTTCAACCTTCAGAGATTCACTATGGCTAAATGATGCTCTCACAACTTTCGGCTTTTGGAGGATTAGAAAGAAAAGAGAAGGAAGAATAAAGCTGAGGAATTTCAGAGAGAGGAGAATCACTTAAGAAATTCGACAAAGGAAGAGTGAATGAATGAATGAATGGCCTTCTCTTCCTTTTATAGCCGAAATTACTAGCTAGGGTCCTTAACTTGGCCACCACTCTTCCTATGTGATAATTATCACTTTATCAAAAGAATTAATCCAACAATTATCTCCTAATTAGCCGAAATTCTAAAGGAAATAAAACTCTTCTTTTAAGAGCCCATATGTCATCCACCTCTCTCTCTTTTTGTAGCAAAATAAAACTTCTTTTATTTGCTTCCTAAGTGACTCGATCCTTGGCCCAAATACACTTGCATGTGGCGCCATTTCAGAGGCCCTAAGTGGCATCTTCGGGCCACTTTTCCAAGCCTGTTTGTGTGTTAATTTTCACATACTTTTTCTCTTAAGGCCACCTTGCCTTAATTTCCTCTTTTAAACTTTAAAACTCGACATTTCTAGGTCATTTCTAAGTTTCCAAAAATTTTCGTTTGGCTCTTTAAGCTTGACATTTCCTAGGTTTCCAAAATGTTCACTTTCCTCTTTTAACTTAAGTTTCCAAAATGTTTACTTTCCTCTTTTAGCTTAGGTTTCCAAAATGTTTACTTTCCTCCTTTTGAAACTTAACATTTCTAAATCATTTCCAAGTTTCCTTACATTTCCTTACATTTCCTTACATTTCTTTACATTTCCTTTCATTTCCTCACATTTCCTTTCATTTCCTTTCATTTCCTTACATTTCCTTTCATTTCCTTTCATTTCCTTACATTTCCTTATATTTCCTTACATTTCCTTACATTTCCTTTCATTTCCTTGCATTTCTCTACATTTCCTTACATTTCCATACATTTCCTTACATTTCCATACATTTCCATACATTTCCATGCATTTCCATACATTTCCTTACATTTCAAGGTTCTAAAATGCACACCACACATCCATATCACAAGAAACATGCTATTTCATAAAATTAAGCAAAATGCACACAATGGGATTGAACCTCTTCCTCAAAGTACTTCACTTGATGCCATAACCCTTGCACCTTAGGTGGCGTCCCTTGCCACTTTTCCACATCACTTCTTGTTTTAACTTAAAACCAATAATTGTCCAAAGCTTTCTCTTCCATCCTAGGATTTTAAAACCCTTAATTCACTTCCAAACACTACCAAAACCTACTACTCATGAATTATGCACAAACGCATAACCCCTAATCTAGGATGTTATAGTTCTACCTCCTTAAAAATAATTTCGTCCTCGAAATTACTTACTAACAAATGTATAATCCTTCTCACCACACTTATGCTTACGCTCAAGACTCGATCTTAATAGAACCATCATACTTTCCAGCACAATCTCTAAGTTCATGTCCCTTAGAACTCATTTCTAACGTCGCGATTTAATCTGATTAAGAAGTTTTATGTATTAAAAAATTTTGTTTCACTGATTAACCGCGAAGAAGTTTTATGGAAAGAATTTTTAGAAGTGGTTCTTTTGTATTAATACATGCACACAGTCTTTACATTCATACATCCATCAATCAATTATGAACTTTCGTTCATTCAGAGAAATGTTGTAGTTTTCATTGTTGTTGTTTTTCCACTACCCAGGGGTATTTTCGTAATTTGCCTTACAGGGGTATTTTCATAATTTTTCAAAATAAAGTTCCTTGGTGATTTTGTAAATAAGGGTATTCTGGTAAATTTTCATTCCCCGGGGTGTTTTGGGAAATTTTAAAATTTGAGGGTATTTTGGTAATTACCCTGGGTGAATTTGTAAATCTTAATAAATCACGGATATTTTGGAATTTACAAAACTTGAGGGTTGTTTTTGAGAATTTGTTTTCCAAATTAGTGTTGTTGCAAAAATTTTGAAGATCGGGGTCGTTTTGGTAATTTTGTAACTCAGGGGTATTTCGGTAATTTGTAGGGTAGGGGTAATAATTTTTTTTTAAAATCAGGTATTTTTTCATTTTGCAAATTAGGGTTTTGAACATTTTATAACGTAATGAAATTTTGATAGAAGCGTGGTATCTTGAAAATTTCATATACCAAGGGCATTTTTGTAATTTTACCACTAGGGGTATTTTAGTAAATTTGTAAATGAGAAATATTTCAGGAAAATTTATAAAATAATCTTTTCAAATCAAGAGGGTAATTTAGAAATTTTAAAACTAGGGTTTCCATAAAAATACTACTAGTCCCTTTCGGGTTTTAGTTAGGGGTTTGGCAGTGATTAAGTCCTCTTGGTTAAGGTGAGCCGAGGCTACGCACTGTAGGATTCGAGTGGAGAGGAGGTGAGTCACGGGATCGCTTAAATGCCAAGCTCCCACCGAAACCAATCCTAGACATGCGTACCATGGTTGCCACACCCTAATTCAAATGACTCAACCACGTGTTTGTTTAATTAGATACTTAAGTCTTATGTATTTGTTGGGGTGCACTAGCCTAGGGTTCAAATACTTATCGACTAATCTACGTTGCCATAAAAGCCCATACATTTCACATATTCAAATCACTTGAAGTCGGAAGTACTTACAGGTGGATCATGGGTCGGAGACTTAGTGGGCCATGCCGAAAAACTTAAAATTTTTCAAAAATTCCTTTTGGGCTTACTTTGGAAAATGTTTTGGGCCTTAAACCTAAGGCCGAGAGTTTAAAACTGGCTCGATACCAAATTGAAACACCCCAAACCGGTCCACGAGCCTTGACCGGATCTGGTATGTTCCCGTGTAAACTGCTTTCAAATTCTTTTGTTACTTAGGAAAAACTTGCGATTTGAAGAAAGATCGTTTTGGGTTGGGCTTGAGTTGATAACAAGTTTATTTCATTATTAAAATCCTTTACTTTAGGTGACAAAACGTTTAGGCTTTGTTTAAAAATAAATTTACTTAATCTTTTAATAAATAAAAGTTTGTAAGCTTAATAAATAAAAACAGAATAAAATAGTTCTACTAAGGCCTTATTACATCAAATAATTCCCCAAAATTTAAATTCAAAATACTTAAAGTAAAATAGTCCAAATAAAAGAAATCTGAACTTCACATGGCCTTCACTAATCATCTATCGGCCCGGTCCATCACTGGTCGTCACCTGAAAAATGTTCCCACAACGGGGTGAGTCAATAGACTCAATGTGTAACCAACACTAAAATTTAATATTTCAGGCATACAATATCATACATGTTCATAAAAAATTTAAACAATATGATGCAACCCGAACCCAAACCTATATGCCATCCGCTACACACCACCCGTACCATCCTACACACCATGGGGACTACTAAGTCAACCCTCCATCCGCTAACACACCATTGAAGGCGGTCATTGCGATGACGTGCTCATCGCCTATATAAAATTCGTGGCATAGCCACCGGATAATTGTGTCATGAGACACCACATTCGACATCAGAAAAGTTACCACATTCGAGATAATGTGACCAAGTCACCACATTCGGATAATGTGACCAAGTCACCACATTCGAGATAGTGAGACCAAGTCATCACATTCACTTCCCTTTCTCAAATAACTCGAATGCCCCATATTATTCATATCATGCATATCATACTTAAATTTACATTCATGTCACTTTTCACATGTTAAGTATAACATATTTCGTAATCCTAGTAGGAGTAGGAAAACGCGTGCTCAGTACTTTGTACCATAACATGGTACTTTAGCCACATTCTTACACTTTCATATTAACACATATATCAAGTTTAAGCCATAAATCTATTAAGATTAGTATGGGTACACACGGTACCTTAGCCATATTCTTACACTTTCATATTAACACATTTAATTTAAAACATAGCCATGAACATATTAAAACTTAGGGTAGGGTACACACCGATTCGCTTAACGATTTCACTTGAAATCCAAAATCGATCTACTACCTTAGATTTTTAATGCCTACATTCTACCAACATGGTAATATTTAGCAAAGGCCTATTCACCATAAAACCAAATCCTAGTAGGATTTGTGTACTTACCTTAATGCCGATTGAATAAAAATCAAATCCGGAAACTTGTATTCTTCCCTTTGAAATCGGCAAATCACTAGATCCCTTGAATCGGTTAGTTTTCACTTAAAACACATAATAATAGATGTACTACAAAAATAGGGTCTTGGCGTAATATTCATAGTCACTTACCTTAAGGATCTTAAATCCGAAATTCACCGAATAACTAGGGAACACGCTACCTATGGTGTACCTTCGGAAAAGAACTTCTCCTTCCATGATTCAAATTAAGATTAATAATCGAAATTAGTCCCTAAATTTCGATAAGTCTAAAATATAAAAGAATGGAAACTAAACTTGGATCTTACCCTTATTTGAAGGGATCGATTGCACCTTCACTTCAACCTTGAGAGATTAAGCTATGGCTAAATGATGCTCTCACAACTTTCGCTTTTGGAGGATTAGAAAGAAAAGAGAAGGAAGAATAAAAGCGTAGGAATTTGGCAGAGAGGAGAATCGCTTAAGAAATTCGAGTAAAGGAAGAGTGAATGAATGAATGGATGAATGGCCTTCTCCTCCTTTTATAGCCAAATTACTAGCTAGAGTCCTTAACTTGGCCACCACTCTTCCTATGTGATAATTATCACTTTATCAAAAGAATTAATCCAACAATTACCTTCTAATTAGCCGAAATTCTAAAGGAAATAAAACTCCTCTTTTAAGAGCCCACATGCTGTCCACCTCTCTGCTCTTTGTAGCAAAATAAAACTTCTTTTATTTGCTTCCTAAGTGACTCGATCCCTGGCCCAAATACACTTGCATGTGGCGCCATTTCCAGAGGCCCTAAGTGGCATCTTCAGGCCACTTTTCCAAGCCTGTTTGTGTGTCAATTTTCACATACTTTTTCTTTTAAGGCCACCTTGCCTTAATTTCCTCTTTTAAACTTTAAAACTCGACATTTCTAGGTCATTTCTAAGTTTCCAAAATTTTCGTTTGGCTCTTTAAGCTTGACATTTCCTAGGTTTCCAAAATGTTCACTTTCCTCTTTTAACTTAAGTTTCCAAAATGTTTACTTTCCTCTTTAGCTTAGGTTTCCAAAATGTTTACTTTCCTCCTTTTGAAACTTAACATTTCTAAATCATTTCAAGTTTCCTTACATTTCCTTACATTTCCTTACATTTCTTTACATTTCCTTTCATTTCCTCACATTTCCTTTCATTTCCTTTCATTTCCTTACATTTCCTTTCATTTCCTTTCATTTCCTTTCATTTCCTTACATTTCCTTATATTTCCTTACATTTCCTTACATTTCCTTTCATTTCCTTGCATTTCCTTACATTTCCATACATTTCCTTACATTTCTATACATTTCCATACATTTCCATACATTTCCATACATTTCCATGCATTTCCATACATTTCTTACATTTCAAGGTTCTAAAATGCACACCACACATCCATATCACAAGAAACATGCTATTTCATAAAATTAAGCAAAATGCACACAATGGGATTGAACCTCTTCCTCAAAGTACTTCACTTGATGCCATAACCCTTGCACCTTAGGTGGCGTCCTTGCCACTTTTCCACATCACTTCTTGTTTTAACTTAAAACCAATAATTGTCCAAAGCTTTCTCTTCCATCCTAGGATTTTAAAACCCTTAATTCACTTCCAAACATTGCCAAAACCTACTACTCATGAATTATGCACAAACGCATAACCCCTAATCTAGGATGTTACATAAACGAATATCCTTTCAAATTTCGTCCACATTTTCAAAATAAGGTAATATTTGTGCGTTTGGAAATTCAAAGAAATCGTGCTGGATGTGGTTTTTCGTTTGACCAAATAAACGAATATCCTTTCAAATTTCGTCCACATTTCCAAAATAAGGTAATATTTGTGCGTTTGGAAATTCGAAGAAATCATGCCCAATCGTGCTGGGCATGGTTTTTTGTTTGACCAAATAAACGAATATCCTTTTAAATTTTGCCCACATTTTCAAAATAAGGTAATATTTGTGCGTTTAGAAATTCGAAGAAATCGTGCCCAATCGTGCTGGGTGTGGTTTTTTTGTTTGACCAAATAAATGAATATCCTTTCAAATTTTGCCCATATTTTCAAAATAAGGTAATATTTGTGCATTTAGAAATTCGAAGAAATAGTGCCCAATCGTGCTGGGTTGTGGTTTTTTTATTTGTCCAAATACCCTTTCAAAACTTCAATACATGTGCTTGATGAATTTTGGGATGATCTTGAATTCGAGGATTCAAATTGTCATGTCCAATCGTGCTGGATGTGATACTTTATTCCTTCGGAACAAAAGAATCTCAATATCCAATTCAAGTTATTTAAAATTATATAAAAAGAATAAAATGTCAAAATCATTTCAAACTTTTCATTATTAGGACTTCAATTAATCAATTTGGTACCAATTTTAGGCGTTGCGAGGGTGCTAACCCTTCCTCGCATGTAATCGACTCCCGAACCCGTTTTCTTCTGGAAATTCATAGACCAAAATTTATTTTATAGGTGACCCGATCACACCTAAACAAAAAAGATTGGTGGCGACTCCATATTCTTTAAAGTCGATTCCCATTTTTCAAAACTCGATAAAAAAATGGTTTTGACATTATGTAATATTCATCCTTCCTATCAAGTACACTTATGAAAAAAAATTATCCTTTTATTTTCTACCTTTTCAATTTTCTTTCCACTCTATTAAGCAAAAACTTTAACAAAATTTGTTTGCTTTGAAAAAGAAATAAATGTGGGTGTTGTAATAATTTTTTTTTCCAATGTTTTGGATTCAATTGCTATATATTATGATAAACCTAGGCAGGGCCGAAACCAAAATTTCTTTTTAGGGAGGCTTAAATTAAATTGTAATTTTTACGATAGAAAAAAAAATGTAATTTCACCATTTTAATAGATTATATCTTTGTAATTTTTAAAGAATTAAATCAAATTTTTATTTTTAAGGGGGGCCAAAGTACGATTTTACTTTACTAATTTAAAATTTTCAAGAAACCATATAAAAAAAATTTCATTTTAGGAGGATCAATTCCCTGCCAGCCTCTAACTTCGCCACTGAACCCAGATCTACTCTTGGATATGTAAACAATTGTTAAAAGGTGGCAAATATGATGTAATAGCCTGAATTTTTAGTGGTGTCGGAACGGTGATTCGAGGTCACTAAATCCGACAAGTGAGTAGAAAATATTATTAATTTAGTGAGTATAAGTTAATTGTGAAGTTAGGAAAAAATAATTATCAAAAACGAGGTATCGAGACCTCGAAGATTTTTAATCTAGCCATAAATATTTTATAAATATTTATGGAGTATTAATAAGTTAGTAGTAAAGTTTCGTCAAGAAATTTTAAAGTTCCGATAGTTAATTGAACAAAAAGGACTAAGTTGTAACAAATGCAAAGTTATGAGAAATGATTAAATAGCTTAAATGATAAAAGAAAGAGGGCTTAAAAGGAAAATAGACCCAAGGTCTATTTGGGCTGGACTAGAGGTGTGCATGGGCTGGGCGGTTCGGCCGCCCAACCAAGGCCCTTACCAAATGTGGGAGGGTTTGGACAAAAATATAGGCCGAAAAAATGGGCTTGGGCAAAAAACGAGGCCCGTTTAGAAAACGGGCCGGCCTCGAGTATGATTTTTTGGCCCAGCCAACCAAATATTTTTATTTGTTATATTTTAATTGTATTTGATTTATTTTTAAATGTTTTTTATTTGTATTTGATTTATTATATTTTTAAATGTATTTGATTTATTATATTTTTTATTTATTTTTATTTTAATATTTTTTATTTTTTAAAATGTATTGAATTTATTATATTTTATTTTTAATAAAATAAAAAATTTATACTAGTTGGGCCAGCTCTGCCTACCAATTTTAAAGCTTAGCTGGGCTGGATAAATTTTAGGCCCATATTTGGCCGGCTTCCTCGCCTACCAATCGGGCTGATTTTTGGGCCTGGCCCATGCTCACCTCTAGGCTGGATGGCAAGGGCATGAAATCGAGAAAGAAAATAAGGAGAATTAAGGGCAAAATTGGAATATTGCAAAATTTACTTAATAAAGCTAGGACTAAAGTGGAATTATCTAGATTTCTCTTTATTTTTCTGCATTCTCATCAGAAAAAACACCATAGAAGGGTTTCTATAAGCTGGTTTTTCATATTTTTACTGCAAGTAAGTTCAATTCTTGATTATTTCTAGAAATTTTTGTGTTTTTGTGACTTTTACAACTAGGTCCACTTGTTGAATTCATTAGTTTTAGATTTTATGAATGAAGTTGGAAGTTGCTATGAATATGTGCTGGAAGTATATGATAATTTATCATGGAATTAGAACTTTAAATTGTTTATATGCTGATTTTTATTGAAAGAATTGAATAGAAAGTGGATGTTTGGGACCTAACTTTAAAAGAATTTGAAGTTAGGGTTTTTATGTGGAAATTCTGAATTTCAATAGTTGTGAATAACTTATAATGACTAGGTAAAGTATTAATTTAGAAAAATTTAGCTTAATTTAGAGGTTAATTGAGTAAAGACTGAATTGTATGAACTGTAAAATTTGGGACAAAATGGAAATTAACACTTTGCACTAAAACAGTTTTGGACAGCAGCAGTAGTCTAACTTTGAAAAATCACCAAAAATTGTAGAAATCTAATTAGAAGATGAATAAAATATTAAATTAAAGCTTATAGAAGAAATTTTGTAAGCAATGGAATTGTAAATCATGAGATATAATAGGTTTTGTGAGACAAGGTCACAATGATTTCGTGTTCCCCTGTTCTAATTTTGAAAAATCATCAAACATTGTATAAAAATAATTAGGGACTTAAATTTATATTCTTAAAATCCTGAATGAGTCTATTTTCAATAGAAACAAAAGGTAACATCATCCAAATCTTGTACAAGGAGATAATTAATTTTTAGTGAAGAAGGGTCGGAACTTGCAGACAGCAGAACAGGGGTGACTTTAAAGAATAAACTGTACTTATTGGCTAAACCAAAAATTCTAAAAATTTTATGGTAAGAAGATATGTGAGTCTAGTTTCAAGGAAAATTAGAGGATCTTAATTTGAAGTTCTGTAGCTCAACATAAAAATAATTTAGTGACTATGACACGGATGGACAGCTTGAATATCCATATAAGTAAATAGTAAAATTATAGATAATGTTACTTATATGTGGATTATAATCATTAAGGATGTGAAATAGAGTAAAGGTGAAACCAATACTGATAAGTGAATGATTTTACAATGATAGATCGAGAACCCGAAGCAAGTCGAGGAAAAGAAAAAGTAGCTGATTAGCCCCTGAATTTTCTCAAATTCTGCAAATCGACCCAGGTAAGTTCATATACTTGAAAATTAATGATTAAATGTTAATTTCATGAATTATATAATGTATGATGAGATATATTTATTGATGAATTGAGAATAAAACAACAATGCGAAAATCGAATAAATGATCAAATTGAGCAGAACATCAGATTTGAGTACTTCTGATCAGTGATAAGTGATAAGTGGTAGCTTTAGCTACACTTATCTGATCAATGACAAGTGACAAGTGATAAATGATAGCTTTAGCTACACTTATCTGATCAGTGGCAAGTGACAAGTGAAAAGTGGTAGCTTTAGCTACGCTTATCTGATCAGTGATAAGTGACAAGTGATAAATGTAATCCGTGTAAGACCGTGGCAGGGCTATGGCTTCGGAAAATGATAAATGATCATACGTAAGACCATAGTTATACTATGACAAAGTGAAAGTAAAGTACTCAATTATTCATAATTGTTCCCTAATTTGATTAATGATGGTAAGTGACAAAAGGGCCCAAAATAGTTAAAGTAAATGGATAAGTGGTAGTGAAATATTACAAGAGCACTCTCCAAATTGTGGTCAACAGGTGAATTTAGTAATCAGATATAATGTATAAGTGTATGAATATTTGGTAAGATTTATATTTTATGCCTATGAACTTACTAAGTTACTATAAACTTACTTGAGTGTATTCAATGTCTCATGTAGATTGACGATAAATATACAGAGGATCGGATCAACACCGAGGATCACACTATCAAGATTGTCTCCGTAGCTTTTGTAAATTTCCTTTTGATTTATATGGCATGTATATGTTTGATGATTATATAAATACTAAAACTTGTTTAATGAGTAATCCCACAAGGGTGAGTCAAATAGACTCAATGTGTAACCAACACTAAAATTTAACAATTTAGGCATATGTTCACATATTACATGCATATTCATATAATAGATAGGAAATAATGATGCAACCCAAACCTAAACCTATATGCCATCCGCTACACATCACCCGTACCATCCTCGCACACCGTGGGACTACTAAGTCAACCTTCCATCCGCTACACACCATCGAAGGCGTCATTTGCGGTTGACGTGCTCATCGCCTTATAAAATTCGTGGTCTTAGGTCACCACATTCGGATATCGTGGTCTTAGGTCACCATATTCGGATATCGTGGTCTTAGGTCACCACATTCGATTATCGTGGTCTTAGGTCACCACATTCACTTCCCCTTTCTCATAATATCCCATATGCCCCATATCATACATATCATGCATTAACATGCCAAATTCTTATTTCACATTCTTATAATGTCATATGTGCGTCGTAACAGATATTTAACATAATTCTAGTAGGAGTAGGAAACGTACTTGAGTACTTTGTACCATAACATGGTACCTTAGCCATATTCACATTCTTGTACACATACTTATATTAAACATTGCCATAAAACTTATTAAGAAATAGTGTGGGGTACACACCTGGTTCACTTAACAAATTCGCTGAAATCCCGAAAAGCTTGATCTAATGCCTTAGATCTTAAATCTCTACATTTAATCAATCATTTAATACTTAGTAAAGAGTCATTCGGCTATAAATCCCAATCCTAGTAGGATTGTTGTAATCAAATTCTTATCTTGGTGTCGATTGGATTGAAAATTAAATCCCGAAACTTTGTGATGCTTCTTTATTGCAATCGGCTATACCTTTAATCATTGAACTAGTTAGTTTCGGCTTTTTAAACAAATAAGAATTAGATCTAAATACCACAATAGGGCCTTGGCCGAATGTCAGGTTCACTTACCTTTATGAATCTAAATTCCCGGAAACCTCAGCTTACTTCTGTCGCCTTCCTCCTAAAAATCGAAGTCATCTAATTTTTACCTACATTCGGCAATCCTCCACTTATTCAACAAACCGAAATTCTCAATTATCTTAGACCATATGGTATTCGGCCAAAAAGAAAAGAATAGAAAAGGGCCATTCCGCCACCTACCATTAATTACTCACCTTCGGCTTTTCCAAAATCGACACTTCTGGCTTATTATAAAGCAGGATTCGGCTTCTAGGGCTAAAGAAGAGAAATTGGTAGGCATAGACAATTGATTCGGGTTAGATCTTGATGAGAAGAGAGGAAGAAATCGTGAGGAAAAGAAATCCCAAAACTTACCGAATCACTAAAGAACATGCAGCCTATGGTGCACCTTCGGGAAGCTAAAACACCCTTGTAGATTCGACTTTGAGGCTTAGAGAGATTCGACTATAGGCTTGAAACTTATCTTCGGATTTTGATTGGTTATGCAAAGGAAAAAGAATTGATGATGGGAAGCACAGGGTATTTCGATTTTACAAGGAAAGAAAAGGAAGATATAGAACTTAGAGAAATTCGGCAAGGCTAGGGGATTTTGTTTTTGGCTTTGTGGAGAATTGAAAAGAAAAAAGAAGAATAATGGCAGAGAGAATTCGGCAGAGATTTAAAAAAAAGAGAAGAAAGAATGTTGAATGGCCTTAGTTTTCCTCCTTTTGTCGAAATTACTAAGCCTAGAGAGTCCCCTTTCTTGGCCATCACTCTCATATCTTTATTTTCCTAGCTTAATAAAATTCTAAAAGAATTTAACTTCAACTTAAACTCCTACCTTAGTCTCCTATGCCGTCCATCTCCTTACCTTAGGAGTGCTTAATTTTAACCCATTATTTTGGGCTTCATGTGGTCATACTAGGCCCAAGTTATCCTAGCATATGGCGTCATTTCGAGCCCTAAGTGGCATCTTCTTGCCATTTTTCCAAGCCCGATTTTGTCACATTTCCAAGGTTCCTTACATTTCCTTACATTTCCAAGCTTCCTCTTAAGACTTAATATTTTCTAAAGCATTTTCTTACATTTCCTTACATTTCCTTACATTTCCAAGCTTCCTCTTAAGACTTAATATTTTCTAAAGCATTTCCTTACATTTCCAAGCTTTCTCTTAAGACTTAATATTTTCTAAAGCATTTCCTTACATTTCCTTACATTTCCTTACATTTCCTTACATTTCCAAGCTTCCTCTTAAGACTTAATATTTTCTAAAGCATTTCCTTACATTTCCTTACATTTCCTTACATTTCCAAGGTTCTAAAATGCACACAACACATTCACAACACATAAGGCATACTATTTCATGTAATTTTAGCCATAGTGCATAAGCCCTAATCCGGGATATTACAGTTCTACCCCCTTAAAATAATTTCGTCCTCGAAATTACTTACTAACGAAAAATCGAACATCCTAACTCACCACACTACACTACTGCTGCGCACTTTGATATTAAAACTAACACATTTCCTACAAAAATTCACATCGGTAATTTGGGTGGTGGTGGCATTTCATTCGGATCCTTGACCCGATCTAACGGGTTCAGACACGGTCATTCGGCCTCTTCCACGGCCACGCACGTTACGACCACGTCCCCTTAAATTCATACTTCCACTTGCGTTTATCTGATTAAAGAATTTTATGAATTAGTTTTGTTCTGCTTGATTATCCACGAACAGTTTTATGTTTAATAGTTTTAAGAAGTTGTTCTTTCGATTCATACACATACAGTCTCACATCATTCATTTAGCCACACACATGAACTTGCGTTCATTACAGAGAAATGTTGTAATTGTTGTTGTTTATTGTTTTCCACTACCCAGGGGTATTTCTGTAATTTTATCCTATAGGGGTATTTTGGTAAATTTTCAAATTAGGGCATTTGAAAATGTTGCAAAACAGAGATTGTTGATATTTTA
Source organism: Gossypium rotundifolium (assembly GCA_025506655.1). Classification (NCBI taxonomy): domain Eukaryota; kingdom Viridiplantae; phylum Streptophyta; class Magnoliopsida; order Malvales; family Malvaceae; genus Gossypium; species Gossypium rotundifolium. The sequence goes on from CP106725.1 coordinate 167,274,993, forward strand.
CAAAATTAAAATACTTGCTGGAAAAATTTCAAGGGTAAAATGGTAATTTATACACTAGGGGTATTTTTGTAATTTTACAAGCCAGGGTCATTTCGGTAATTTTTCGCCAAATATGGTTCCTGGTGACTTTCAAAACAAAGGTATTTTTAAAGGTTTCCAATTTGAGGGTATTTCGTTGATTTTCCTTACTGAGGGTATTTTGGTCATTTGTACAGGTTAGGGGTAATTCGGTCATTTTGCAAATCAGGGATATTTTTGTAAATTTTCACAAGTTAGGGTTTTATGGATACCTTTGCAAAACAGGGAAATTTTATAAAGTAAATAAGTTTTGATAAAACTATGGGTAATATGAGTATTTTATAAACCAAGGGCATTTTGGTAATCTTACCACTAAGGGTATTTAGGTAAATTTGTAAATCGAGAATTCTTAGAAAGTTTTTCCAAAATAGTAATTTTCAAAATTTCAAAAGGGTAGTTTGTTGACTTTTAAATCTAGGGCTTCTATGAAAATGTGGCTAGTCCCTTTCGGGTTTTAATTATTGAGTTTAGCCCGTGACTAAGTCCTCTTGGTTAGGGTGAACCATCACTACGCACTAGGTAGGAGTCGAGTGGGTAGGAGGTGAGTCACTAGGACTGCTTAAATACCAAGCTCCCACTGAAACCAATCCTAGACATCCGCACAACGGTTGCCACACCCTAACTCGACGACTTAGACACAGGTTTGTTTAATTGTGCATTAGAGTCTTATGTAATTGTTGGGGTAAACTAGTCCTAGGTTCAATTCCTAGTCCACTAATCTACGTCCCTACATATATATCCTACATATAAATCACAAAGGGTTAGGAGTACTTACAGGTGGACTTGAATTGAGTCTCGGTGCCATGCCGAAAGCTGCTTATTTCTTAGAAAAGTCTATTTTCAAAAGATGAAAACGTTTTGGTAGTAAAAGCCCTCAAGGCCGAAGTTTGAATCGAGCTCGATACCAAATGAAACACCCCAAACCCGACCCACGAGCCTTGACCAATCTGTATGTTCCCGTGTAAACCGTTTAAATTCTTTTGTTACTTTGGAAAATCTGGGTTTTTGAAAGAGCGATTGTTTTTAGGTTGGGCTCGAGTTAAAAACAAGTTTATTTTATATTGAAACCCCTTTAGGTTGGGTGACAAAATACTTAGGAATTAATTTAAAATAAATTTATTTAGTCTTTAATTCATAAAATTTTCGTAACATAATACTTTAAAAGTAAAATAAAATAAAATAGTTCACTATGGCCTTATTACATCAAATAAATCCAAATAATTGGAAGTACTTAATTAAAAATAAAAGTCCTAATCGTAAAATTTCTTCTTGTGCATGGCCACCTTTAAGCTCCCACCAGGCTTGTTCATTCTTGATCGTCACCGAAAAGTAATCCCACAAGGGTGAGTCAAACAGACTCAATGTGTAACCAACACTAAAATTTAACAATTTAGGCATATGTTCACATATTACATGCATATTCATATAACAGATAGGAAATAATGATGCAACCCAAACCCAAACCTATATGCCATTTGCTACACATCACCGTACCATCCTGCATAACGTGGGGACTACTAAGTCAACCCTCCATCCGCTACACACCATCGAAGGCGGTCATTGCAATGACGTGCTCATCGCCTTATAAAATTCGTGGTCTTAGGTCACCACATTCGGATATCGTGGTCTTAGGTCACCACATTCAGATATCGTGGTCTTAGGTCACCATATTCAGTTATCATGGTCTTAGGTCACCACATTCACTTCCCCTTTCTCATAATATCCCATATGCCCCATATCATACATATCATGCATTAACATGCCAAATTCTTATTTCACATTCTTATAATGTCATATATAAGGCCGTAATGAGATATTTAACATAATTCTAGTAGGAGTAAGAAACGTGCACTGAGTACTTTGTACCATAACATGGTACCTTAGCCATATTCACATTCTTATACACATACTTATATTAAACATTGCCATAAAACTTATTAAGAAATAGTGTGGGGTACACACCTGGTTCACTTAACAAATTATTGAAATCCGAAAAGCTTGATCTAATGCCTTAGATCTTAAATCTCTACATTTAATCAATCATTTAATACTTAGTAAAGAGTCATTCAGCAATAAATCCCAATCCTAGTAGGATTGTTGTAATCAAATTCTTACCTTGGTGCCGATTGGATTAAAAATTAAATCCGAAACTTTGTGATGCTTCTTTATTGCAATCGGCTATACCCTTAATCATTGAACTAGTTAGTTTCGCTTTTTAAACAAATAAGAATTAGATCTAAATACCACAATAGGGCCTTGGCGAATGTCGATTCACTTACCTTTATGAATCTAAATTCCGAAACCTCGACTTACTTCATCGCCTTCCTCCTAAAAAATCGAAGTCACCTAATTTTTACCTACATTCTAATCAATCCTCCACTTATTCAACAAACCGAAATTCTCAATTATCTTAGCCCATATGGTATTCTACCAAAAAAAAAGAATAGAAAAGGGCCATTCGCCACTACCATTAATTACTCACCTTGGCTTTTCCAAAATCGGCACTTCGGTTTATTATAAAGCAAGATTAAACTTTGGGCTAAAGAAGAAATTCATAGGCATAGACAATTGATTCAAGTTAGATCTTGATGAGAAGAGAGAAGAAATCGTGAGGAAAAGAAATCCGAAACTTACCGAATCACTAAAGAACATCGACCTATGGTGCACCTTCGAAGCTAAAACACCCTTGTATATTCGGGTTTGAGGCTTAGAGATTCGGTTATAGGCTTGAAACTTATCTTGACTTTTGATTGGTTTTGCAAAGGAAAAAGAATTGATGATGGGAAGCATGTGGTATTTCGGTTTACAAGGAAAGAAAAGGAAGATATAGAACTTAGAGAAATTCGGCAAGACTAGGGATTTTGTTTTCGGCTTTGTGGAGAATTGAAAAGAAAAATAAGAATAATGGTAGAGAGAATTAAAGTGATTTAAAAAAAGAGAAGAAAGCATGTTGAATGGCCTTAGTTTTCCTCCTTTTGCCGAAATTACTAAGCCTAGAGAGTCCCTTTCTTGGCCATCACTCTCATATCTTTATTTTCCTAGCTTAGCCGAAATTCTAAAAGAATTTGAATTCAACTTAAACTCCTACCTTAGTCTCCCTATGCATTCCATCTCCTTACCTTAGGAGTCTTAAATTTTAACCCATTATTTTGGGCTTCATGTGGTCATACTAGGCCTAAGTTATCCTAGCATATGGCGTCATTTCCAGAGCCCTAAGTGGCGTCTTCGGGCCATTTTTCTAAGCCCGATTTTGTCACATTTCCAAGGTTCCTTACATTTCCTTACATTTCCTTACACTTCCAAGCTTCCTCTTAAGACTTAATATTTTCTAAAGCATTTCCTTACATTTCTTTACATTTCTTTACATTTCCAAGCTTCCTCTTAAGACTTAATATTTTCTAAAGCATTTCCTTAAATTTCCTTACATTTCCAAGCTTCCTCTTAAGACTTAATATTTTCTAAAGCATTTCCTTACATTTCCTTACATTTCCTTACATTTCAAGCTTCCTCTTAAGACTTAATATTTTCTAAAGCATTTCCTTACATTTCCTTACATTTCCTTACATTTCTTACATTTCCAAGCTTCCTCTTAAGACTTAATATTTTCTAAAGCATTTCCTTACATTTCCTTACATTTCCAAGGTTCTAAAATGCACACAACACATTCACAACACATAAGTAATGAATATGTGTTAAAGTAAAGAGTGATGAATATGCTAAATAATATAATTATAATAGAAATATGATTTGGTATCAAATTGGATTGGATTGGTTGGTTTTAAAATTGCAGGGAAGATTGGATATTTATAAAGGGACTATATTGAATTCATGATAAAATAATATTAACTCGTTAAACTTAGGTAATGCCTCATACCTTATTCCGACGACGAATACGGGTAGGGGGTGTTACATATGATTTATCATCACAACTACTAAAGTAAAACTAAAGATAAAAATGGAAATTTTTCTCATGAAAAATCATATCATATTTAAATAATTGTCACATCATTTTTTACCTACATTTTATTAAAAGAACAATTTATTTTCAAGTATTTTACTAACAAAATGCCCATTTCCAACATTATTTATGGAAATGGGTCATTTAAAAGATTATTTACCGGACTGGGCTAAAAATTTCAAAACGCTTCCTACGTGGAAGCGTTTTAAAGGGTAAATGTAGAAAAAACACCTTGTCAAAGGTGCGCTTTTGCCATGTCAGCAAAAAGCACGCTGACGTGGGCGTGCTTTAGCCCCTCTTTTTTAGGGTTTTTGTGTTATTTGTATGTTATGACTTAGTGTTTATGAGTTTAGGATTAAAATTTTTGAAAAATAAATAAATTAAGGTTTAGGGTTTTTTAAATAAATTAAGGTTTTAAGGTTTTTTAAATTGGTAAGTATTGTTCTGGGAAAAATAAATTTGGGGTTTATAGTTATGAAAAATAAATTTGATGTGATGTGTTCTGAAAATTTTATTTTTACGAGATGAATTTTGTTTTTTTTTTTGTACAGTTAGTAAATGTATAGAAAAAGCATCTACCTGGACGCTTTTTTTGTACAGTTGATTTTGAAAAATAATAAGATGGTTCTAAAAAAATATCCTGGGATTCACGAAAAATCTGATAGTTGGGGATGAAAAATGCTTCAAGTAGGATGCACTATCAGCAAAAAGTACTAAAAGAAGCTCCCAACTGGATGCTTTTTTTGTACAGTTGATTCTGAAAAAATAATTTTGAAAAGATGGTTCTAAAAAAATATATCGGGATTCATGGGAATCTGATAGTTGGGGTTGAAAAAGCTTCAAGTAGAATGTACTGCCAGAAAATGTACTGAAAAAAAGCTCTTAGTTGGACACTCTTTTCAGTAGTGTTGGTATAAATGAGCCAAATTTCATTAGTGTTGGTATAAATGAGCCAAATTTCATTCTCTTGTTGCATAAGTTACAGCAAGAGATATTGAAGAAGTTCAGAAGAATAGAAATTGAAGAAGTTGAGAAGGTATAAGTTGATTTATCGTATTAATATTTATACGAATCATTATATTTTTGCATAATGTTTTTTGTTTTGAATTTCTTTCGACAGATAATTTGGTTGAAAATGAGTGAACGTATTAGTGCTGTTATTTACTACGATGGTAAGGTTCGTGACACCAAGAATGACATTATTTTTTTATCAGAGAACACAACGCGACTGATTTTTAACCAGAATATAGAATTGATAGAACTTTGTAAAAGAATTAGGTGCAAAATCTTTGGAATGACGCCAATGAGAGTTTCGCCTATTAAGTATTGCTTTTGTGGTTCGGCTGATCCTATGACATATGACTCATTTGATATCAAAGGTGCTCAATGCTTAGAGTCGATGGTGCAGACTCATCTCGCTAGTGGATCATCTTATATTGAGTTATATGTGGAATTTTTATCGCCAAATAAAGCACTTGCAACTTCAACATCTACTGCTATTCAAGAGGAATACATGACCCCTACCCAACACTCCGTTAGTAGGAGGCAAAACATGGAAGCGTCCGTTTTTTATGGCAGTATGGAATACACGACCTCTGCACGACACTCGTTAGTGGAGGAGACATGCACTTCGATGGGTTGATGTTCAATGCTGGAAATATGTATTGGGAAATGGCATCAACTTCGAGTGGTTGGCAATCCACATCTGATTGGGGGTATTATGAAATGTCCACGAAAAGGGATGATGTACTCCCTACAACGTCCATAGGCGAGGAGGCCTCACACATTGCAGATGATGGTGGGTCAAATGATGAGTCCGATATGGATCCACCCCGAGAGCATGGTCCCAATGGTGCAGAAGTTACATTATTTTCTAAACCGAAACCTGTTCCAACTGAACCTAAATACGGTGAAAAGGGTTCAGAAGAAGAAGAATAAGATTTTCGATTCATAGCGTACTCGCCTCCAACCTACATGCATAATGTCGATCTATCGGCAGATAATGCGTTGGAGTTTCCAGATATACCACACAGGAGGCGTGACCATACAAGTTTGTCATTGGATTCGGGTGAATTAGAAGTTGGTAAGAAGTTTTCCAGTAAAGATGGTTTTTCAATGAATTGAAGCAATATATATCATTAACGGGGTTAACTACCACGTGGTTAAATCTAAATTCGAGAAGTTTGAGGCCAATTGTATAGTGCGAGACGGTACAGTTCATGGAAAATCATGGCTTCGGTTAAGAAGAGGACATGGTTGTGGGAGATAAAGAAGTTTAAAGGTCCATATACGTGTGTTGTCGGTACAATATCACTAGCTGTTTAGAGTTTTTGAATATTATTGTTATTATTTAATGTTGTATTATTTAACGTACTCATGGGTTGACAGGTGTTTCACAAGATCATCCCAATATGGATTCAGATATGGTAGCGGACTTAATACTACCGATAGTGAAGGCGGATCCCAAGACTGTTGTGTCAGTCTTAATTGCCAATATTCGTAGCCGATTCAGGTACACACCTTCTTATCGCAAGGCCTGGATAGCTAAGCAGAAGGCGTTGGATAAGATACACAGTGGGTAGGACATTTCATACAATGAGGTGTGACACTGGTGTCAGGTGCTAGAGAGGTACGTCACAAGTTGTGTAATAAACCTTGAAATGGTTCCTACGTACTACAATGATCGCTTGCTCTGTGAAGCCAAGTGTTCAAGCGTCTGTTCTGGAGCTTTAAGCAATGCAGGGACGCATTTGTATACTGCAAGTCATAGGTACAAATCGATGGTACCTTTATGTATAGTAGATATACCCATCATCTATTGCTAGCTGTGGCATAGGATGGTGATGGGAGGATCCTTCCAATTACATTTGCAATAACACTAGGTGAGTTAGGTAACGACTGAGATTTCTTTCTTTCTAAGTTGAGGGGGCATGTTTGCCCTCAACTTGATATCTGCGTTATATCGGATTAGGTGCTGGAATACTAGCCGAACTGAGTGACAGAAAAGCCTATGGGATCTCACACACCATTGGTATTGTGTAAGGCACGTCGCGTCCAACTACTACGGGTAAATATCGGTCTACCACTGAACGAAGACAAGTGACCAACATAGGTATTTAATCGCCACCAATATTATTTGGTTTGTAATATTCAATTTGTTCTGAATGGAAGAGTGGTATGTAATTATCGCTGTCCACTTATATTGACAAGGTACGACCATTGGTCTAATAGAAGTCATATATCTTCAAGAGCGGTAGGTATTCCCCTGTAACTCGCCAAATGGTTCCACTTATTTAAATAAAATTTTAACATAAAATTATATTTTAAATCTATGGAATAATTTTAAAATCTAATATATATTTTACCTTGTTAAAAGTGTGAATGTATACGAATGGTTCACTTGAGGATGTAAAAATGGAAAGCGAGACCGAGCCTATGATTGTAGCGGTGAGAGGCAACCTCCAATTTTGATTTTATTTGGTTGCATCACCCGACACATGTAACACCTCTAACCCACATCCGTCGTCGGAATAGGGTTTCAAGCATTATCGATCAAACAGACATAATTTCAAAACATTTCATATCATATAATATTTAAGTCAAAAAACCAATCAAACTCATACATATTGTCCCTTATTCGGGACTTCGAGGCCCAAAATACATGATAGAAACAAGTCGAGACTAATTCGGAAGCTCAGAGAATTTTTTGTGAAATATTAAAAATTTTCAAAGTTGCAGAGTTCACACGGCCGTGTGGCCAAAATGTACCTTAAATAACAAATTTACCACTCCCTGCAAGCTTGAACATTAAGTAATTCAAAAATCATTCGTTTAATCAGTTCAAAACACAATCAAACACATTCAAAACATAAAAAAAAATAATCATCCTAGGTGTCTAACCAATGCACCCTCATAGGTACTACAATTATATCATCATTCAAATAATCATTTTAAATCATGCCTAATTCAATTTATTTTTGCCTAATTCATGAACACTTAATTATTAACTTAATTTCACATGTTTATATATATACCAAACTAACATTATATTTATAACATCATTTACAAATATTTCATAAAATAACTATTATTTAGACACCTTAGGTACATGCCGACACAAAAGGATAAGCATTACCACGTTTAAGATTGGGATTGTTGTTGGATGCTGAATCGGTGAATTAAGTACCTAACCTTCGTACGGAAAACAAAACCGTACGCTGAGTATAAACTCAGTGGTATTTCTATAATCCGAATGCTTTAAGGTAAATATTAAATCATATACATTATAACATACGATATGCATAATCATATAATTAATCATTTCATAGATAAAGCATTTATAACTCATTCAATTATTTTCAATCTGCTATCCCAGATAGCTTCTTACAATATGAACACAATTCATATGTCTCGATCCATATTTCAATTCATCATTCAAAGTCAATCACAACTCTATTTTATTCAATTACCCTATTAACATGACTCAGACTCTGACGGATACATGGATCCAACCAAAACACACCAGTTTGGCACACAGTGCCTTATCGGATAATTCGAAGTAATAATTTGACACCTAGTGTCTCATCGGTTAAACCGAAGCAATTTGATACCCAGTACCTCGTCAAATTTATCCGAAGTAATAATTTTGACACCCAGTGTCTGATCGACTTGAAGTCGAAGTATCCCTGAACTCTTCCAATCCTATGGCATGCCAACTATATCCGGCTCAGCCCAATATAGTTAATAGGGTTTCAATTCACTTTTCAAATGCCACATTCATCCAATAGTCAAATATCACATTAATCACAAATTTTCACATACATTCAATTCAAAATCAAATAATTACTCACCTTGTCCCCTTACCATAAACATTAAATAAAAAACACAACAATTATTATTTAGATTCAGATTATAGAAATACAAACCAGAATTTCTGAGCTACTTCTCATCGACTTTCTCTTTTCCCTTCTTAGTCGAGGTTTCCGCACAACGTTAGCTACAAAAATTAAACAATTAAAAATCATCAATACAACACAATTTCACATTGAATATTTCAATTTATATTCAACTTTATCCAAAATTCCAATTTAGTCCCTAACCAAAACTAACTTTATTTTCTTCACAATTTATTCTATATTTTCATTCAATTTCTACTTAAAACTAAACTTAACTCTCTAATTTCACCATAAAACTCTAAATTTCAAAAATTTCTCAAATTAGTCCCTATTACTCAAAACTTATAATTTATTTTACAATTCAATCCTTTTCCATTTCTAACTTAAAATTCTATCAATTTAGTCCCAAACACTTAAATTATTCAACATGAACATCATCTAAAAATCTAATAATTTCTAAAATTTCAACACAAATCAAGTAGAATTTTGTTCTAGAATTCTAAAACATAAAATTTACAAGAAAATGAATTAAATTAACTTACCATTTTGAATTTGAACCCTAAAATCCTTAATTCTTCTTCTTTTCTTTCTCCTTTCTTTTCTTTCTATTCTTTCTCTGTTTCGTTTCTTTGTTTCTCTCTTTTCTATTTTATTTCTTTTATTTGTTTTGTATTTTAATTTTAATAATATAATATTATAATATTTTCTTAAATAATAAGTAAGTATATATAATTATTACAAGTATATGTATGATATTATTACACATGTAAATTACCATTACCATACAATTGTCAATTTATCGTTTAATTCTCATTTAGTCCCTTCAATTTTTCTCTAATCTATAATTCAACTTTTCCTTATATTCAATTCAATCCTTTCACCTAATTACTCTTAATTTAGACAAATTCACCTATTCAAAACCTAATTAACCACACAACTAACTTCATAAATATTTTTAATAAATATTTACGAATCCATTTTACGAAAACAAAGTCCCGAAAACACACTTTTCGATACCCGTGATTATTGGGTCGTTACAACACATCTCTCGGTACAATGTCATTAACACGGCAGACCCCCAACTGAGTTCGCCAACTGCTCTAAAATCGACGAGTTTCAGCAGCCACCTCAGATGTACGAGGTTTCATGACTTGTCCGGCATCAGATAACCTCCGAGGATCTCAATGATGTATGCCCGAGCGTATTGTATTCTTTTTACTTTAGTCGAATCATCCCCTGGCTCTGGGAATGTGTCTCGTAACCAACTCATCTCGATCCGACCTCCGTAAATATTATCTGGAATCGTACCCAAAAATCATAGCATATGGCTCTCCAATCAGCAGATTGAACGGACTCGGTGAGTAAGGACCCATCCACCGGTAACCCCAATTGTAACTGCACGTCCTCTAAAGTGATGGTACACTCCTCGCATAGAAGATGGAATGTGTGCGTCTCGGGTCTCCACCTCTCTACAAACGCGCTGATGAGTTTCGGTTCCAACTTGCACTCCCAGCCTATATTGGCCACGTGCCAAAAACCCGTTTCCCTCAAGTAATTTCTATCAACGGTGATGGAGAACTAGACATATTACGAATATAACATTGTAACACCTGATCTACCGACTGTTATAAAAAAATTATAAAAATATTAATTAAATTACATAAATAAAAAAATTAAATGATATTAAAAAATTGAAATTAACCCTTACCATTTTCATTTGGTTGACAGAGATATGTTTATCATCGAGACGAATTAATTGTCGGGCCATTGCTAACACGATTAAATTTATTAGAAATTATAAAAAAATAATACTAATTTAGACAAAAAATAAAAACTTAGAGAGTTTTGAGAGTTTTTTTGAGAAATTTAGAACGAAAATTGGAAAAAAATGTAATTTAGAGGAAATTTTGTGTGAAAAATGGGTGGGGGGTTTATAATTTTTTTCATGACCTTTGGCCCCAACAGTTAAATTTTTAAATGACCGTTGGAGGTGATCGTTGAGGAAAAAACATGGGTTAAAACTCACCCACGTAAGCGCGCCAGCAAAAGTGCTCCCACAAGAATGAGCTTTTCTAAAATTTTCTTTTAAAACACTTCCACGTAGCGCATTTTACGTTTTTTAGACCATTCCAATAAATAATATTTTAAGTGGCTTATTTCTATAAATAACATTAGAAATGGGCCATTTTTAATAAAATACCCTTTATTTTCGACATTTAAAAACACCATTTTATTATATTTTACCACACATTTTTTTTTACTTTATTTATATTTTACCGACACATTCTCCCCCAAAGAAAGACATTTTACTTTAAAATAAATATATCAAAATGCATTTCATGGACAATATTTTTTATTTCAACAATTTTTTTATGGTGAATGGCCTAAAAATCCCGGATGAACGATCGATGCCATATATAGCAGTTTGCCGGATTCGGTCAAGAAGATCGATCCGGACGTTTGACTTGCAGTATGATTTAATATCCGCACTAGTCGACGTTGGCGCCGGAGACCCACACTTTTCATTTTCCGTGTGGAGAGTGCACGATCACTCTAGAGGATGTTGCACCGCAGACTTGGGCTCCCATTGACGGAGTCCGTTCTGAGCGTCGGTCGTAGGCGACCCGCTTACCCTCCGTCGAGCCTACTAGGGCACCCGTGACGCATCGATGGAAAATATTTTCTGAAATTAAAATTTACATGGTCGAGAACGAGGTACCAACATATATCACCGATGCCACTTGGCGACTTGATGTGCGCTAGTCGGCGTGCATTATGCACATCATAGGGGTATACCGATGCCGTGCAAACAATAATACGGTTCATATTCGATTACCGCCCTATTGGCTGATTTAAGCAATGCTCGATCAGATAGTTGGGGCTCCATGATTCTTACGTGGTTGTCTTGTGAGCTTTGTTGGACGATGCACCCAACGACCGGAGACATAGGCGGATGCCTTACACTATTGCAGTCTTGGGCTTTGTATAGGATGCCATTCTTGGCATCAGTTACCCACCAACCATACGTATATCCGTTAGTGAACAGGTGATAAAATATAACTTGTTTTTAATTGAAATTTCTTTTATATCGATACTATTTGACTTAATTTTTTTTTGTAGGTGGAGTAATTATCCGGTATCGGAGGTCGTACATCAGACCGATATACCGGCTTATGATTGAACAACATGCCGGGAAGGTGTGCGATTCCAATATTAGTTACGTAGTAGTTTGTATATCTTATACACATCGTGTTTAATTTTAACAATGTTATTAATCGTGCGCTTTATATGGATGCCATACCGTAGACCGGAAATTGCACATTTTATACCCCGTCCTCCTATATTCACTCAGATATGGTGCACAAACGCACCAATTGTCTCATTTCCATGTAGTAGAGTGGTATCACGGGGAAAGTCGGCAATTTGGTTGCGTCAATACATCCCGAACCGCCGTGCGGTGGGAGCGATTCATTGCAAAAATAAGAGAGGAGACCAGGACTTGGATTGGGGGTTAGACATGGTCAATTTATTGCGGTGTGGAATGATCGCATGTCCCGAATCCTCAGATGGATATGGCTTCCAGTCTTCAACCTCCATTACAAGACATACAATGGTACTCTATTATGGGAAGCCATATATTCTGAGGGCGCCGATCAGTAATCCCCCATGTGTGCAAATGGCATGGGGCATACGAGCCGATGGCGATATGGAGGCCGAGGCACTGCGAGTCCCGATCCCGAGCCGAGCCGAACCGAGCTGGCCGGAGCCCGAGCGAGGTCGGCCGGGCAAAGCAATTACAATCACATTCGGATGCACATTCAGATCATCCATATGTGCGAGCATCGACAACTTTCCGGGCTCGTCGGAGGTGGATACCAAGACGGGGTTGATATATTCGGATCGTACACACCGCAAGATGGCACTCTTGGTTCAGATCTGGGTCGTATCCATCGCATCGAGACACTCCATCCGCTCGAGTTCATCTATGCCCTTGAGCGACATGATTTTTCGCCATGTTTAGCACACCGCCATCTGACCCCACCGAGACCGCGAGGATGTTGGTCATCGCAGACGGGTGGACGACGTGAACGTCGACCACCGCAGAAATACACACCGAGGACTACACCATCGAACCATCAGTTTTAAGGTGTTTATTCCGGTCTTGATTATTTGTATTTGTAAATATAACTATGTTTATACTTTATTTTTATAAAATTAACTTGATTATTTGTAGCTATGATTACTTAATATTGTTATGAGTTTTGATGATTTGGAGCTTTACAATTTCATAACAAAATTTTAAGACATGACACCAATAGCTCACTGTACACCAACAACTAAATTGATTTGTTTGCTTTACACATGGGATCTAGTTGCAATTTAACCACATTTCTATACTCTCCAAATGAATCTACAAATCAATACCATCAACCACAAACGAAATAAGCTTCCACAGCTTAGTAAGATTCAAACAATTCATTCGCAAATAATTTAGCAGGAAGTTTCATAATTATTATCGTATACAGTTATAATATATATCAATCAAATTTATTACAATTATATATATAGCAGCATCATATATTGATAGATAGCACATGTTAATATTAATAAGCTCAATTCCCAGTCGCTCGTGACGATTGTCCAACATGATAGTTTCGCTGCGGGCATTTACTTCGATTATGACCACCTAACCTACATATTCCACAGGGCCATCACAGTGGGATTTTTCCATAATGTCCATTTCATTACGGATTCTGGATGATTGCGGACGACCTCTCGGATTTCTGCGTAGCGCTCTATCTGGGACAAGCTCGAAAGTCGTCTGGGGCACCTCCCATGTAGACACTCAGGAACTCATTTTCCCAGACACGCAAAGTACGCTCTAGCGTACACATCATTCACAAAATGTTCAACACTAAGGTTCGCTTTAGCACATGTCGCCACAACATGTGCACACGGATAATGAAGTGTTTGGAACCTCTTGCATTCACACTGCATTCAAGATCGACTCCATAAGACCTAGGTGGCAAACCGGGTCGACGATCGATGGACTCCGTAACTCGAAAAGTTTCCATTCGTCGTGAATATATTTCTACAGTCATCGACCTCGCAATCCGACGATTTGCAATCAATGCATCCCTCACATCTTCCACAAACACGTGTCCCGCATCCATCTGGTTGACTTGTTATTCACCCATTCTTGGCATCAAGGTTGCCAACCTGTAGAATGTTGCCGAGAAGACAGATGAAATCGGAAGATGCCGTGTTTTCAACAACACAGCGTTGACCCCCTCCACCAAGTTTGTGGTCATCTGACCATAACGAAAGCCCTCATCAAAACTTTGAGCCCATTGCCACGGCTCCATTGTACCCAACCACTCCCGAAAAGATTTGTTCGCTTGACCTTCCATGTCACTCTCGAGTTGAGTCATCATTCGGCGAAAAATATGTGGCTCTAACTCGTACGCTGTACATGTTTTAAAAAATATTAGTTACGGTATCTGGATAACATAAAAACATTAAACTATACATATTAAAAATATAAGGTTATCCTTTACCCATTTTCACCACTTCTCTCTTCCAGTTTGCATTCTTATACTCTCGAAGAAAGTTAGCCGCAATGTGACGGATACAGTAAACGGATCTCCATGGCACACCGGAACGCCTAATTGCGGCAATTAATCCTTTCCCTCTATCGGAGATGATGCAAATATTATCGTTTCTGATAACATACCTCCAATTGGTGAGGAAGAATTCCCAAGATTCCATATTCTCCTTATCTACTATTGCAAACGCTATTGGGAGTACATTCCTATTGCCGTCTTGAGCAACCGCAATAAGTAAGATCGTGTATATTTTCCAGATAACCATGTCCCATCCACCGCATTGCGGGCTTGCGGTGTGAAATGCCTACACATGGATCAAACGTCCGAACATCCGATGAAAATTCTTTTCCCTACTGTAATTGGTCATTTGGGCCGTAAGAAGGTCGTGTCGTAACTCAATCACGCTTCGGTATGTACTCCCGCATAGCAGCTATCCATCCCTGTAGCTCATTATACGATGAATCGTAATCCCCATACAATTGTTCCATTGCCATCTGTTTAGCTATCCACGCCTTTCGATATGATACTCGATCATCGAATCGTGCTTGTATTTCAAAGAATCAAGATCAAAACTTTAATAGTCGGCATGTCCTTCACCATTGGCATGATACACGTATATATAGTTTTGGAATCAAGTTTTCGATGATCTTCATCATACGTGTCGATCTCGCATGTATGAGGCCCAACCATTTTTCTAATCTCCCACATCTGCGATTTTTGAATGAATGCAACAGATCCGCCAATTGCATCCTTCCACCGCCTTCCAACACTTTGCAATATATACTGTCGATTTAGACTCTGCGACTTTGTAATCCACTGATATATCCATGCTATACCGTTTAATAGCAGATACGCACTCTTCTTTACTTCTAAATCTCTGGCCTAGGAATAACTCCTCATGATTAGAATTTACTGTAAGCCGATGAGCGGGATATATTTCGTGGTACTGAAACTCGATTACACGCTGCGTCGTGGTCTATGAGTGACATGCGCGCCCAGATTATTGTGTATCGTAATACATCGCATATGGTTCCCGACGGAAGACGCACTAATGTTCCCATCGTCATTCACGTCTTCATCGTCAATATCATCCGTATATCATCCATATCGGGATCATCATCAATATCGACCTCTTCTTCACAATGATCACTCTCATCATGTCCATCATCACCAACCACATCAATATCGGTGTAATATTAAGATCGATATCGATCCGACGATATTCGATTCGTCATCAACATACGATATTGGAGGCACCATGCACCCGTTCTTGAGCTCCATGTTGTTCACCATATGCATTCATTGTCTTCATTTGCCTCAATACCTAGCTAACTCAAAGAAATAAGTGAATCGGTGCATTTACACACTCCCATTCCCACAAAGACAATAGCGATCATTGTTTCCGTGTCTTCGTAATGCTCTACAAGTTCCATTTCGTGAATTTGATCGGATCTGCTAAATTGGAAACTTGTAGAAAATTCTCGATATCGTTTTCCCACAACGTCCTAACGATTTTTGTGTTTATCCTTCGCTTCATATCATCCAAAGATACATTTCTATTAAATTTCATTGCTATTTGTTGCCGACATTCAAATATGCATCCAACGGTTGTTGTCAAGATGATTCCATCGAAATAAACGCATATGAAAAACTGATCATCCATCTTCAATGGTCAATCTGTTCAAAAATAAACAAAATTTCTCAAACAAAATTTAAAACGTAATATTCACAATAAAAATTAATTAATATAAACACATAAATTACTAACAAATCAAAATAAACAAACAAAATAACTTTAAAACAAAATAATGTTTTATATATTATTTTAATGTTTTCTATACTAACAATAGTTATAACAATATACTAACAAAATAATAATATTACACTAAGTAATAATAACAATATACTAACTAAAATAAAGAGTTAAAAACTCTAATTAAGGTTTTATATTATACTAACATACTAACTAACTAACATAAATATTTTTAGTGTTTATATTCTAATTACCTACTAATAATAATAAAAAATAATTAAAATCACATTTACCATTTTTACTAACAACATAACAATATTACACTAACAATAATAATGACAATATTATAATAATAACAATAATAATAACAATAAAATAGCATAATGTTTTATATATTATTTTAATGTTTTCTATACTAACAATAGTTATAACAATATACTAACAAAATAATAATATTACACTAACAATAATAATAACAATATACTAACTAAAATAAAGAGATAAAAACTCTAATTAAAACCTTATATTATACTAAAATACTAACTAACTAACATAAATATTTTTAGGGTTTATATTCTAATTACCTACTAATAATAATATAATACTAAATAAAATAACATTTACCATTTTTACTAACAACATAACAATATTACACTAACAATAATAATAACAATATTATAATAATAAAATAATAATAACAATAAAATGGCATAATTTTTATATATTATTTTAATATTTTTATACTAACAATAATTATAACAATATACTAACAAAATAATAATATTACACTAACAACAATAATAATAATATACTAACTAAAATAAAGAGATAAAACCTCTAATTAAAGTAATAAAATAAAAGTTAATATATAATAAAAAATTAAATACACAAATATTCTAAATATTTTTAGGATTTATACTCTAATTACCTACTAATAATAATATAACTAAATTACTAACAATACTAAACTACTAAGTAATAAAATAAATAAAAGTTAATATATAATAAAAAAATTAAATACACAAATATTATTTAAAAAATTTATACCTAATTTTCCTCTATTTTTCTTCTCAATTTTCTTCCTTCCCTCTCTTTCTTTTTTTTTCCTACACCTTCTTCCTCCTCCGATGCTTCTTTCTTCCGGTGTGGGGAAGGGGAGGTGCTTTAAGGTGTGGGAAATGCAGTGCCTCCTGCCAACACATTTTCCAGCTTGGTGCCGCTTATGCCAGTGTATTGATCAAGTTTTGGTCCCGCTTATGGAGGGTATTTTTACCCTGTGCCGCTTATGCTGTGGTATTTTTACCCTGGTCATGCCATTGCAAACCATTTTTACCCCGTGCCACCCATAACCATTCATTAGGAAAATGAATAAAAGCGTAGATGAGGCCTTGGATCTTCACTGCTCATCTTAATTTCTCGTGATTTGTGCCAAGTGTGTTATATATATATATATATATATTAATTATAATATTGACTAGTTATTAAGTCAATTGATGCATATCAAATAAAGAATTAAGGGTAAATTATACAGTTAGTTATTCAATTTTCATAAATTTTCTTTTTGAGCATTGTAAATAAATAAAATGCATTTTAGACATTACTATTAACAATTGGTCATCTATCATTAAATTAGAGTTAAGTAATATTATTTTACACATAT
The DNA here is from genome assembly GCA_025506655.1 of Gossypium rotundifolium. NCBI lineage: Eukaryota > Viridiplantae > Streptophyta > Magnoliopsida > Malvales > Malvaceae > Gossypium > Gossypium rotundifolium. The sequence continues at coordinate 167,292,943 of CP106725.1, forward strand.
TTTATTCATCCAATTTTAATAAAATTTTATTTTGATCACTCATTTAATTTTTTATAATTAATTTTATTTTTAAAAAGAACTTGAGTTTTATTGAAATTAAATTATTTTATAAAACAAATGTTTTCCTTTTACCAAAAAACTAAAAATAATTTTTTAAAATAAAGTGATTTTTCTCTGTAATGATTTTCTATAAAACCACTTTTTTCATTTTACTAAAAAACTAAAATAAATTTTAAAAAGAAACAAATAAAAGAAATAAAAAGATGAATGTTTTTTTCCTATAAAAAGTTTTTCCTTATAAAAGCAAACCATTTCCTCTAAAACCCCAATTTTTTCTAAGAAAAATTAAAATTAATTCTAAAAATAAAGAAAATTAGAAAAATAAAATGTGTCATAAGAACTTATTAAAGCTAGGTAACTAAAATGAACATTAAATTAAGTCCAAAACGATTATTAATATTTACAATGCATAAAATAAAATCTCGTAAAATTGAGTGAACAATTGTATAATTTACCTAAAAATTAAACCAATAGTTTTACATGTTCTTTTTTAAATATTTGAGGTGGAAGATAAGAGTAACACAATTCAAACTCGTATTGAAATGATGTCTGACAAAAATTTTAATTATAGTTCTGTATAAATTAAACTCATCTAGTAGTTGAAAAAAAAACATTTTATAAGAACTAAGGAAATAAATGTAATTATAGGACAAGAATATCATAAAAGCAATAAAATATTTAGTGATAAAAAAAACTTACCACGTGTAACGTCAACGTATGGTGAAAAGAAAGCTGATTCAACACACTGTCGTTTTGCGTCAAACTTAAAACTCTGATATATCATCTTCACTCCTCTGCTCTTGTAATTGTTCTTGTTTAGAGAAAAATTTTTTTACAAGATTTCTTTAAATATATCTCTCTGATTTCCCCATTTAAAATGACAATCCTCTCTTTCTTCACCAGAGCTTCACGGGCTTTCAATGGCTACCCTGCTTCTTCCAAGCTTTTGCTTCTCTGTACTCTCAGTCTCAGGTTCCTTCCCTTTTCTTTTTTTTTTTCGTTCACCTTTTGAGGAAATACCCACTTTTGTTTACTTTTTAGTTCTTTTGGCTTCTGTTTTATTGCTAACAGTAGATTGGGATAGTGAAAAGTTAAATTAGTAAATCTGATGGTACTATAAAACTTAGGTTTTTTATTTAATAAAATTTTAGTGGAACTGAAGTCTGTATTTTGTTGATTATAATGGGATCAGTAAGTGCTAAAGGTATGCATTGATCTGATACAATTTCAAAAGGGTTGTTTTTACTGTAAAATGTTGGTATTTATGATTAAATATAAAGGGAACTGATTTAGTTCCAGCTGAAAACCATTAGACATTTTGAAGTAAAACTTTGCTTTTCCACTTGTTCTACTGTGTAAATTTTAGATGAAACATTTGGTTTTACAAGGTAGATTAGTTACCTTTTATGTTTGGCTTAGTGCAGTGGTGGAGGTGTTGTGGCTTACTCAGAAGCACAAGTAGATGCTAGCAAAACTAGTGTTCAAGTGAACGAAAAAGATTGCAAGAAAAAGCGAGTGGTGGTTCTTGGAACGGGATGGGCCGGTATTAGTTTCCTTAAAGATCTTGATGTTTCGGCTTACGATGTTCAGGTTGTTTCACCCCGGAATTATTTTGTATTCACCCCATTGTTGCCTAGTGTCACCTGTGGAACCGTTGAAGCACGGAGCATTGTAGAGCCTGTTCGAAACATTATAAAGAAGGTAGATGAAACAAACTAGAGCTGCACAATATATTTTTTTTCCTTTTCTCTTTAATCGTTTGGTAGGTGCTAAATGATATACTTGACTGTATATGCATGTAGGTGCATACATAGTTACAGCTTCATGGATGTGTATTACATATAGGCGTTTCTATGTTGGTTTGTTGAATTGCAATATTTTGATACATCTTGACTTCCATAATATATAAACTGTTGAATAAGGCATATGGTTTCTTTTCGTGATGAAGCGTTGTTGTTGCTATAATTGTACCAATACTTTTCTAGATTGCATATAGAAAATGGCTTGGAACTGCTGTGAGCCTGTGACCACATTGTAATTGCATCAAGGGGTTAGTTTTGGCGCATTGCTTGCTTAATTGATCTGAACAATTGTAAGGGAACAGAAATGTTATTCAAAAGCAATTTGTATTGCTGATGGCAGAGAAATGGAGAAATACAGTTTTGGGAAGCTGAATGCATGAAGATTGATGCTGCAAACAAGAAACTTTTGTGCCGGTATACTGTGGAAAATAACTTGGTGGGAAATGATGAATTCTCTTTGGAATATGACTATTTGGTTATAGCAGTGGGAGCACAAGTAAATACATTTAACACCCCTGGTGTCCTCGAGAACTGCCACTTTCTGAAGGTAGAGTCATTTTAGTTGTATATATTATAGTGAAATGGACATTTGATAGCATTCCGAAGCTCATCCTTTTGTAAATAAAGTCTTTCTGGGCCCCCACTTGAATGCAGGAAGTCGAGGATGCACAGAAGATACGGAGGAGCGTTATTGACTGCTTTGAAAAGGCTGTCCTTCCTGGACTAAGTGAAGAAGAACGAAGGATAAACCTTCATTTTGTAATTGTTGGAGGGGGACCTACTGGTGTGGAGTTTGCAGCAGAGTTGCATGACTTTGTTCAGGAGGATTTGGTCAACTTATATCCTTCGGTTAAAGATCTGGTGAAAATAACTGTGATTCAATCAGGGGATCATATTCTGAATATGTAAGAGGATATGATTTTTCATTTTATTTCCACTGTATGGTTTTTGAATGTCGGTGACTGAGGACTGAACTATTTGATTCTGTTTATCTTTCTCTTTTCATTCTCTGTCATATTCTGTATCTAAACATGTAATGGTACTGGTTTTACATTATTGTTCATGAGGTATTTGCAATGCTGCTTATAAATTGCAATGCAGTTTATAGACAAAATCACAAAGATCTTAGCAGATTTATACTCCCTGCAGGTTTGATGAACGAATAAGTAGTTTCGCTGAGCAAAAATTTCGAAGAGATGGTATCGAAGTTCAAACTGGATCTCGTGTTATTAGTGTTTCTGATAAGGAAATCACTATGAAGCTCAAGGCGAAAGGAGAGATTTGTTCTGTACCTCATGGATTGGTTGTTTGGTCTACTGGTGTTGAGACTCGCCCTTTTGTGAAGGACTTCATGGGGCAAATCGGGCAGGTGTGATACTTTCTTGTCATCAGTTGTTATGTTTGAAATTATTGGTTATGTTGCAGTCAAGTCACATACGATAAGTTTTCACATTTCAGGCTAACAGACGTGTTCTAGCAACCGATGAATGGTTGCGAGTAAAAGGATGTGAAGATGTGTATGCCCTTGGTGATTGCGCCACTATAAATCAGCGTAAAGTCATGGTATTTCCCTTTAATCTTTTGAGTTTAAATCTGCAAACTTTTGATGAATATTATGGTCTGTAATTTTCCATTATGCTCCTTCAGGAAGATATCGTTGCCATATTTAAGGCTGCAGATAAAGATAACTCTGGTTTCTTAACCGTTGAAGAATTCAAAGATTTTATAGGCGATATCCTTGAGAGGTATCCGCAAGTGGAACACTATTTGAAGAGCAAGCACCTGAGGGATGTAACTGATCTGATGAAAGATTCCGAGGGGAATGATATAGATAAAGTGGACATTGAAGGATTTAAGCTAGCCCTTTGTCAAGCTGATTCACAAGTGAAGAATCTGCCTGCAACGGCTCAGGTATTTGTCTTTTGGTATAAAAGTTGGACTAGGTTGGGTTTATTAGGTATTGCGTAGAGACCACACGATCTCATCGCTTGATCTTCAGGTTGCGGCACAACAAGGTGCATATCTTTCTAAATGCTTCAACCGCAAGTATAAGTGGAAAGATAATCCTGAAGGCCCACGGCGTTTTAGAGGGTCTGGTCGACATCAATTTCATCCATTTCAGTATGTGCTCTTAGTTGTTTCCTATGCAAGTAACTAGATGCAATTAAATTTGAATGCATCCATAAATGCTAATAGTTCTTGGACAAATCCTAATTTTAATGTTTTTTCATTTCAACTGCAAGATACAAACACCTTGGGCAATTTGCTCCTTTAGGAGGGGAGCAAGCAGCTGCTGAGCTGCCTGGGGACTGGGTTTCCATGGGTCATAGCACACAGTGGCTCTGGTACTCTGTATATGCAAGGTGAAATCCTGGTCATCTTCCTGTTGTTTTACATTTACTTGCTTAGCACATGCACAGTACATTGAGGGACATCTTTTGACATGATTAATTTTCGCACTCATTCTGGTTCAGCAAACAAGTGAGCTGGCGTACTCGGGTGTTGGTGGTATCCGATTGGACTCGAAGATTCATTTTCGGAAGAGATTCAAGCCGCATTTGAGGCAGCAACAGAGAACCTTGTAATAATATTTCATTCCATCGTCATTCATATGGTGCTTGCATTGCATCTGTTGTACATGAGTATTACCATCCGTATGGAAATATATGTAAGCTTTTAATCTCTTCATTATGCTGTTTCCTCGTCCTCGTGTATGCTTATCAATATTTTTTCTTGTAAGATCCATGAAGATAGCACTTTGGGCTATATAATGAAACTTACATTGATCTTCGACTATAAATGATTTGGTATTTCCATATTTTTCATGGGGATCATGAATGACCAATTCACACAGATCTGACGAATTTTGTATATGGAAGCTCGAACCAAATACATTAATCAAATTGTTTTTTTACATAAAATCTTATGCTCTTCTTATCCTATGACAAAAAGTATTGGATTAAGGCAACCACTTAAAATTGAAGTTAAAAAAATTTGAAGCTTGTTAACCCTAATGTTGCCAGGAAGTATGTCGACCATTGGCAAAAAGACAATTAATTTTTTATTACAAGGAATATGAATGCCATGCTTGAATGCATATTCAGTTCAGCCAATTTACATCATTGTTCATGGTTGAGGCTTGGCCTTTGGCTCTGCTTCTCATATCAAGAATACCTGAAGGAAAACAACATACATTAGAAAAGTTATCGACAATATGCGTTGTATGTTACGCTATAAAAGCATAATCTTTGCATGACACAAATCCTAGTTATCAATCATTTAACATGGATCACATGTTACATTGCAACCATAAATCATCAATCAAATTTACAGAAGGATGAAGTAGACTGCAGAATACACATACCGATATCAACAGTAATGCACTAGGGAACATCCGTGCATCCATATAGTTTGAGCCAAGAAGTACTCATGTTGACAGTAAAAAGAATTCTTAGGAAGTTCAATCCCTGAATCAATTACATAACTACCTACATTTTCGTTTAAAATCCTTCAAACCAAATAAGTCTGAAGTAGATGAATTCATCTCCTGTGAAATCGACATTGCCAAATCCACCTTCCCTGCTTTCTTCAAAATGTCAACTAGAGATCGATATATGTAGATTGACGGGCGTATCTTCCTCTGTTTCATATCATTAAAGAGTCTTAATGCTTCTCCAGTGTTCCCTGATCGGCCAAATGCCTCAATCATTTCTCTGTAAGTAAGCAAATCTGGTTCAACTCCACTATCATCCATTTCTCTAAAAAACACTAAGCACATATCCAATCTCCCAATCCTCCTCAAATTGTTCAACAATGTATTATAAGTAATAAAATCCGGAACAAAGCCAGCTTCCTTCATAGAAGTAAACTCAAGGATCATTTCATCCACCCGACCAGCACGACCCAAGATATCCAAAATAGTATTATATGTTGTTACAGTGGGCTTACATCCAAAACCCTTAATCTGATTAAATACCAAAAGAGCCTTCTCTATCTGCCTACATTCACCAAATGCAAAGATGATTCGATTTATAACAATCATGTTATTCGGGAAAGCTAAATCCGACACTTGCTTGACATATCTAATCAATGCTGTACAGTCATTAGTATCAGCACAAGACCTTGCAAGGTTAAGATAACAAGTTAAGGTCAAGGGTCCATGAAAAACTAATAAATCTTTGAATATCCGAAACGAAAGGTCAATCTGATTTCTTTCAGCAGCTGCAGCCAAAAGTGTATTATATGCTTTGGGGATGAATATATTATTATCACGCAAAGATTGCAGTAATCTAATAGCCGTAGAAAGATTCCCTGCTTTGCAGAGCTTATGAACATAAGCATTACACCTTTCCTTACTTGGATTCGGCGCGTTTCGATAGGTAGCGAGGATTTGGTTCAAGAATTCATCAGCCATTCCTTCATCATCTCCAGCAGCCTGAGTTGCAAGCGAGTTGTAATTTCCGACGATTTTGCTTACAATAGGGCAAAACAGGCGGATACAAGTGAAGTAATTCTGGGATAGAAGCAAAGGCACCAATTACAAGCTAAAAAGAACACTAGAATAGAAATTAATCAATCAAAGACACATGCGATTGGTTTACAAAGAAAATGGAGCGGATTTTGACTTACATGGGGAGGATAATGTGGAATCGATACACGGTTACCCAAACGTCGGACCAGACTGGAACTGAAGATGAAAGTGGTTTTGCATCGAAGGAGAATGTTGAAGCACCTTGAAGCAGCGACCATTGAAATTTTGAAATTTAAGAAAGGATCCATAAATGAATGGTTTTATTCAGTTTTCATTTCCCTTTTGAAGCAAAAGGGAAATGGATTTTGGGGAGAATGAATAGCGAGGATCAATGCTAGGGTTTCGAATGGGGGTGAAGGACTGAAGATCGCAAGCTTTAGCGATACTGCTAGGTTACAGCGCCGAAGAAATCCAGTTTCTAGGAGTCGGTTTTCTTGGTTGTCCATTTTACTTTTATTTTTGTTTACCAAATTCCTTTTAACTCCTTACCTTTAATTTTCATGGGTAAACAAACTACTTTTTAAGTGGATTTTATTTTAGTCTCTCAAATATTGAATTTCGAATGGCAGTTAATTGTATAGGTCATGTCATATTTATATTTTTATTTTAATTATTTAACTTTATAGTTACTTTTATTTTAGTCACTAAAAAATATCTTTTAAGTATTGATTAGATAAAAAATCAAGAATTAAAGTGAAGTAAAACTAAAATAATACAAAAAAGTTTAGATTGTACTTGTTTATCCCATTGCTGGAAATTTTAATTTGAATTTTAAAATATAAATTTTTAAATATTTAGATTCAAATTTATAGTAGCAACTCAACTACCATTATCAATAGATAAAAAAAATTCAAAATAGTTTAATTAATTTATTTTGATGTTTTGAAATTATCTTCAAAAATTATCAATCAAAATTATTGTCTTTAATAGTTGTTTACAAAACCTAAATTTCTTTTGATTATATGATCTTGAATCTTCCATACTAAGCTAAAAGGAAAGAAAAATTCTTTCAGTTAATTAAATTAATTAATTTTATCTTTCATTCCTAACAAAACTCATAATTTTTTTATCATTTTTACTCAAACAAAGAACAAACAATTAATTAATTTTAATATTATAGTAATAAATCGGTTAACATTATCAATGGGTAAAAAATTTCAACAATTTATTCAATTTATTTTGATGTTTTGAAATTAAAATTTTAATATTTAAAAAGAAATTTAGAATTTTGGTAATGGGATAAACAAGTAAAGTTTGACAATTTTGTGTATTGTTTTAGTTTTTATCGCCTTTTCTCTTTAATCCTTGATTTTTCTTTTATCCTAATTAATACTTAAAAAATATTTTTCGTGGCCAAAATAAAAGCGATCTAAAATTGGGTGACCTAATTGTAAGAATTTCATTTTGAGTGACCAAGATGAAAAACTCTAAAAATTGAGTGAACTTTACACTTTTTAAAATGTAATTAGCCTTTTGCATTTAAATTTTAAAAAAATCTTAATTTCAAAAAGAAAATGAAAAATCCTAGGCAAAAAGTCTAATTTATTTTATTCTTAGTCAAATTTATTAAATTCTCATTTGGAAAATAATCCAAAAATTTTTTTATAGAAACTATTATGAATAATAAAAGACAAAACATACTAGATGATTCAATTGATGAATTTATAAATTGATATACAAATGCTATGCCTATAGAATAATCTCAAAAGAGGAGAAGAGATGGATAAACTAATAGTAATCATAGCATTGGAAGAATTTAGAAATATATTAGAGATGCATTATCTTGATCAAACCATTGTATCCTAGTCCTTTCATCATCAGACTAATTTGATGATGAACTCCGATCAATCAAAAACCATTTCCAAGAGTTTCTAAGAGACACACAATATCAGTGATACACAAAAAGGTCAAGTCTTAAATGATTTATCCTCCTCCACCTCATCATCATATTATTAAATTTCAATTTTACAAACACCATCACCATGCTCTATTATGATAAGGTATTTTGACAATAGTTCTTCGTAAATCTAGTGGCACCTTTATTGGTAAATCTTATAGATTCTCTAAAAATTAGAATGAACAAAACAAAGATCACGAAAGTGAGGAAAAAAAAACTACACTAATATAGACTGAAATTAAAAAAAAATAATAAGAGAACACTATTGAAGAAGTTACAACTAACAACTTGCTCGAAGGTTGACGCTAGCAAAACAAAATAATTTTAATTATATTAACAATTACATTTGATTTTAACTTAATACTTATTGTATCTAACCTCAGTTGTGGCTAAAAGGAGATTTGTCTGAAATTTTGTAGGGCTTGGGTAAATATATTTGGCTTAAAAAATAAGGTTGAAAAAATTAGGTCCGTTTAAAATAGGAGTCGGGCTCGTACTTGAACATTCAAGACTCGAGCATGACCCGACACGTTTTTTAAGTTTGTAATATATTATATTATGCTATTTTTATATATTATATAATTTATAACACATAAAAATTAAATCTATCTTAATATATAATAGGTAAAAAGACCTCTCCAGTCTCTCTCAAATTTGAAATTAAGCAAATTAGTCCCTCTAAAAAAATTAAAGCAATTTAATCCCTATTAATTTTAAAAGTGAAAAATTAAGGACAATAATTACAACTTTAATGCCTTTCGTCAATTGTGCATAATTTTGATTGGTATAATAACAAATTTAACCCTCGATGTTTACATATTTTGTTAATTTGGTCTTGGTTCTAAAAAAAAAGATAATAAATTTAACCTCAACATTTACACATTTACAAAAATATTGCAGGCTAAATTTGTTAAATTATGACCAAATTGATAGAATGTGTAAATTATGAGAGCTAAATTTGTTATTATACCAGTTCGATTTATATAAAATTGACGAAAAACATTAACGTTGTAATTAATTATCTTTAGTTGCTCACTTTCGAAAGTGACAGAGGTTAAATTGCTTTATTTTTTTAAGAGAGACAAATTTGCTCAATATCAAAATTGAGAGGGATTAAAGAGGTATTTTACCAATATAATATTATAATGTAAACATTAAAAAATATTAAGATACCAATATATAAAAATTAATAATTGGAAAAATAATATTAATTAAAATATTAAAAAATTAAAAATAATTTAAGCGGAACTAAAATTGGCTTGTATTAGCCATTTATAAATATGGATAAGCGTAAGTAAAATTTTAAGTTCATATTTTATGCCAAACTATGTAAAATTTATAAATATCATACTTAAATTGGACCAGTATCTAACACATTTGATCTAAAGCCCAAAAAAGATTACACTTAAACAAAATAGGTTATCGTAGTATCATAAATAAATAAAAGACAAATCCCTCAATTCACCAAAAAAAGAAACCCCTTAGCTTATTCGGTTTAAATAATAATGAAAGAAGCAATGCTAATGGGAGCTTTTCAAACCTCATAACTTACCCTTTAAAGGTGGTCTTAGATTTTATTAGATAAACTCAAAAATTAAGATTGCATTTGGTTTCAGGAAATAAAGGTTTTTACTTTCATATTTTTAGAAAATTAAAAATAGTGAAGAAAATATATTTAGTTAAAATTTTGAAAATGATTTTTAAAAATAAAAATAAAGGTTTTAATTTTATTGATATAGTATTTATATTATTTGGATAATTTAGACAAAAATTAAAGGCAGTTATTTGAATGCTTTTTTTTTTAAAAAATAATTTGTTTTAGATAAAATTTTTTAATAAATAGTCGATTAAGTCTTAGCTCAATTGGTATCGATATTATTGTTAATATAGGAGGACGTGGATTTGAGTGTGCTGCAGCGAATTTTCCTCCCATTTAAGGGTTGGAGAAAGATTATGTGTGGTTTTAAATATTATATTAAAAATAGTAAATATGATAAAAAACTATAATAATATTTTAAAATTAAGTGATAAGTAACAGGAGTTCTAATATGAACTACTTAGATTGCTGAACTTGTTACAACATTAAAACATTTTTGTAATTACCAAATTCCTATAAATCATTAATATTTTTGCAAAATTATTGAATCTCATGCGAAGTTATTTATAATTGAGTAAATTCTGAATTTTAATAAAATTATTAAGTTTTCTACAAAAATTATTCAAATCTCTAATAGGTTAACAAAGTCACTTATAATTAATTAATTTTGAATCACTTAAAAATCATTAATTATTTTTAAAAAATTACTTAAATCTCTTGTAAAATTCTCTAACTCATTTTAAGGATCCTTTGATCTCATCTATTCCATCGCTTTTATTGAAATTTTATATTAAGTAAATATTAAAATCATTATCAATACTTTATCAAACACCATAATTAATATATATATATATATATATGCAGTTAAACATGTCCAAAGGTCGGCCTACCTATTTGTAATTCCTAATAGGTTGGCCTACCTATGTTATATTTGACTTGATATGAATTTTAAATGGCCTATCCTCCTTATCTTGGTAATATATATATATATATATATAGTGTTGAAAAATTGTAATTTATGGAATTTTAAAGTATATTTTCAATTAGTAAAGGTTGAGAGTTAAATCATAAAATTATAATTTTATATTCTATTCCATGAGACTTTTATAACGGTATATCATATGCTCAAAATGGTTGAGTGGTGAATGAGAAATTGATGCTCAAAGTAAGTTACTTGTGAATATTTGTTGAGGAAAAGAAAAACTTAAATCCTATATTAGTTAAATACCAAGTGTGAAATATGTATATATATGAGAACCCACTTAAAAAATAATTGAATAATTAAGTTTGGAACATTACCTCGCGTGCAGGGGGTGTAGGTCTCAACTTGTCAAGGTTGGGTGCTTGCATGACATGAGCGACGTAAAATGTTAGACCCAAAATAGATATGTGGATATTTTAGTCCAACACGAAATTTTATTTTTCTCAACAAACATATACGAAATTTGATTTAAAAGAACATATATCCTGATTTTTTATTTGATTCTAATCAATTTGGTTTGATTTTAATCAAATTGATTTAATTGCCTCTTTAAATGCATATTTTGTCTCCTTATATATAAATATTTCAAAAATTCCTCCACTTTGAATGCCTATAAAAGGCTAAGACTTCTTCAGAATTTTTTGCTCAATCTCACTCTTTCACACTGAGATTATTTCTCTCAAAATTCTTCTCTTTTCTCTCCATATTTTCCAACGTTTCGATGATAGAAAAATGCATCGTTTGTTCGTTGATCACTGCAGTAGGTGCTACTTTTGATCATCGTGTTGTTATATCTTAAGAGACATTCAACCAACGTTTCTCCAAGTACCGTAGGAGCGACCGAACCTATCTTAAAGAAATTGTGTAAAAATAGGCCTCAACATCTAGTAAAACTAATTTATTCTTTTTGATTTATGATTTTTGTTATGTTATTTATTAGTTTTTCATATCCGATAATTTAAATATAAATTATTCAATTTATTTTATTTTACATATATAAAAATTTGTTTATCTTTCTCAAAAACTTTCTTTCCCATCCAAAGCAACGCTCCTTAATATCCAAGAATCTTCTTTTTCAAAACATTTTACTCCAACGTTTTGATTTCCATGGAGCAAACCTTCATTTTCCTCATAAAAACCTTAGTCTGGTTCTCTGACCCATTTGTCCTCTAGTGTTTTGACTGCATACCTTGGTACCGCTCCTTCCAAGTAAAATCCTCTCCTTTGCTTGAAACTTTCAGTGGCTATGATGTCTGCTAAAGTGTTTGTTGTTCGATGGACATGTTGAAATTTTATGGATTTGAACTCTTTCTGTATATTTTTATACTATTCTTGTGTTATTATTTTGCTGTATATTGATTTTAATTTTATTTTTAATTTATTTATATATTGCTTTTCTGCCCTTTCTCGAGAGTGTTCCAGAATCGGTTCGTTAAGACAATGGCTATTCTCAGAATAGCTCTTCGTAACGTCTACCGCATCGTTAATACCTCCGCCGACCGTGTTCAGGTACCCATTAACCCTTTTAGTTCTTCATTTCACCTTTGTTTGCTTTTTTTGTTAGTTTTACATTATAAAAGAATTGTCCTTTATCTGGCCACGGTATGGTTGGGTTTCAACATGTTTTTCAACTAATATTAGTAACACTCAGTCATTAAACATCGATCTTTCTAACGAAGAAAGCAAAAGGCGTCTTTATAACAGGTAAGCTTTTTATATTTTGGGTACTTTTTTTTTTCTGTTTTTGATGATCAATATTTAGCTGGATTTTGAATTTTGTTGATTGATCCCTGTTTTGGGTTTTATAGATAGTTGTATAGGAGCAAACAAAGAGGGTTTCTAGAGCTGGATTTGGTTTTGGGAAAATGGGTTGGAGAACATATCCATTCCATGGATGAAAATGGAATTAAAGCTCTTGTTAATGTCCTCGATTTGGTAAAAAATCCATTTTTTATTGCTTATAGATGAACTGACATGCCTTTAAGTTCAAAAATACTCTCTTATTGGTTCATGCTTGTCGTTGGTGTTGCTTATATGAAACTATAGTGGATTATCAAGTTTCATTGCTAGTGGAGCAATGTCTTGGTTGCTGTATTAGTAATAGAATTAAAGAATTCTTGGGGTTTTGGATGCTTATACGAACGTCATTGTTCGTGGGGTCATGAGTATGTGAGGTGAGCATTGTCCGACTTGATAACATGCTAATTTACTCTACTTTTTGTGAAAAATTTTTATAACCTGTTCTTCATCAGCTAAATCTGGTCAAACTTGTGAGTGGTTTTAGATTGTGTTAATGTTTTTGTGTTTGTTGGTATATTGGTTTCAAGTTCCATTTTGTGTTGGTGCTCCGACTTAGGATTTGTAACCAGAAGATCACCTATGCGAATTCATTTTCGATACTAATTTACTTCTTCGTAGTTTCTATGAGTTATGTAATGTAGGGTTATCTTTAATGGTAAGACATTAATCTGGATGTTAATGTTATTTACTTTGTTGCTAATGCAGAGTGAAGAGGCTGCAATTGAAGATCTACTGGAGCTTGTTAATTGAAAACTCTTTTCGCTTATCGTTTCTGTAATTCATTTTCGGTACTAATTTAATTCATTTATTTTGGGGAAGAATTTTGGGGAAAAATAATTGGTGCAACAGCATCAATCTCGCGAGGTAAGTTGCCCTGGCTACTGGGTTATTGTACGATAAATTGCTGCTATTATTGTTTTTATTTCTCAAATTCCCATTTTTCTTTTTCTGGTTTATGTGGATGCTTGGTGCTATTACCAAGAGTGCTTTTTCCATTGTACATAAACTTAACATTAAAGATGCCATGCAACAGAAAATTGTCCCTTTCAACCGTTCAGTGAATAGCTCATATTTGGTTGAGTTTCTATTTGTTTGTTAAATATTTTTTTTTGGGAAGTCATATGTCCATTGCATCTAGTAGATGTTTTGAGGATTTGATGGCAGATTTTATATATTATAGTTCATTGTGCATCAACAAACTTGTGATTGAAGGAATCACAGAGTTAGCTTCTTGTACTTTATAGTATCTTGCTTTTGGTGCATTTTGGCACTTGCTTCTTTGTAGAATGATACAGAGTTCATATCTTTCCAGAGTATGGAGAATAGCTCAGTGATCACTACAAGCTACTTGCAGTTGATTTGCGTGACATTCATATCTTTGCAGAGTTCATATCAGTAGTGTTACAAGCAATGGGCTGATTATTACAATCAGTTGTGCCCCTGGAACATAAATAGATTTGTATAGGAACTGTTATCAAAGTAATTCTGAAGGATTTGCATAAGCGGGTAGAGGGATAGGAATGGATTTGTATATAAACTATTATCCAATTAACGCCTGTTTGCTGGGAAAAGTGATGATTTTTAGCGGTGTTTGTGGGAAAAGCGCCGTTAAAGCTCGTGATCTTTAACGGCTTTTTTTTTTTTTTTTTTGTGCTTGAAAAAAGCCACAAATAATTTTAGCGGCTCTTATAAGGCCTAAAAAATTGTAGCTAAAAGTTTGTTTTTGCTGATTAAATTATTTTTGTTCAAACCTGAGTAATTAATGATATTTAAATTGTGATCATGATGAAACTGAGTTGAATAACAAATGTGTTAGTAAGGAAATCATTGTTGAGTTATTAGGAATTATATGTACGAATTAAGAACTATATAATGATAATTTTAAATTTTAGAATATAATTATTAATTCGAATTAGATACGAAGATGAGTGATTTAAAATAATTTCGAATGGTTACATAAAATTCATTTCTAAGGACTTTATTTGCACGATTATTTGTAAGTTTGATTAAAAATAACATGATCATTATAACCTCTCATCTATATTTGTTTAGATGAATAAATAAAATAATATTCACTTCCAATTCTGAAAGCCAATAAGAGACTCATTTTACAACTTACATATTGATGTCACAATTTTTTTTTTTCCCATTTTCTAAATAATTAATTGGGGATTCTGAATCCATCCCAATTGAAATTTAATTTGGATAAAAGAACCTTCACACAAAAAAAAGGGACCGTATCCTGAGGAGTGAGGACAAACTACAACTCATTTTGCTTTGACAACAAATATAATAATAATAATAATGCTTGATTCTTCGACTCTTTTTACCCTAAGCAACAACAAGAAGCAAAATGTGACAACTAAACTGTTGGAAATATCTCCAGTAAATTATTCTGTATATTGATGGATAAGGATGTATAGGAATTTGGGTAAACTTCATAGTTCTTCACGTATTTTAAGATCCTAAATTCCAACCCAACCCACGTACAAGCACAAGGGACTTGGTAATCTTCACCTGTTGCAATATCACCAAATTGTCTTGCAACAAAGCCATTACACTTCATTCAACTCTATAAATACACCACCATCCTTCAAACTTGAACCATCCCATCCAGGCAGGCACCACATTCCCTAGTTTTTCTAACATGGCTTCAAGGATTTCCACCATGAAATTGCTTTCCCTTGTGTTATCTTCATTTGTCATTGTCCAAATAGCCCTGGCTAGTGATCCTGATATTCTTTCTGA
The DNA here is from genome assembly GCA_025506655.1 of Gossypium rotundifolium. Taxonomy (NCBI): domain Eukaryota; kingdom Viridiplantae; phylum Streptophyta; class Magnoliopsida; order Malvales; family Malvaceae; genus Gossypium; species Gossypium rotundifolium. The sequence goes on from CP106725.1 coordinate 167,308,360, forward strand.
TTTTTTAGTCCCTAACCAAAACAATGTTAATGGAAGCTTCTTCACGTACACAGGGATGCGAGTCCTCGTCAACCAAAGCACCTTCCCTGCAAATTTCACGATCCTGAAAGCTAGCATGGTGGAATTCCCAGCACTAAATGGTCAAAGTGTCTCCTACGCCGTTCTTCAATACCCTGCAAGCTCTCTTAACCCTCCACACACTCATCCTCGTGCGGCCGAGCTGCTTTTCCTCGTTGATGGGAGCCTGGAAGTTGGTTTTGTCGACACAACGAACAAGCTTTTCACTCAGAGTCTACAAACCGGCGACATGTTTATCTTCCCTAAAGGGCTAGTGCACTATCAGTACAATGCGGATCCCAATAACCCAGCTATCGCGATTTCTTCGTTTGGAAGTGCAAATGCAGGAACCGTATCGCTCCCTAAGACGCTTTTTGCCACCAACATCGACGACACTATATTGGCTAAATCCTTCAAAACTGATGTTTCTACCATTCAAGCTCTCAAGGCTGGTCTTGCATCCTAGTAAAAGTCATTTTAAGGAAGGGGTTATGATTCCTTTGTTTTTTTTTTTTTTAAAATAATTTATTGGTTGCTCTATTGTGATTTTGATTGAATTTTACCATCTCTTGATCAGAGATTCATGTGTTTCCATTTTTACCTAAGTTGTTTATCTCCAAATGTTCGTAGTACTAAAACCTATGTGGTAATAGTATTGAAGATGCGTTCAAGATATATCTCTAATTATGACTCTCTTCTTAATTAGGAAGATTTTCGAAGTTGTGGATTTCTTGATGCTAATGAATGGAATAATCATTCTTTTATTTAAAAGAGCATTTTTATTACCAAACTATTGCTTGCAAAGGGTATCTGTTGGTGGCTGAGGAATGGAGCCACCATTGAGGCATTCAATGACTCATGGATTTGTGAAGATGAACTTTTTTGTTGACTCAACACCTCTATCGGGTATCGAAAATATGAAAGTCCAAGAATTATTCCCCGAAATAGGTCACTACTGGGATAAAAAATTGGTTAAAGGTCTCATGACTGTCAAATCCCTGTTAATTTGCATAAGCCTCCGGATCGCCATAGTGTAAGTTTAGGGTATAAAAATAGCTCCGAATATGTATACAAATATTCTCCAATATGGTATTGAAGGAATAAAATTCCTCTACCCTATTATGTGCCCCTTTACGTGCCTTACCTCTATTTTTTTTGACATGTAGATTAGTAATTTAATATATTATTAGGAAATTGATAGGAATTGTTTGCCGTTAACTTTTTTCTCATTTTAATGCTCGATTTACTGTTTTCTTCCCCAAAAAATCATCTTTAGCACTACTTCACTAATACTCATTGCAGGTTCATTGCTATCATCAAAGTGAATGCTCAACAGTTTAAATGTATTCCCTGTCATTTGCGGGGCAAGGAAGATGAATGTGACAATCCTTATATAAGTTTTGTCAAAAAGGACTAATGTGTAAAAACTGTAAACAGTGGGATCAAATTTCTATAATATTATATTCTAGTGAGTTAAATAAGGATGAATTTGAGATCAATTTCGAAATCGAAGCTCAATTTTGAGAGTTATGAAAATTTCAATTTTAGGGACTAAACTGAATAAAATGAAAAAATTAGGAGAATCTAAAAAATGAAATTTAAATAATACATGCATATAGTAGACTGCCATAAGATATTTGGAATTGATAATTTGAATTGAATAATTGTATAGATTGGGATTTGGACCAAACCGTAGATAATTGCGAAAAGGGCAAATTAATGGATTAGTCCTCGACGTCTTGTTAATTGTTGATTTTGTTAGATAAGTCCATATGGTTTGATTCTATTTAAATTGTTTTATAATTTAATTATGAATTTGTGTATGTTAGATAGTAATTTGAAATGTTTGCAATTTGGTACAGAAGGTGAGATATGGAATAAATCGTAAAGAAATGATAAATTGACTGATAAATTGGATAATTTGAAAAATATGTATGAATTTTTAATTTAATCCTATTTCGATAGAATTTTATATTATACTATTATTGAATTATTATTCGTAGCTAAAAACAATGCAGGATCATCGAAAGGGGAAAAGGAAAGACGAGAGTCGATGACGAGTGGCGTAAGCTTCCGGTTTGTATTTCTATGATCCGAAACTAATTTAGTTATTGCATATTCATGATATACTACATTTTACAATATTGAGGTAAGCTATTAATAGTTATTGGGTGAAATGTTATGGTGGGAATTGAAGATCGAGATAGGGACTAAATTGAATAGAATAAAAAGTTACATAACTTAACTAATATAGGAAATTGGTATGAAATCGAGTTGATATATGTTATATTACTTTATGAATAGATTTGATTTGATCGAGTAAATAGCAAAATACGAACATTCCAAATATTAAGGTTAAAGGAACTTCATTGTAAAGTAGAAATTTATGTTTGGTTGTTGATTACAATTGATTAGTTGTGAAACTAATACCATTTGATGAACGAATTAATGTTCGTAGTTAACGTTGAGGTCAAAATGTCCTAGGACAAAGGCAAAACAGACAAGAAATAGCATAATTGGTTTGTGCTAGCATAATTAGCTTTCTTTGAATTTAAGTGATTATATGATTAATTATATAAATCGATTTGCATTTTAGTTATAAGGATGACTTATTCTTGAATTGGTTAATTGAAAAGTAAAGTTATGCTATCATAATTTATTTCAATTCACGCTTACATAGGCAGCTCAATGTGTCAAATGATTGTGATCATAAACATGGGTTGAGGTATGTATATACTTGATTAATAGCTATGATTGAGTTATGTTTGAACATATGTGTACATATTGTAACACCCTTACCCGAGACCATTGCCGGAGTCGAGCACGAGGCATTACTAAACTTAACTTATCGATTCGGGGCATAAAATTGAAATTGTCCATCTGCGTCATGTTAAGTAAATCAATTATAACTTGAGTTACTGAAACTCAAATCTAGATCCGTAAATTTTTCCTGAAACTAGACTCATATATATTCTTACTATAATTTTTCCAGAATTTTGGTATGGCCAATTAGTACAGTTTATTAGTTAAAGTCTCCCTGTTACACAGAATCGACAGATTCTAACCCTCCGTACTAAAATCAATTATCTCATAATATACAACTCTTTTTCCTACACCGTTTTCTTTATAAAATAGACTCAATAAGCTTTAATTCTATATCTCATGGCCAACATAATTCATTTCTACTAGTTTTGGTGATTTTTCAAAATCACGTCCTTCTTCTTTGTCCAAACTGCTCCATATAATTACATAATTTCTTTAAAATAACTATCAACTAGGCATTTCATAGCATCAAAACATGTTCTTAATTAACCATTTTAATGGCTAATCATTACCAAACATTTACAAGCCAATCTTAAGCCATATCATAAGGACATACACACAAAATGGCTAAGTCCCTATACATGCCATAACTTAAAACGTTCGAGTCACAAAATACCAATATAATCCTTTGATAATGCGTAATGATCTCCGACGTCTCTGTGATTCCCGAGTTGGCTTGTAATACTATAAAAAAAATTAAAGAATGGGAGTAAGCATAAAGCTTAGTAAGTTTACATGTAAATAAATAACAATATTCTTAATCAATTATCTTATTCTTTTCTCATCAAGATCACTTAAGCTTTTAACTCAATATACTTAAACTTGTATTCTTACTTGTACCTTTTAACATGAATTTGCCTTACCTTACCTTTTTAGCTTGAACTTGTCTTACCTTTACTTTGGTATACTCTTTGAATTTTCCCGTTGAACCACTTGTAATACTAAGGATACGCGGGTACCTTTCCTTATGAAACTTAACCATTGCCATGTCTTGACATGGTCTTACGTGGTATCCTTGCCTTATGAACTCACTAATGCCATGCCTTGGCATGGTCTTACATGGACCTTTGCCTTATAGTAACATATCAATGCCATGTCTTGACATGGTCTTACATGATTTCCTTAAACCCTAATGTCATGACATTTGTATCCTACACATTCCTAAGGTTCAACCTAACTTTCGAGATAACTTTCGAGATAACTTTTCCGTCAATTCATACTTGAGTCTTTAAATAATAAATTTACAGAATAAATATGTAAATACTGGAATTTAATAGTATTAAATGTAAAATAATAGAATATTGCATTTATTTACCGTAAACTTACCTCGAAACAAAATACGATCAACTATATCGATTTAGTCCTCTATCTTTTTCTTTCCTTGATCTAACTCTGGATTTCGTTCTTCTTGATCTATAATAGAAAATTTAGCATATTTAATACTCACATTCATCAAAACTGTCCTTAACTCTTAACTTTGGCAAAATTATAATTTTGCCCCTAAACTTTTACATATTTACACATTTTCCCCAAAGCTCGGGAATTAAACTTTATCCCTTATTATTATGTTTTATGACATTCTGATCATTTTTCCCTTCTATGGAAGCATCAAATTCTCACTCTAACTTGTACTTATGAACATTAGGTATTTTTACCGATTAAGCCGTTTTACTCGTTTTCACTTAAAATCACTTAGCAAAAGTTGTTTAACATAATTTCAGACTTCATATTCTATCATAAAACATCAAAATAAACACATTTTACCTATGGGTATTTTTCCAAATATGAACCCTAGCATGACTTATTTATAGAATAAGCTAAATCGAGCTACTGGGGCTTCAAAAATGTAAAGAACATTAAAAACGGGGCTTGGAATCACTTACTATGGAGCTTGGAAGCTTGAAACAAACCCTAGCTATGGTGACCACTTGAAAATTCGGCCTAATGAAGAAGATGAGCATATTTTGCCATCTTTTTCCCTTTTAATTCCTTTTTATTACTAAATGACTAAATTACCCTTCATTAAAAACTTTGGTTCTTTCCACCTATATATGTCCATTTTTGTCCATGAAAATATAATGGTCTAATTACCATTTAAGGACTCCTACTTCAAACCCCCATTTCAATCAAGTACTCTATAAATTAGAACCCCTATTTAGCAACTTTTGCAAACAAGTCCTAATAGACAATTTAAGCATGAAATTAATAAAATTTCTTATCAATACTCTAACACATGTATTTAATCACTCGATAAATCATAATAATTAATCATAATAAACTTTTATAGCTTGGATTCATGGTTTCGCAACCACTATTCCGTTTAGGCCCTATTTCGGGATGTTACACATATATTTGATGGTGTTGCGTTATAGTATCGTAACATTATTTATGTTATAAAGTGAATTAATGATAAACTTGATTAGAGGTACATGTATATTTGATTAGTTGATATAATAAATATAAGTAGGAAACATATATTTGAGTGATTAAAATGTGATAATGTGATGTCATTTTTATTGTAAACGAATGAATTGTTTAAAAAACATGTGATAGGATATATGCCATGGACATATAGCTGCAAATTGAATCGAAAATGAGCCTTGGGGGCCAATTGCGTATTAAGGAGCTAATAGACTTGGGAATGACATAAATTTGTGGTATGAAAAGACAAATATGTGTATATATATTTGTATGCATATTGAATTGGGTGTGTAGCGCCCCAAACCCAGCTGGGTCAGTCCGACCCTAATTTAAGAGGTCACATTAGTCACCGAAGTGACCCGGACCAGAACCGACATATTCACATGTGATTTGCTAACATTAATATTAATAAGATATCAACAGAAGACAATTATATGTTTGATACGTCATACATGATCAATTACAAGCAATTAAACCTATTTGCATACTTATTTAATAGGCATTCATGCTTATCATATGAGTATCATACATATAAAATTAAACTAACGGCATGTGTCAGTCTTAAAACATTTAATTAGACCCTTGATAAAAGAATCATCTTGGTCCAATTATAAAATCTCAGTTAATTTTAGAATCAATTAATTAGAGACTAATTTTTATAAAAATGTCAAAATATTGACAATTATCTGAAATATAAAATTTATTGCATTTATATGAAATAAAACATTTAAAACATAAGCATGCAAACTTTCAAACCTTTTCGAAAACATCTTGGCCTCCAAAAATCCATATTCAACATGATAAATTTGACTTTCATGCTTTTCAAAGATACCTAAATAGTCAAAACATACAAATTCGCCTATTGAAATATACCTCAAGTGCCAAAATACCAACTTGCTCATCTTACTGCATTTTATCTCCTTTACTAACATTCCAACATAAAACATATGTCCAACATGCATCAAAATATATCAACCATATACCATCAATATAAATGTTCAGCTAGTAATCAAACAATCCATAAACAACATAAAATGTCTACTCTCAAAAGTCCATATCATATTGCCTTTAAGAACTAACACAAGTTTCAAACATCTACTTAAGATGGTAGATTCCCTTGGTTAACTTAGCTCACTTGCCTTCACCACTTGGTATTCAACTTGATGCACATTTAAAATGAAGAGTGTGAGCTAAACATAAATATAATTATCAAACTTAAGCAAGGCATGCTAAAACTTAACAACACTATCATGTTTTCCAAGTAGAGAACATGCTTTTAGATTTCAAATACCACATATACATACTTAACCACAATGTATAACAACCTACGAATCTCAAGTAGTATCATCAAAAGATATATTGGCACTTAAGAACCATGCAACACATATATGCTTACATATACATTGGATACTCGGATCTCCAAACACACCAAAGACTCAATGAGCCATACGCTATCCCATAAATGTAGCTCATGGCTAACAGTCTCCAAACAAGCCACGCTGTCTCGGTGAATGGAGCTAAGCTCAACGCTCCCTTATCCCTCCACGTTGTCCTATAAGCCTCAGTGCTCATCACATATAACACATAATGGTGAGTACTTACAATCCTATGGCATGCCAACCATATCCAATGGTTCCAAGTGGTCAAAAGGCTAGTACATCACAATAACACATGGTTTATTACTATTTTATGCACATTATATAACCATTTCACATTTTCACAAATACTTTACACATGCACTTTGCATGCTCACATAAAGGTATTTATAACACTTTTACAATGCTCATAGAGCCACACAAACTTAGACTTGCATACATGTGCATAAAATCAGCAACTCACATCACATATACATATATTAAACCTCATTTAATTACTAATTTACACATTTACACATCATCAACAAAGCATCACATAGGCATACTTTACTCAACACAAGCGAAGAGAAAAAAGAAACATACACCAAAGCCTTAAATCTCATTTAAGACCTCCTAAGCCTTTGATTAACATTCGAAATCACACTTACCAGTAGCCAAACACTAGAACACTCCCTCGACACTTCCACTCACTTTGTCGAAAGCTCAATGGACTTTTTCCTTGCCTCTCAACTTGCTTGATGATGGCATCAAAGGATCCGTCACTCCAACCACACGAAATACAACATACATATATGTTAGAGCACATATTAAAGCCCTACAAATTCAAACAAAACCATATACTTTAGTCTCTATTTTCCAGATTGAAAACTTTGTCGAAACTAGCCAAAATTGGGATTTCTCAATCTAGATCTATTCTAACAACTTAGGAATTATTCTAAACACTTAATTATACTTTTAAAAAACCGATCTAAACCAATTTAAAATTAAGAAACTCGAATTTGCACAAATCAAAAAATAATCCTCCATTAACAAGCTTTAAACTCAACTTTGTTATTAGATTTCTTAAAAATCCTTCATGATTTATTGATTTAAGAATAAAACCTCTTAATCTAGTAAAATTTAGTTGAAAAATACTTTAAATCAGAGATTTAATAAAGAGACACGAGATTTTCCATTTTCAAGCTCATTTCGACCAAAATTAGCGAATATAAGATAGATCTATCTAAACTTAAGTTAAACTCAAATTAAAGACTCAAATCAACTAAAAACATGATTAGGAATCAGAAATTTACCCTAGCTTGTGTCATAACCATTTTTTGATAAAACAGGAAACGATGCGGTCGACTCGGGTTTTGAAAACGAAAAAGAAGGGAGTCGCCACCAACCTTTTTTGATGAGGTGTGATCGGGCCACCTCGTAAAATAGTTGTTTTAATAAACAGTTTGATTTATCAAATCAGCGATTTTGGCCTACGAAATCCAGAAAACGAGTTCGGGAGTCGGTTACGCACGAGGAAGAGTTAGCACCCTCGATACGCCCAAAATTGGTACCAAATTGATTGATCGATATCCTAATGTTGAAAACTTTGAAATGATTCGAAAATAGATACTTTTGATTTCTAAAACTTGAAGGTATCGAAAGGGACGTTAAGACTCTCTTATTTTCGAAGAGATAAAGCATCATGTCCAGTAAGTTAGGGCGCAATACTTTAGATTCCCGAAACTAAGCTCGCCTTTTAAAACTTGGCTTTATATTTGAAGAGGATCTCCCGTCATTTGTCAAACGAGAAGTCAGAACCCAGTAAGTTAGGGCTCGTGTTCTCGAAAGTCCAAATTAGGAATATTGCCCCTTATTTTAGAAGAAAGAAAAGAAACTTATCTCGAAATATCTAGATGTCGAGTCTAGTAAGTTAGGGTGTGACATCTCAAATTTTCGAGATTAAGTGTTTTGTTTAAAATTTGAATTACGATTTTTAAAATGGATATTCCGTTATTTACCTTAAACGAGAAAAATCGAACCCAAGTAAGTTAGGGCTCGATTCTCTCGAATTTCTATATACGAAATATTAGTTGTTATAAAGCTAAGACATCGAGAAAGATTAGTGCGACGAGTGATAAGAATATTGATAATAATAACAATAAAGGAAAAATAATAATAGGTAGTGGTAAAGTAAAAGTATTACGATAATAGTAGTATACATTAACAAGTATATAACGATAACAACGATGATATATAAAAATAGTAATGACAATTAATGAATGAAACAATATATATAAAATAAAAACTATATATATATGTATATGAAAATAATGATATGATAATAACAATAATAATAATATGAGAAGAACAATAATAGGAACAACTAATAATAATAACGCATAAGAAAAAACGAATGCGATATAATAATGAAATTTAAATATAAATAAAAAGTAATATAGTAATAAAAAGAAAACAACGTAATATTAATAATATTAAAATAAAATGGTAGATAACGACAGATGTGATAATATTGAAAATAATAGTAATAAACATAGCTATTATAATTTTAAAACCGGAAATAAATGTAGATATAAGTATAGTAATACTAATGACACTAATAAAATAATAGCAGTGAATAATAATATAATAATAACAATACTAATAAAATAAGTAAATAATATAATACAAACAAATAAAATGGCACACAAAAAAAAAAAATAATGCTAGTAATAATACTTAATAACAATAATATCAAATGGTAATAATAGAATGCTGATAATAATAAATAATAAAACGAAACTATTAAAATCAATAGAAAATTACAAAAATAATTAAAATGGTTAAATTGTATTAAAAACAGAAGTCTTGGGGTCGAATTGTAAATAAAACAGAGGTTCGGGGGCTAGAAGAACACGCGCATAAAGGTGGGGGACCAAAGAGGCAATTTTCCCAGAAATTTAAACGCAGCGCTTTGAGGGAGGGACCAAATCGCGAAACCGTGCAAAATTCAGGGCTAATGTGCGAATATTGCAAACTTGATTTGAAATACTAAAAATGCGGAAGGACCAAAAGGGCAATTTGCCCAATAAATGAAAAAACACGCGGATCCTGAGGCGGGTCGGGTCAACACGCGGATCCTCAAGCAAAACGACGTCGTTTTGGGGTTAAAATCGACCCCAAACGACGTCGTTTGAGGGTTATTAAAGCCCAAAATTAAAAAAAAAAATCATTTGAGCTGCTTCTTTAAAAAAAAAAATTTGATCTTTTGTTTTTTTCTCTGCGCAGTTCTCCTCTCCGTTACTACTGGTAGGCGTTCATGCATGGTGCCGTCGTGGCGGTGGTAAAAAAAGGTAAAATCTCGTTTTTTTTCTTTCTTTTTTTTATATTTTTTAGACTAATGTTTATATATATATATAAAGAAAATTTTAGAAAAGGGAAAAAAAGAGGAGATATTCGAATATGACAGATTCAAAATAAGAGAAAAAAGGCCACCTTTTTTTTTGAGATTCTATATTTGCTCTGTTGGTATTTATATTCGAATCGAGTATTTTTGTATTGATTACTTCTATTCTGTTCTTTTGAATCTCTCAGTTTGTTTTGATAATCAAAGAGAAAGAAAAAAGGTTTCCCCATTATAATGAATTTTCATTAGCTTTTATAGTCATTTTTACAAGCTTCATTTATTTGCTGTCTTTTCTTCTTTTGTGCAGGTACTAGTGGCGGTGCAAGTGGAGCAAGTGGAGGGCGGTGGCAACAGGCTTTGGCAGAGGCGGTGTCAGAAGAGGGGCGGTGGCTAGGCTAATTTAAGGTTTCAAAAACCTTAAATTTTTTTAAAAAATTTTAATGTTTTGGGCCTATTAATGGGTTTGTAATTTGGGTTTGGGTTTTAACTTTGAGTCTGGATAGGTTGTATTAGGTTTGTTTTAATGGGCCCGGGCAGAATTGAGCTTGTACAGCTTGGATCAACAATGGCTGATTTTGAAAATCAAGTGTTGTAACTTGAAAAACAATGAAGAATTTGATAGAATTTATAATATCTTTTTGAAAACTTGGTGAGTATTTGAAGTTAGGATGAGAGAAATTTCAAATATGAGATGAAAATTTGAGAGAATTTGAGAGCTTTAAAGGAAAAGAAAGGAAAAAAAATGAATGCCAAAAGAAAGATGAACAACGTGTGTTTTAACTTTGTAAGGAAGAACACACAAATTTTAAAAAATTGGCTATTTGCCACATAAACACTCCTATGTTTCCCTTGTTTTGCTATTGAGTCCTATGTCTCAATTTTCACCCATTTCTTAATTATTCCAATTAAACCCTATTATTTTATCTTTTAAAAAAATCAATTTAATTGAGATTAAATCTTCAAATCCATTTTTTCCTTACAAAAATCATATTACTAAATTGATTTCCCGAATTAATAATTTTGAGTTCCTAATTCCGTACCAATTTCATCTTTTCCAAAAATTAAACCTGACTCCTAAATTGAGAATCTAATCCACTAACCTAAAACTATCGAGTTCGATATTGGCGTATGACAGGGTGTTAGTATGATTATGAGCACAGTAAATTGTGTGGGAAGATGATTAGTATAAAATATATTGCACATGCTTTGTTTTATGTTGATTTAAAAATAGTTGCATTTATCGACTTACCTTTGTTTAAATTATTTTCGAATCATAAATTACCACTAAGTGTTTTACTCAGCATACAATTTGTTTTTTCCATGCGCAGATTAAGTTCAATTGTTCAATTCGAGCTTTCCGAACATCAATTTCAGCATCCAAATGATGATCTCGTGCTAAGTAGAGTTTGTTTGTTTCCGTTTTTATTAAACTTGGCATGTATCAATTAGGTTGATTCATGCTAAAATTGTTACTTAAGGAATGGTGTATGTGTATGCATATAAATTTTGTTAAGTTGTTATATATGAATAATGTCTTGAATGTCATGCGTATATAAACTAAGTGGATGATTAATATGTTTTATGTTTGTGTTGAAGGTTTATAAGTACTGTTCATTTGGTCATTTATAAGAATAAAATTGAGTTGTTTAAAATTGCAGGTTTGGGAATGAAGTTTGCAAAAACAGTATGCAACGTCGCGACATCATACGAATGTCGTCACGATGAGAAAAGGCCTATAATGTCACGTTGAGATGAGGAGCCGCGATGTCGAGCAAACTGTCGTCATGACGTGACAAACTATTTGGCGACATCATGACGTTGACCCTGTGTTTTAAAAATTTTACAATTCAGTCTTAATTTGATCTCAGTTTAACTTTAAACCTTTCGTAAGTTCGTATAGAACCCGATGTTTGTATTCTTATATATTGTTAGCCTATAACTCTTATATTTGCATGGTTGATGATGTGTTTATGTATCTAAACTGATAGTAGTTGCTCCGACAACGGATGTGGTGTCTTATAGCTCGGACTTGACGACCAGATTGGGTATGAGGTGTTACAAAATCTCACTGTTAGCACTCACAATAAAATAAACAACTCTAAGAGGCAAAGAAAAAAGTTAATATTTTCTTACTTGTAACTTTTAAAGAGTAATCAAACTCGATAACATTCGAAAAAGATGTGGGATCACTCTTCACCAAAGCTTACCTAAAGCTCTAAAAAGCCAAAGAAAACTTGACTATTAAGTTGCACAAAGAAAGGAAAAATAACTCTTTTCCTACCTATTAACACAAGAAGCGAAAATGTACTAAAATGTATAAAATAATAGAAAACAACTTAAATTTCTCGTTCAAGGTGTTTCTGATGTGCTAAAATTATAAAATTTAATCTAGAGCATCCTTAAATGATAATAAAAAATTGATCTAAAAATTTTCAGCATAAAATTCGACCCATATAATATTTTTCGGCTTTTTTTCACTTCTCCAAATTTTTTTTATTTCAATCGGAAACAAGGTAAAACAAGTTGAATTTTTCGTTCAAGGTGCTTTTGATGTGCTAAAATTATGAAATTCAATATGAAGCATCCTCAAAGGATAAAAAGTTGATTTGGAAATTTTTGGTACAAAATTCTACCCACAGAATATTTTTCAACTTTTTTCACTTCTTTGAATTTACTTATTATTTTTTTTTTACTTTTTTGAAATCTTTTTTTTTGGAAACATTTTGTTACTATAAAATGGTGCTTAAAAATAAAGGTTAAAATTTTAGATCAAAACGAGGTCGTTTACCCACTCAAATGATCAAATCAAATTTTTTTCTAGTAAAACAGTTTTGGAGACAACAGAAAAATTGCCTTATACCTCTCGTTGGTTTGAACTCATCTGTGAACCTTCCATTCCACAACACTTGCATTGTTGAAGTCGAAACACACTGTATTATAATGCGAACAACATTATTAGGTATCTTCACATCATCAAGAGTATCCTTAATAAAATCCCACCTCAATCGATCATATGCTTTTTCCATGTCTATTTTAATCGCCATCCACCATTTCTTCCTTTTGCGACTCCTCACCGAATGGATGATCTCTTGTGCTATTACAACATTATCCATAATATGTCTCCTTTCCACAAAACTAGTTTGGTTCTCCGCAACCAGAATAGACATTGCTGGTTTAAGACAATTCACAATAACCTTGGAGAGTATTTTGTACGGAACAACACAAAGACTTATGGGTCTAAACTGCGAAAGTAATTCAGGGGCAGCAACCTTTAGAATAAGCACAATTAAGGTTTTATTAAAGAAATCCTCCAAATCCCCATTCTCGAAGATTTTCCTGAACCAGCAACATCCCAGTACGACTAATAAAATTGGGCATGCAATCCATCAATCCTCGGGGCTTTAAGTGGTGTCATTTCAAACAAAGCATTATGAACTTCCTGAGTAGACAAACTTCGATCAAGTGTCTCAAGAAAATCGGGCTCAAGAATAGGGAACACGTTTCTAGCCGAAAAAAGGTCCACATTGGTCTCATCATCAGTATACAATCGTCAATAGAAATAAACTACTTCACATTTGATTCTATCCTCCTCATAACTCCACAACCCGTCATCAATCTATAGTGAATTAATTTGATTAGCTCGTTTCCTTTTACTCACTTGACAGTGAAAATACTTAGTATTCTGATCCCAAGCGAAAGCCAATCACTTCATGATTTCAATTTCCAAAAGAGTTCCTCATTGTTGAGAACCTCTTCGAGCTCAATTTGCAGGTTTTTCTCTAACTCAGTAAGCTTTCTTGAATGATATTTCTCAAGAAGCCTTTGAATCCTATCAATCCGAGACAGTAAAATCCATTTCCTCTTCTAAATGTTACCGAAAACTTCCTTACTCTAGTTTTTCACAGCCACTACAAAACTCGTTACAAACATCTCCAAATGCTCGCCATTACTCCAAGTCTCATTTAAAAATCGACCAAAATCACTATAAAAAGCCAACTACTTAAGAAACGAAAAGGGCGAGGGGCTTTTAAAGTCTTATACTGACCAAAACGAATACCTAAAGGATGATGATCGAATTTAATCTTATTAATGTGATAAACCATCGAGTTAGGAGCCAAATTATCCCATTGGTAATTGCACAGTGCACGATCAAGGCATTCAAACAAAGAACTTCTATTCCAAGTGAACTTAGGACCTTGAAAACCAATATCCTTCAAACTATAATCAAAATAAAATTGTTGGAAGAGAGGGAAAGTACAATTACTTTTCCTTGAACCTCCTTGTTTCTCATCTTCATTAAACAGTGCATTGAAATCACCTGTTAACATCCAAGGACCCTTAACGTTCTGGGCAATACAAAAGAAACTCATAAATCCTTTCTCAACACCCACCAAGGGCTCCTATAAATCACAGTAAACAAAGCCCAATCATGCAAATCCGAAAATTTCACTTTCAAGTGCACGAATTGAAAATTATTAACTTCCACAATCACATTAACAATATCCTTCCACAAAATCCAAACTCTCCCAAAGAAACCACTAGCTTCAACTTTATGAGAATTTGGCAATCCAGTCTTTTTAATAACGCATTTTTCCTTAAACCCACTAACTCTGGTTTCAACCAGAACAACCACATTAGGATCAAAATCACGCAAATATTTCTTTAAAAATTTGTGAAATTTTGGATTTTCTGCACATTGGCAGTTCTACACAACTATATCAGCTTTCATGGAAAACGTAAATTAACCAAACCTGGACCAGAAGATTCAGTCTGAAGAGGCGTCCATCCCTACTGTACCGGCCTCGTCATCCAGAACATTCTCGCAAGGAACTTCCGAAATTTGTTCTAACTCCGTATGGGCTGGCTTCGCTAACAGACAATTCCCCGAACGATTCCACATACTTTGTTCTCCAGGTTCCAAACGTCTCACTAACCTGTTAATTGCTTGCTCTAAAGGAACCGGTAAATTCATTCCAAGCTGGCGCAAATCATTACTGTGATCACCAATTTCCAGCATGTCAATTGAGATTTTCTTCTTCAATGACAATGGAAACAAATTTGGGGAAATTAAATTGGTAAATCCCAAATTGTCATTGAAATTAGCAGCCAGCCCTCATATGGGCTTCTATTTTCTTTCAAATTCATCAGAGAGTGGTGTTTGGGATCAAGTAGCATAAGCCCATTTGAGTTCCCTCCATTTCTTCTTCCCAGCCCAAACTTTGACCCAACATCCTTACTGCCCAAGCTAAAACCGAACCCATCCTTTCGGATACCCAACTTCATATCCACAGGCCCATTTAAAAGTTGTTTTTGTTTCCTAGGCTTGTTTACAACTTTTAGCCCATGTTCTTTTGAGCTTTTGTTCTCAGATGTATCATTCCATGATTTGTCTCCTGTTTTTACCATAACTTCACTGATCCTATTCCCATTATTATTTTCCAAAGAATCAGCCTCTATCCCACAATCATTATTCTGCTTCCCAAATTGAAAGGATTCCGAAACTGGTGCATGTATTCCATCATTCACCTCCCCAACTTTTTGGAAAGTACATCAACCTAGATCCAACCCTATTATTTCCCTGAGTTGGTCCTGAACTTGTGACTCCCTGTCGTTGCTGACACCGTTGTCAATGATTAACCACCATCCACTTGTCGATTCCTCTTTTTCCACCCTTTCTTGAACACCCACACTATCCCCTTGCTGATTTGGTGATTTATTACCATGAAGATTCTCCCCATCAACTTTCATGCCCTTCTCCATAGAGAACCATAGGGACATCCCACAAATGTCCAAATCTCCCACAATCACTACAACAAAAATGACCTATAGCGATATTTTTTTTGACATAAGACGACGCAAAAAAGATTGTCATAGGTTTCGCGACGCTTTGTCCGACGCTTTCAAAATAGTCGTATATAGTGGGGTTGGTATATGCATTGCGACACTTTTGAAAAAGCGTCGCTATAAGTCAACATAACCGGCGCTTATTGAAGGGTTGTGAAAAGTTTAGTCAATACCGACCTTTAAAAAAGGTTGGGAAAGACCTAGTCAAGTCCAACCTTTGAAAAAAGTTACAATAGACCTGTTTAAGACAACCTTAAAAAGGTTGGTATAATTCTTGTCTAAGGCAACTTTTAAAAACGGTTGGGATAGAATCGTATAAGGCAACCTTAAAAAGGTTGAGATAGACCTTATCTAAGGCAACCTTTAAAAAAAATTAGAATAGACCCGTTTAAGGCAACCTTAAAAGGTTGGGATAGATCATGTTTAAAGCAACCTCTAAAAAAGTTGGGATAGACCTGCCTAAGGCAACCTTAAAATGGTTGGGATAAACCTTGTCTAAAGCAATTTTAAAAAGGTTGGGATAGACCCGTTTAAAGCAACCTTAAAAAGGAAAGATTGAGATAGAACACGTATAATATAATTTTTTCTATTTTTATTATTTCAATATTAATATATTTTATAAATGTTTACAATGAATAATGATAGAATTTTGCTTTAAATACAACTAAAAAATATAAAATATAAAATATAAAATTAAAATTAAAATTAAAATTAAATATTCACTACAAAAATCGATCCAACAATCAAAATACACTAACATTTAGTGAAATGTATACCACTAACATTCAACTCAATGTACAAAAGTAAACAACTCAATGCAACATTAAATAACATGCCACTTGAAAAATGCTATGCCTTGGCTTTTCTAGCTTGAAAAGATTGAATCCTTTCTTTGCACCTTCAATATCTAAAGGATGAAAAAACCAAATGATCGATTCATCGTCATTTTGGCGAGATAAATCTAGTTACAATCTATCATCCACACTAAAAAGGTACAAAAAACATTATAGCAAAGAAGAGGTACAATAGAAAGGCAAGTCCCACAAGAACATTATAGCAAAGAAGTAGAAAAAACAAGTTTACACATATAGTGGCGACCCATCTTGCTTAAATTAGATTACTAGCATTAAGCACTATAATTGTACAACTACTTTGCCATAGCATAAAAAATCTAGGTTTTAAAGTGATTGCGACAATTTTATCTTATTTTTAAACATTATATGGTAAAATATGATAAACACAACTCTAGATACATTCTATTTGACATTTTCAAAGAATTTCCGACTTCTAGACTCTGTTTGTGTTGTCTCTTTCTTAGCACAAGATTAGCGAATCTAAAATTGTAGAATTGACTATAATCCACTATTGAAAATTCTCAAAGTATTAGAAGACTAAATTTATGCCAAAGATTGATAAATTATTCAAGCTTGGGACCAATTTGAAAATACCACTGATGGAGAACATCCTAGCAAGTTTTGGAAGAAAATCTATTCGAAGCCTAAATGGTCAAAATTTTAAGGGTCTAACCGACTATTATCCCAACAATTTTCAATCCAATATACAGCTTTGCAAATTAAAAAAAAAAATACAATTTAGCACTTTCAAAGACTAACAATCAAATAAAATATGAGAAATCTTGACACTTGTTAGTCCTGCTCCTACCCATTCATATAACCCTCCGCATTCTAAAACCGGAATAGTCTTGACTTTCAAAAGCATATCATGGTGAAAAAAATACAAAGTCCCAAGGCAAATTGTTCTTGATCATTGCATTAGGAAGAAACTTCTCAAGAGTAGGCTTGGCTGGCATTGATGAAGTCCATGAGATTTATTATTTTGTTTTATAATTTCATGCGCTATTATAAATTTCGATGTAATTATGTTGTTAAAAAAATGGATGGATTGAATGTATTATATTTTTTCTACCTTTAATGTATCAAATAACTGTTTATAAACGTAAAACTCATTCCCTCGTCTATTTTATATGGCTTGAGAAGGATTTACTAACTTGGTTCATCGTCCTTTAACTACACTAATGAGCATAGGCTCCTCATTTTACGCTCATACAATCAACAATTCACAGACCGATGGGCAAGAACATGGCGATCTGGATGGTCTTGCATCCCCAAAACCAATTCAAGTAACATAATCAGAAGCAAATATAAAGACAGATGAAGCGAAAACAAGAACGAGGAAAACAAGCAAATATTTTAATGTTAATAATTATGTAAATGACAAGATAACTATATATATTCACACTGCCTAAGCATGCGCATTAGACAATTGTCTCGACCATGACATTATAGTGATGCCATAAAAATATTATATTTGGAAACAAACACATTGATTGTAACTATCGATTAAGGATGAATTTTCAGCGACCAACGATTCTACTAATGTACGTGAAGCCTCAAGTGCTCGTTGCAATGAAAACTTTTCCTGAGTCAAATCTTCAATATCTTTGCGAATAAGAATAAATAAATAAAGTCGAGACAAAACAATGGAGGTCTAGGAGAACATCAAAACACAAAACCAACACCATTAATAACATATTAAACATTATAATTTTCAACAAAAAATGCATCTATAATTTTCACTAAATCCGCTAGAAATACGAAGTGCAAGGACTTGATTTAGAATTTAGAAAATGTAAGGATTTATTCAAAATTTCATTTCCACCAAACCCAAACAAACAATTTCTCTTTCCCATAATTTCATCTCAATTATGAAAGAAATGGAAGTAAAATAAATACACGGAGGATGGATTCTATCAAGAAGGATTGAAATTGTGGTCAATATAAGGTTGGTAAACAATCTCCATCTTCCTTCTCTATGGAACACACCTTTCCAAGCTTTTCGCAATTTTGCTATTAAACATCAAACTTATGAAATTCACTATATATATATATATATAGTTGGAGCTGTTATAGAATCTTTAAATCATGAAAATACTGAAAGCGGTAATTTGAAGAATTAATAAGCAATGTGTTGTGTGTGTATGTGTGTATGTGTGTTAGCTTGGTTTTAAAGATTAAATGGGAAATATCTCGCAATTTTATCATGTTTCTTCGTTGAAAAGGAAACAATAAATAGTTCATGGTGTTCATATACATGAATAAATGCGAGAAAACAAGGAAAGGAAATTTTCTACGAGTGGGAAAGAGTAGTTTAAAAGAAAAACAAAAGACAAAAGCTGGGTTCTCAAAGTTTGAACTGAGAAATACAATAATATCCCAAAATCTTCTCGGTCAAAACATATGTCCCTCGATTTTTACTATGTATATATACAACGAGTTAAGATACCAACATGTCTTTATGCTTCAAATCAAAGCAGATGCATTGAGAAATGCAGACCA
Source organism: Gossypium rotundifolium (assembly GCA_025506655.1). Lineage (NCBI taxonomy): Eukaryota > Viridiplantae > Streptophyta > Magnoliopsida > Malvales > Malvaceae > Gossypium > Gossypium rotundifolium. The sequence goes on from CP106725.1 coordinate 167,327,619, forward strand.
GTTATGAGATACATTGAGAAACGACTTTATCATCAAAAACCCCATATTAAGAAGAACATTTAAATACAATTCGGATATTGTTCATAATGAAAAGCTTCAATCCAATACCAAAATAAAAATAAAATAAAATAAAAAATACCTTATGGAGAATTGATTGGCAATGATGAGGAGGGACGAAGGGAGGGAAGGAGAGAGAAGAACGAGGAAGAAAATGAAAGGAAAAAGGAGGAAATGGGGGGAAATTTTAGGCTGATCGACAAAATGAAGGGGAGTTTGGGGAAAATTTTAGGGGGAAAAATTTTTGGGGAAAAATTTAGGAATTGGGGAAATTTTAGGGGAAAAATTAAGGGTTTTGGGGTATACTAATATATATTTAAAGATTTAATCTAATTTTTTTCTTTATTTTAAAGTTTAAGTATATTTAAAAGAATTGGATAAATTTTGAAATATTTAAAATTTAAAATTATTTAATATATAAATTAAAAACAATCACTCATATACCCAAAAAATTTAAATTATTTTAAATAATAGTATTTTAATTTTTCATTTAAATAAATAGTTTTTTAAATTTAAGTAATATTTAAAATAATTAGATAAATTTTAAAATCTTTAAAATTATTTAAAATTTGAAATCTTTAAAATTTAAAATATTTAATATATAAATTAAAAACAATAAGTCATATACCCAAAAAATTAATTTTTTAAATAATAGTATTTTAATTTTTCATTTAAATAAATATTTTAAAAAATTAAGTAATATTTAAAATAATTAGATAAAGTTTGAAATCTATAAAATTATTTAAATTTTGAAATCTTTACAATTTGAAATTATTTAATATATAAATTAAAAATAATCAGTCATATACCCAAAAAAACTTTATCATGATGGGCACTTGGATGATGGATCAGTTGTAAAGGGCAATACAACACTTAAATGGTAAATTGATTTCTAGAATGGTATCATTATCTAGCCTAACAATGAATGAGAAACGAAAAACTCGGTCAAACCGAATGATTAATTCTAATTAGATTAGTTCGATTTCTATCTGAAACACGAACATATGACATTCTAAGAACCCTACAAATAAGGGTGAAAAGGCTTGATTAAAAATAGCTCGATTCGATTAACATCGGTTAACTGATTTACAGACCAAATCGTTCTTTAGTAACATTGGCCTCTCCTTCACTCACGTCTTCATTTGATCTACCCTAAATCCTAAACCTTATTATTCTAAACCCCAAATTTTAAAACACTTACTCTATACCATAAACCATAACCCTTAAATATTAGAACCCTAAACTCAAAACCATATCCCATAGACTACAAACACCTAAACCCTTAACTCTAAACCTTAAACCTAAATTAATTAAATATTATATATTCTTTCAATATTTTTTAATTTTAATTTTGTTTCCATAAATTAATTTTGTTTCAAATTATGTTATATCAATAATTGTGTTAATAAACAAGAACTAGATCAAATTAAAGTTCATATATTCAATTGCACATTAAACCATTGTTCATGTATACTTTTGGGATTTACCCCATTTTGATATTTTATTATTTGAAAAATAATAATTTATATTTATCTTATTTATGATTAAAATTTTTAAATATATATAACATAAATTTTGAAACATTTATATTAAATAAACCCAAAATATTAAACCCCAAACCCATAATTACAAAATCCTAAAATCATAAACCCCAAACCCATAAACACAAAATCCTAAAACCTTAAACAATAAACTATAATCCCTAAACCTAAACTCTAAACACTAAACCTTAAACCCTAAACTAAATTGATTTTTTACGACATTTTTATTAAAAACCTTATTCACACTCGAAGCTATTAAGTTATTTTTAATTTGAATATATCTAAATATTCACAAACTGATGATGTAAAATTTTAAGAATATTCATATTTTAAATCCAATTTTTTGGTGCTACAAATTTAAAAAAAGCCCACAACATTTAGGAAAATATCGTCTTAGGACTGGACAAATCCAACTCTTACTTAAGCATTGACTTAGGCATGCATATCTCAACCTTTATACAAAGAGTTGCCTAGAGCTTATATTGACACGTCTATCCCAACACTTAAGAAAGTGTCGGCCCAAAACTGTTGTCTTAGGACTGCACAAAAGCCAACTCTTATTCAAGTGTTGTCTTAGGCATACATATCCCAACCCTTATACAAAGAGTTGGCCAAAGCATAGTCTATCCCAACACTTAGGAAAGTGTCACCACAAAAGTGTCATATTAGGACTACACAAAAGCCAACTTTTATTCAAGTGTTGCCTTAGGCATACATATCCCAACTCTTATACAAAGAGTTGGCAAAAGTGTAGTCTATCCCAACACTTAGGAAAGTGTCGCCCAAAGCTGTAGTCTTAGGACTACACAAAGCCAACTCTTACTCTAGCGTTGCCTTAGGCATCGTGTCACAACCCTTGTACAAAGAGTTGGCTAAAGCGTGTGTTGGTAAGTCTATCCCAACACTTAGGAAAGTGTCGCCCCAAAGCTGTCTGTCTTAGGACTAGACAAAGCCAACTCTTATTTAAGCGTTGCCTTAGGCATGCATATCCCAACCCTTATAAAAGAGTTGGCTAAAGCGTATGTTGGCCAGTCTATGCCAACACTTATGAAAGTGTCGCCCCATAAGTGTCGCTATAGGCCTTTTTTGTTGTAGTGAATGGAAGCAAATTGACGGAAGAGATTCATATTCAATTCAATAAAGTCTGCTCGCAACCTGGATATTTGAAACCAAAGGTTTGGACATATTCACTAGCACTACAAACCCTGCAAACTGGCCCTTCGATCCTTTGTCCGTTTGGAAATCAACTTTGACTACCTTTCCAATCAAACTTCCAATCTCTTACAGTAGGCTTCTTCTATGTAGAGCTCTAAAGAGCCTTAGAATATGGTCCCAAGCTACAACACTTTGTGGAAAATCCTTAAAGAGTTGAAAATTGAGTCGACCAAGATTGAATGGTCAAATAATGTCCGAAGATCACCCATGGACCATTTAAAACAAAATTATTGTAGTCCAAGTTAGATTCAAAATTTGCCAAATAATAGTCGTTACCGATATTCATTAGTTGGAATCTCATCTTTGGTTTCCACAAGGCATACACCATGATCCATAAGGCGTTATATCCAATTTTCTTTCCCAGCAACTTGACTACTAGTGTCTTCAACATGCTCTTTTTAGCAAGTCCATAAACCCTGTCCAAAAACTCAATTGAAAGCACTCCATCAACGACATCTTTCCTCACATCATCTTCTCGAAAATCCAAATCATCCACGTTAGGATCAATTCGATTAAGTAACAAGTAAAAAAATAGCGAAATAAATTGAGAAATTGAACACACAAATTTAACGTGGAAAAACCCCTAAAGAGGATAAAAAGCCACGGGTAAAGATAATTTTATTATAATGGCAAAAGAACGAAGAGTACAAAATATGGAGATAAAAAACTAAGCCCCGAGAACCCAAAATCAAAGAACCCTCAAAACGTAAATACAAAATTCTCTAAATGTGTTATGAGTTCTAATCTCTAATAGGTGTATTTTCTAAGGTTGTAAAAGAACCTATTTATAGGCTAAATTAGTAGGTCAAATAAACTATGCTAATTAATGCTAAATATATTATACTAATAAATACTAATCTTCTAGAAAGAAAATATATTTTGTTTAACTTGACTTACAAACAATCTCTTAGAATTTGGTTTACACAACTCTAGCAATCTCCACCTTGATGCGAATTCTTACAACGTCATCTTTGCCAAAACATGCCACGGGCCTATCTTGAACTATGCAAGGAACTAACTAAGTCGAATCTATGCTTAGAAGCTGGAAGGCTTCTAGCCTTCGACTTGTGCACTGCCAAATCAAAACTAACCCGGGTCTGATTTTCACAAACACAGTAACCTAACTTTTCAAAATCTACATCCAAAAGAGAACCTCTTCAACGAAACGATCATACTTTTTTCCCTCCTATGACCAAGTTGCCTCCGCTACAAACGAGTTGACTTTGACTCCATAACGGATGAAGGACGTCCGATTTCACCGGTCACAGTAGAACATTCTAGAATATAAAGACTGTAGTTTCTTTTACCTTTTAACAAAACTAGAGCTCCATGAGATACTTTAATGTCGCTTGACTCGATGTTGATTCTGCATCATTTCAAGTCTAAAATACTCAAGGAGATAAGATTCTTTCGTAAATCAGGTACATACTTGACATCTGAGAGTGTCCTAATCGTCCTATCATGTATTTTATTTTAATAGTACCAATACCAATTACCTTACTAGATGAATCGTTTCCCATGCGCACAACTCCACCTTCAACCAAATTTTATGTGGAGAACCATTCTTTATTGGGACACATGTGGAAAGAACATCCTGAATCTAAGATCCACTTGGATGTGAGCTTGGAGTTATCACTCGTTGACACTAACAAGAAATCATCACCGCTTTCATCGGCCAAATTAGCACCAGTTACATCTTCCTTGTTACTCTCAACAGCTCTTTTATTTCACTCGACCTAGGACATGCCCGTGTGTTCTGGCCCGTTGTCTACATGGCCGTGTCGCATGCCCGTGTGGACTGTTTTGAGTCCGTGTCTTTGTCGATTTTTGAAAAATTATGTCCCAGGAACCCACACGGCCAAGGACACGCCCGTGTGTCCAGGCCGTGAAACTCACTATCGATTTTCTAAAAATTTTAAAACTAAGTCATAGGGTTCACACGGCCAAAGACAAGCCCATGTGTCTAGGCCGTATGGGTTTAAAAACACACATTTTTTTTGAAAATTAATAAAATTTTTAAAAAAAATCATGAAATAAAATTAATAAGATTAGCAGAGTTAACACTCGGATATCCTCCCGAGAAGCACTTATTTAAAGTCTAAGTTCGACTTACCTCGTATTCGCACGGTCACGGTGGTTCACGAAGTTGAAACTCCTCTTTCTCGCTGTCAACTCTATTATCAAAATAAAGTTTGAGTCAAGTAATATTTACCTTGAAAGTGTTGAATTCAGAATGCGTTACCTCGACTGCATCGTGTGGGAAGACATTCAGTACTGTAAATGCATTAAGCTCTGAAGTGGCAATTCGAGGGTCCATTTTATCCAACAATACCTGGTCCCCAATCTTAAAGTGGTTCGTTCCATCCTTAAGCTCGTCATGACGTCGCTTCAGTTCATCGTGAACTCTCGGTTTCTCCCTGACATGTGTCCGCCATTCATCTGGTTCATCTATTTGTAACATTATTTCTTCATGAATTGTTCTGTTTCTGTCACATGGACTGGGATGTAACTCCATCATGTTTTTTTGAAGAGTTTCCTACAAAGAAGTTTGAGCTACAATGTTATTCATATTAACAGAACTCGTGTAATCATCTCGATCACTAGATTTCTTAACAAAATCACGAGCTTGGAGTTTAATTTCATCATCTACACGAAGTATTAATTCTCCTGTACCAACATCAATAATAATTCTAATAGTTGCTAAAAAGTGTTGTCCTAAAATTAAATGTAATAGCCCGTTTTTAGTCAAATTAGAATAGTGGTTTTGGGACCACAAATCCGAGGTTGATTTTTTTATTTTATATTATTTCAAGTGTTTACAATATGATAGCATGTATGTGTGAAAGTTTCGTGAAGAAATTTTATTATTTAGATGCTTAATTTGATAAAAAGGACTAAATCACGTAAAGCGTAAAACTTGAGTTCTAATAGCTAAAGGTGTCTAATAGCTATAGAACCTTAAATTTAAGGTCCTTAAATGGTAATTAGATCATTTTAATTATGATTGGACATATATGGACATAAACATGTGAATTTTAATGTTTTAATTTAAGGTTAAAGTTGTAATTTGGTAAATAAAGATTTATTAAATAAAACAAAACATGGTTGTCATCTTTCTTCACCATCCTTAACCGAAATTAGCTAAGGAAAACACCATTGGAATAGCTTGAAGGTTTGGCTATACATTAGCTTTGCATCTAAGTCCATTTTTGTTCGGTTTTTAATGATTTTTATGTTTTTGTGATCGTTACATCTAGTACAAGCTAGCCCAATGACTAATTTGCAAAACTGTTAAAGATTTTAGATGATGCCATTGATGAATATATGAGTATTTTTATGTTTAACGATAGATTATGAATATTTGATGTTAGTTAAACAAGTTTTGTTAAGTGATTTTTGGTGAAAATGCAAATTAGGGGCTAAATTGAGAAATGTTGAAAATGTGTGGTTGAAATGTGAAATAAATGAAAATTTTGGGATGCTAGGGACAATATGGTAACTCGGCTAGCATGGGTTTATTTGGAATTTCACTAATTTGTGATTTTATGCAATAAGGACAAAATTGTAAAAATGTAAAAGTTTAGGGGTAAATGTGTAAAATAGCCCTAATATGTGTTTTAGACTAAATTGAATGAATAGTTGATTAAATAAGCTGATTTCAATTACTTATAGATCAAGAAAAGAGGAATTCAGACTTAGACCGGGGAAAAAGAAAAGTAATTAAATAGTCGACCCGTTTCGTCATTTTCGTAGACGAGGTAAGTTCATATAATTGAACTTAAATGTGTATCTATTTATTTGATGAATAAAATTAAGACAGTATTTATTCTATTAGTTAAATGTGGAGATATTATATTAAATGTACAATTTGAGTAAGGTTAGTTGCTAAATAAGACCATAGTTGGGCTATGACAATTGGATAATAAGACCATAACCGGGTTATGGCATGTGAATGTAAGACCACGACAGGGCCTTGGCAATGTATGTGTAAGACCGTAGTTAGAATATGGCATCAGAAAATCGATGAATTTGTATCGTAAGTATTTATAAGTCGGAGTGGTTTGATATGAGAATTGTTGAGAAATAGATAAGTATAGGTACAGGTATGAACGAAAAACTGCTCAAGTAATGTGTTAGAAGAAGTTGAGGACTTATGAGTTACGATGTGGTTTAACTATATTTTAACTCGTTGATTAATGCTCTAAATGCTAATTGTGTTATTCGTTTTGAAATGCTAATAAATGTTGAGATTATTTCATATTTACATATGAACTTAGTAAGCTCTATTGGACATCTATCGGACATCTATTTTGGTACTTTTGAGTTGTGTATATATGGTATATGGCATTTATAGGCTTTGGTCATTTTGGTGTGGTTGATGGAAATGTATTTTGACCCATATGAGGTAGCTTATGGAAATTATGTGGTTTGTTGTGTATATTGCCATGTCTTATGGTTGATGTTGAATTATGATACTCAAATGTTTATTATGGTATGAGGTATTTATTTGGTTGAGATATGTTTAATGTGGATTGGGTTTGGATGATGAATTATATGTATTATGTTTAGTAAAGTAGGTTGAATTGATGAGTATTTGAATAGGTAAATGCAATTGAATTGAGTATTGAAATGGTGGAAATAGATATAGTATGAATTGTGTATTGGTTGATGACTTTTGGTTGCATATTTGTGTCTTGAATTGGTACCATTTGGGTTATGTTGGTATATGCAAAGATGGGTGGCAAATTAGCTTGGTAAATAGTCTATTTTTGTCTACACGGACGTGTGTCTCAGTCATGTGTGACACACGGTCAGGTTACATGGCTGTGTGTCCACTGGTGTTGAATTTAAAATGAAGTCAGTATGCTTCACACGGTCTCACACACAGGCGTGTGACTTAGCCGTGTTACATAAGTCAGTATACCCTATAGGTTGGCACGGCCTAATACACGATTTGACACACGGGCTTGTATGGCCACTTCAAATAGCACACAGGCTAGACACACGGGCGTGTGGTTGGCCGTGTGACCCAAGTCAATATGTAGCCCCTATTTTCACACGGCCTGTGACATGGGCGTGTGTCCTCTGTTTGAAGCAAAAATTTTCTAAGTTTCACAAAATTTTCCGAGCTATCAGTTTAGTCTCGAACCATTTCTAATACATGTTTAAGGCCTCGTAGGCTCGATTAAGGGACACTATTATTAGTTGTGATTGAATTGTATTTGACATGATAAATTGTATATGAAATGTATGTTTATAAGTGTTGTAAGTCCGGTAATGCTCTGTAACCCTATTTCGGCATTGAATACGGGTGAGGGGTGTTACATTAAAGGTACGTCACTATCCCCATCCATGTCTAGAACAACAAAGTCAACTGGGAATATGAATTTATCAATTTTCACAAGTACATGTTCATCAATACCCCTAGGAAATCTAATAGTTCTATATGCTAATTGAATACTCATTCTAGTTTGTTTGGCTTTCCTAAGACCTAATTGCTTAAAAATTTTATAGGGCATGACATTAATACTTGCACCTAAATTAGCCAAAGCATTGTTAACATTTAAACTACCAATTAAGCAAGGAATAGTAAAACTCCCTAGATCTTTCAATTTGTTGGGTGGTTTATTCTGAAAAATGGCTGAGCAAATTGCATTTAGCTTCACGTGCGACGAATCACCTAAATTCTGTTTGTTTGCCAAAAGCTCCTTTAAAAATTTAACTAAATTGGGCATCTGTGAAAGAACTTCAATAAATGGTAAGTTGATATGTAAATTTTTCAAAAGTTTAAGAAATTTACCAAAATTTTCATTTGTGTGATCTTTTGTTGTCGCGTTGGGATAAGGCACACTAGGTTTATATTCCTTACTAATCGATTTTTGCTTATTTTGGCTTACCTCAACCTTACCTTTACTTACCACCCTTTCTTGCCTCGATTCTGGTTTAGGTTCAACTAACCCTTCTTCATCTCGATCAGTAATTTCATGAAGCTGCTCTCGTGGGTTAGTTTTGGTGTTGCTAGGCAAGCTACCTTGTGGTTTTTCTAAAATCAACTTAGTTAGCTATCCTATTTGGTTTTCGAGCCCTTGAATCGATGTTTGTTGATTCTTAAAGATGTTTCGGTGTTTTGGAAGTGAGTTTCTGACACTAAAATAAACTTCGTTAGCATCTCCTCAAGGTTCAACTTCTTCTCTTGTTGGTAAGGTTGTTGAAAGCATGGAGGGGGTTGTGGTCTCTGGTTTCCTTGACCACCCCAAGAGAAATTGGGATGGTTCCTCCAACCTGCATTATAAGTGTTACTATAGGGATTATTCCGAGACTTAAAATTATTACCCATATAGTTGACTTGCTCATTCTCTATGCTAGGACCGTAGGGTAGACATTCTGGATTATTCATCCCTCCTCTATTCGTATCGCACTATATCATCAGATGTACCTACATAGAACCACATAAACCATCAATTTTCTTACTTAAAAGTTCTACTTGATTCGATAACATGGTGACCGCATCTACGTTAAAAACACCGACTGCTTTCATCGGCTTCGTCCTCATGACTTTCCACTGATAATTATTCAGCAACATTTACTTTATAAACTCACAAGCCACTTCAGGTGTTTTGTTGTTAAGAGTACCATCGGCTGCTGCTTCGATCAATTGCCTAGTTGAGGGATTCAAACTGTTGTAGAAGGTTTTAACTTGTAACCATAGAAGTAACCCACGCTAAGGGCACCTTTTCAATAAGTCCTTATACCTCTCCTATGCATCATATAAGTCCATCTGAACGAAGGAAGAGATATCATTCCTCAATTTAGCTGTCTTAGCCCGTGGAAAGTACTTTAGTGAAAATTTTTCAGTCATTTGATCCCATGTAGTGATAGAACCTCGTGGTAAGGATTTCAACCATTGTTTAGCCTTATTCCTCAATGAGAAGGGGAGCAACCGTAGGCGAATGGCATTGTCAAAATGCCATTGATCTTGAAAGTGTCGTAAAATTCCAGAAAATTAGCCAAATGAGTATTTGGATCTTCATCTTGCAAACTATTAAACTGAACAAACTGTTGAATCATTTGAATAGTGTTCAGCTTCAGTTTGAAATTATTCGTAGCAATGGAAGGTCTCACGATACTCGATTCAGCCCCAGTTTGAGTGGGTTTGGATTTATAACAACCACAGGAGGTAGCGGACTATTCTAATTATCAATAATTTCCTCAGTAATAACAATAACGTCGTCTTGCTCTTCCACTATATTCTGTCGACTCTGCCTTGCTTCTCTACGGTTTCTACGAGCTGTACTTTCAATCTCACTATCAAATACTAAAGGTCTTGACGAGTTTCTTCTAGTCATAAACTAAAGGAACCTGCCAGAAGCAAACAAAATAAAAAATAAAAAACAAAAATTAAACTAAAAACAAAAATAAAATGCAATAAAAATAGAAATAGCTAAAGTAATAAAAATCAAGTGTTCCTAATATTTTAGTCCCCGGAAACGGCGCCAAAAATTTGATGGTAACTAAACTAACTAAAATTACAACAAAGGCAAGCACACCTATCGAATAATAGTATAACTATGGTGAGTCAGGAATATCGTATCCACGAGGACTAAAAGTACTAGTACTTACTATTTTTCTATTATCTAGCCGATAAATTGAGGGAATTGTTTTTAATCTAAAATTAACTAAACTAGTTATTAAGAACGCGACAGAAAATGAATTAGGAAAGCAATTGAATTAAACCAATAAGATAGACAATACCTATGAAAGAATCCACTAAAATTCACTTATTATTCGGATCTAAATTAAACGATTTATTCACTTGCGCCTTGATCCGTAAAAATCCCTAAATTATGTAATATCTCTTTCGAGAATAAGAAAAACTGACTTTAGGTTGATTAATTAAAATCTCTTTCTAATTAAAACCCTATTGTCACATTAACTTGATCTATGGATTCCCCTATTAGATTTGACTCTAATTCGGTAGATTTATGTCGTTCTATTTCTAGGATTGCATGCAAGTCCACTAAATTATGCTAGATCTACTCTTAAATAGGGACTTTTGCTCCACTAAAATAATCACATTAAGCATGAATTAATATCCTGAAAATATTAAAACACGAAATAAGCATAAATAATTGACAACAAGAATCAAGTATTTATCATGTAATTCAGAAATCAAATAATAAGATTCATATAGGTTTCATCTTCCCTAGGTATCTAGAGGTTTAGTTCATAATCCGGAATAACATCATCTCAAGGTTAGGAATACAACAAGACATAAAGAAACCCAATAAAACTTCTAAAGAAATTGAATGGAGATATTCAATCTTGAAGGAGATCTGTTTCTGAAATGAATCCAATGACATTCTTCGAGTCTTTTCTTCGTTCTTCTCTGCGCCCCCTTAGGTCTTCTTTAATATGTATTTATAGAATTTAGAATGCTCAAAAACCTAAAAATTGAGTTTTTTTCGCGTGTTTGGAAAACATGGTGTGAAATCGACACAGACTAGGACATGGGCGTGTGGCCAGCCCGTGTATAAATGCCCAGGCTGTGTGTGTAACACCCCACACCCGTATTCAATGCCAGAATAGGGTTATGAGGTATTACCGATCAATCCACATCACATATAGCATACATTTATGCAACGATAACCATTCATTCTCAAAATTCAGCACAATTACATTGTCCCTTATAAGGGCTTACGAGGCCTTAAACATGCTTTAGAAGTGGTTCGGGACTAAACCGATATCATACGAAAATTTAGAAACTTAGAATTTTTTTTCATGTAAACAAGGGTCACACGCCCGTGTCTAAGGTCATGTGAACACAGGGGATACATACTGACTTGGGTCACATGGCCGACTACACGCCCGTGTACCCTTCGAAGTGGCCACACACGCCCGTGTGCTAGGCCGTGTGCCAATTAGGGGGTATACTGACTTGTACCACACGGCCAGTCACACGCCCGTGTGGAGCATACTGACTTCAATTTAATTTCAACACTAGGGGACACATGGCCGTGTAACATGACCGTGTGTCACACACGGCTGAGACACACGTCGTGTCTCTGCCCATATGGACAAAAATGGGCTATTTACCAAGCCATTTTTCCACCCCATTTGTTACACACCTTCACTTACACATATGGCACAAAACCAAACAAAATAGGCAATCCAAAACAACCAAATCAACCATAATTCCTACCATTTCATCTAAACATTTCTTAGCCTAAATCTCAATCATAATCACCATTTATTCATTAACCAATTCCAAGTATCATTAAACACATTATAAAATGGCACTAACATATCTAATCAACATATACTAAACTTACATCATTTTGCTCCCAATTCACAAGCATAACACCAATTCCACAAATCTCATAATATAAACCATAAGCACACTTATATTTACAACTAAACTAGCCAAATTAAGCCAAATCTCATGGTTATAAATACAACAAAACATAACCATTCACAAGTCATCTCAAATGGCAATATTCACTTTCAAAACATAACCAAAATGACCATAACCCTATACATGCCATATGACCAAACCAAGAGCTCAAAAGTACCAAAGTGATGGTTGGATAGTGTGACGTAATCTCCGACGATCCCCGAATTTGAGCTAGCTTTGAAATCACTATAAGACATGGAAAAATAAACAAAGTAAGCTTTATAGCTTAGTAAGCTCGTATGATATAAACTTAACTAGTCACACATACACATTCATCAATCTAAACATATTATCATAAAATTCAAGATTTACTAACAAACCTTTCACATGCTTATTCATAAGCTTATATACAAACTTTGTAACTTTTCAATTTTAAGCTCATAATATATTTACATATATATTCCTATACCAATCCATAACAAGTTCATACATACACTGAATGTCGTTGAATACTTAATATTTTGCACACTAAATTCCATACTCAATGTGTCGCACACTAAGTGCCGTACATAGTCGAAGCTATCTCAAATCGCACACTAAGTGTCATATTTAGCCGAAGCTATGTCGAATCCCACACTAAGTGCCACATATAGTCGATTTTTTGTCGAACATAAATGTAGTCCCGTATATACAATTTATGCAATATCAAAGCACTAAAAAGCATGATTATAACAATGCTAATTGTATATGAACTTACCTTGGATGCTGAAACAGCGAATCGAGTCGATTAGTCGATAACTTTATCTTTTCCCTGATCCAAGTCCGTATTCTACTTTTCTTGATCTAATTATATTCAAAATTAACTTATTAAATCATATCTTCATTCAATTTAGTCCAAAATACACTCTAAAACACATTTACACTTTTGCCCCACAAATTTTACATTTTTCACGATTTAGTCCTTATTTCATAAAATCACAAATTAATGAAATTAAAGACTAACCCATGCTATTCGAATTACCATAATACCCCTAGCAGCCCATAATTTTCATTTATTTCACATTTCAACCACAATTTGAACATTTCACAAATTAATCCCTTTTTGACATTTTTGTCAAAAATCACTTTACAAAACTAGTTTAACTATCAACAAACTTTCTTAATCTATCATAATTCATCAAAGAATACATAGATTAAACAATAGAAACTCTCAAAATCTTTAACATTTTTGAAATTAAAGGTTCGGGCTAGCTAGATTGAGTTGCAACGATTACAAAAACATAGAAATAATAAAAAAAAAAGCGAAAATGGACTTAAAATTGAGCAATGAAATGGCCGAATATCACAAGCCCTAAAAATGGTTTTATCCTTTTCTATACATGGTTGAATATGATGATATTAGATAATGGTTCCATTTTGTTTTATTTTTTAACTTAATTAATTAAGTTACCTTTTTATCCTTAATTAATAACCATCAAAATACCTTAATATATGTCCATGTATGTCCACTTACACTAGATATGGTTTAATTACAACATAGGGACCTTTAATTTAAGGTTCTATAGCTATTAAATACTTTTAGCTATTAGAACAGTACTTTTGCACTTTATGCGATTTAGTCATTTTTACCGAATTAAGCAACCAATTGATAAAATTAGCTCACGAAATTTTCACACATATCAAATAACATGTGTAAATACCAAAAATAATATTAAAATAATTTTTTGACATTGAATTTGTGGTTCCAAAACCACTGTTCTAATTTAGCTAAAAATAGGTTGTTACAATGTGGATCTTGGAAATAGCTTTTTTGCGATTTTGGCTCATTTTTTGCTCTTTTAGCTCCTTTATGCTCACCTAAGTATACAAACATGAATTCAAGGATTAGGAGCATCAAATTCACTAATTTACATAATAAATCATCTAAAAACGCATCAATAATGGGATTAAAAACATGTTACTTTTATGGTTTATCAACGTTCTTTAAATCATTTAAAAAAGTAATGAATTGACTGATGTGATCTCTAAGAAGCTCACATTCATTCATGCAAAACATAAATAGACGTTGTTTCAACACTAAACAGTTAGCAAGAGACTTAGTCGCATAAAGAGTTTCTAACATTTTCCATAAGGCATATGAAGTCTTTTCCATCAATACCTCCTACAATACTGTATTCGTGAGGCACAACTGGATTGTAGAAAAGACCTTTTTATCAAGCTTTTCCCATTCTATTTGGTTTAGATTCTCAGGATTTTTCGGTAACAACCTTTTCCAATCCGGTTTGAACTAGAATTGCCATCATCCGAATTTTCCACAAATTGAAATTTGTCTCACCATCGAACTTCTCAATTTCAAACCTTGTTGCTGCCATCTCTGAACGGTTTGATCTATGAAAATTGAACTAGATTTGATACCACTTGTTAGGATCAACCCGATTAAGCAACAAGTAAAAAATAGCAGAATAAATTGAGAAATTGAACACAAATTTAACATGGAAAACCCCTTCCAAAGAGCATAAAAAACCACGAGCAAAGATAATTTTATTATAATGGCAAAAGAATGAAGAGTACAAAAGATGGAGATAAAAAACTAAACCCCGAAAACCCGAAAACAAAGAACCCTCAAAATGTAAACACAAAATTCTCTAAATGTGTTATGAGTTCTAATCTCTAATGGGTGTATTTTCTAAGGTTGTAAAAAAACCTATTTATAGGCTAAATTAGTAGGTCAAATAAACTATGCTAATAAATGCTAAATATATTATACTAATAAATACTAAATCTTCTAGAAAGAAAATATATTTTGTTTAACTTGACTTGCAAGCAATCTTTTAGAATTTGGGTCACACAACTTTAACAATCCACTTCCCTTTCATCTTCCATGGTATTATTCATGGGACCTGTATTAAGAACACCATCCTTAAACGAGAATGGTTTGGACATTCCTACACTCAATGTTTCTGTTGGGATTGACCCGATTAAGTAACAAGTAAAAAAAATAGCGGAATAACTTGAGAAATTGAACACACAAATTTAACGTGAAAAAACCCTTCCAAAAGGATAAAAAACCACGGGCAAAGATAATTTTACTATAATGGCAAAAGAATAAAGAGTTCAAAAGATAGAGATAAAAATTAAACCCCAAAAACCCGAAAACAAAGAACCCTCAAAACGTAAACACAAAATTCTCTAAATGTGTTATGTGTTCTAATCTCTAATGGGTGTATTTTCTAAGGTTGTAAAAGAGCCTATTTATAGGCTAAGTTCATAAGACAAATAAAAAAATAATCTAAACTAATTAGTGTTTAATTAAAACAAATAAACAGAGTTTAACTAGAAGATTATTTCTCAAATTTGACTGAAATAGGAGTCATACTTAACAAATCTCCACATTGACTCATATTTCTATAACACCAGCTTTGCCAAAGCCCGCCATGAGCCTATCTTGAACTATGCAGGGAATTAATTGAGTTGAATCTGTGCTTAGAAATTGGAAGAATTTTAGCCTTCAACTTGTACACTGCCAAATCAAAACTAACCCGGGTTTGATTTTCAAGAACACAGTGCCCTAACTTTTTAAAACCTGCATCCAAAAGAGAACCTCTCTTCAACGAAACGGTCATACCTTTTACCCTCCTATGACCAAGTTGCCTCCGCTCCAAACGAGTTGACTTCAACTCTGTAACGGACGAGGGACGTTTGATTTCACCGGTCACTGTAGAACCTTCCAGAATATAAAGACTGCCAGTTCTTTTACCTTTTAACAAAATGAGAGCTCCACGAGATACCTTAATGCCACTTGAATCAATGTTGATTATGTATCCTTTCAAGTCTAAAATACTCAATGAGATGAGATTCTTTCGTAAATTAGATACATACCTGACATTTGAGAGTGTCCTAATCGTCCCATCGTATATCCTAATTTTAACAGTACGAATACCAATTACCTTACTAGATGAATCGTTTCCCGTGCGCATAACTCCACCTTCAACCGAACTGTATGTGGGAACCATTCTCTATTGGGACACATATGGAAAGAACATCCCAAATCCAGGATCCACTTGGACGTGAGCTTGGAGTTATCGCTCGTTGACACTAACAAGAAATCATCACCACTTTTATCGGCCAAATTTGCACCAACTACATCTTCCTCGTTACTTTCAGCAGCTTTTTTATTTCGTAATTTATAACAATCTACTTTGACGTGACCTAACTTTTTACAATAGCGACACCTTTTGTCTCATTTCTTTGATGCTACCAAAATAGAAGCTTGCTTATCTGCCTTGCTATCCAAACCGAACTCATTGTCGAGTTTGTCTCTACTCAAAAAATGACCCTTCACATCTTCGAATGAGAGTTTGTCTTTGCCATAAATTAGGGTCTCTCTAAAAGACTTGTATGAAGGGGGTAAAGAGTACAATAATAGTATAACCTGATCTTCATCATCAATATGAATCTCAATATTCTTTAAATCATTTGAAAAAGTAATGAATTGACTAATGTGATCTCTAAGAAGCTCACATTCATTCATGCGAAACGTAAATAGACGTTGTTTCAACACTAAACGGTTAGCCAAAGACTTAGTCGCATAAGGAGTTTCTAACCTTTTCCACAAAGCAGATGAGATCTTCTCCATCAATACCTCCTGCAATACCATATTCGCGAGGCACAACTAGATTGTAGACAAAGCCTTTTCATTAAATTCTTCCCATTCTATTTTATTTAAATTCTCAGGCTTTTTCTCGGTAACAACCTTTTTCAAGCCATTGAACTAGAATCGCCATCATCCAAACTTGCCATATGTAACATCCCGATTTAGGGCCTAGTCAGAATAGTGGTACGAGGCCACAAAACTAAGGTATATGTATGATTTTTTGAGGTTTATGCCATGTTTGCATGTTAGTGTGAAAGTTTCATGAAGTAATTTTGTCAAATTGTGATTGAATTGTCCAAAAGGACTAAATTGCAATAGTTGCAAAATGTGAGATTCTAGAAGCTATTGTGTGAAATAGCTTTAGATTATCAATTAGAGGTCCTTAAATAGTAATTTTTCCAAATTTTAATTTTTAGACAAATTAGACATGAATGGGTTAAAATTTGACAATTTGACAAAAGGGCATTTTAGTCATTTGTTAATTAAATGATTAAAATGGGAAAAAGATAATAGAATTTTCATTCATCTTCTTCCCCAAGGCTGCCAAAAATTGAAAGAAGCCATAGTTAAGGCTCTTCAACTTTTCAAGCTAGCTAGAAAGTGTATTCTAGCTCCGTTTTTGATATTCTTCATATTTTTGAAGTCTTAGTAGCTAAGATGGATGTTAAAAAATGTATCCATGTATGAAATTCATGTATTTTGATGTTTTATGGAAGAATATGAAATCTTGATGTAGTAGAAACATCTTTTGCTAAGAGAATTCCATTAAAAAATGCATGTAGGGACTTGTTTGTGAAAGTCTTGAGATTGGTCATACATGTGGAATTTAGTGAAAATTGATGATTTCTTTAGTTGAGTAAATGGTTCAGCTATGCATGAAAGACTAGAAAGTTGAATGAAAATCACTTTACGAGCCTTGGGCCAATGTGTAAATATGAGAAAGTTTAGGGGTAAAATAGTAATTTTACTAAAGTATGAGATAATGGTCAATTTAGTCAATGTGTGTATTGAATGAGTTGATTTATCATTATAGATCAAGAAATACGAAGCTGAATCGAAATCGAGGCAAGAGCAATGTGGTGGACTAAATTGCACATCTTTATCCTTTTTGAGTACCAAGGTAAGTTTATGCGTAATCAATGAATTATACTTATACGTTCTTAATGCTAGCTAGTGTGTAGCATGAATGAGAATAAATGAGAATGATTGAGAACCTATGTGGTTCAAGTAGAATGAATGTGGTAGATATCATGAATAAATGAATGAATAAGTAGATATGTGGATGTGTAGTGATAATAATTGATGGTGGGCTAAGTGAGATACCACCTTAATACTTAACAACTATGGGCTGTGTGCGATACCATAGTTAAGTATATCATTTAGTGGCCTATGTGCAAAACCACTATGAGTACCTCTTGGTAGGCTATGTGCGATACTACCTTATTACCTAATTGTGGTGGGCTGAGTGCGAAACCACCGAGTAATTTAGCTGTGTGGATGTATTAGTGTGATAAAATGATGTGTTATATTTTTGAGTAAATGTGGTATTGAGTGCAGGGGTGCATGTTAATGATTATGATTATGTGACTCATAATGTTTTGGAAATTTGGTAAGTGATAGAAAGAGTAAGCATAATTGTGGATGTGAATTTATTTGGTAGTATAATGCTAATTGTTGTTTAGTTTAAACTAGAATGCTTAAATTGTTTATGTGTAAACTTACTAAGCTCAAGGCTTACTCCTTTTTTTCCCTTGTCTTATAGAGAAAGAGGGTTAAATCGAGATACGTGAATTAATCGGAAGATCGCCCACACTATCAGCTCACTCCGGTACATTAGACTAAATGTTTTGTATATGGCATGTATAAGGGCTAGACAAGTTAGTGAATTTTGTTGTAAATGGCTAAGATGTGTTGGCCTATAGATGGATAACCTATTTTGTATAATGCCATAGTTGTTGGTTGCTGCATTATATGAAAAGATGTAGTTATCCATGTGAGATTGTGTTTGAATTTGAATTGATTATTGATGTGTTGTTTACGTATATGTAATAAGAACTTGAGGGGTGAGAAGAGCTTAGCATATAACTTTGTTCTTGTCCATGTGGATAGACACACGGGTAGGTGTTTAGGCTATATGTGACACACGACCAGCCAGGCGTATGCCTTGGACGTGTCTCTTTGACAGATTCGAGCAATATAGGCCACGAGCTAGCCACACGGGCGTATGTCTAGACTTCGTGCCGTGTGGTGTAGTCAGTGTTTACCACGAGTGGCGAGCACGGGCGTGTGTTCTAGTCGTGGGGCATTGGCTGAATGCTTGGGTTTTCATGCACGGGTTTAGGGCATGGGCGTGTGTAACCTTGCACGGTGTGTCTCACCTTACACGAGCGTGTAGTCCCTATTTAGGTGGAAAATTTTTAAAATCATAGAAGTTTTCGATAGGGTCTCGAGAGCCCTCGTGAGTTTGAGTGAGGCCTCGTAAGTCGAGATTGAGGTTGTTGAAGTGACTTAAGAGAATAGTCATGATGAGCCTAAGTGATGATCATGTGGTTTCAATATAGTAACGCTCGAGCCCAATTTCGGCAAGTATTACAGGTAAGGGGTGTTACATTTAGTGGTATCAGAGCTATGGTTTAGTCGATTTTAGGACTACCGTAACGGGTGTAAGAGTCTAGTTATACATGCCATAAGTGTATAATGATTGTGTGGTGGCTTCTGATGATTTTGAACTTGTTTTTATATAGAGTATGGATTGTAATCAATTGGCTGCTGATGACGCAGCTAGTAATGTGCCGGCTCTCGCGCAAGGGACCATGCTTATGCAGAGTAAACCCGAGACTGGGGGTCAAGGAGATGAGGCTCGAGAAGGCTTTCTCCAAATGATGAGTAACTAGTACTCGGAGTATGTTCGAGCAAACCCTAATGCTCAACCTCCTCCACCTCTTCCTATACCTCAGCCAGTTCCAGTAGCTCCCCAAGGTATAGAAGTAGTGAGAGTAACGAAGCCCCCGGTGGATAAGATTAGGAAACACAGAGCTGAGGAGTTTAGAGCTAAGGTAGATGATGACCACGAGAGGCGAGTTTTGGTTGGAGAACTCGATGAGAGTGTTCGATGAACTCTCATGTACACACAAGAGAACTCGAAGTGTCTTAGTATCTTTGCTAAGAGATTCGACATACCATTGGTGGAAGACGTTGACGTCGGTAATCCCGAGAGAATGGGTGACATGGGACTTCTTTCTGGAAGAGTTTCGGAAAAAGTATATAAGCCAGAGATTTATCGATCAAAAAGGAAGAAATTCCTTGAGTTGAAGCAAAGAAGAATGTCAATAGCAGAATATAAGCGAGAGTTTGTTAGGCTTAGCAAATACACTCAAGAATGTATATCGATGGAGACCGTATTATGTAAGAGGTTCGGAGATGGATTGAATGAGGATATCAAACTCCTGATTGGAATTTTGGAACTGAAGGAGTTCGTAGTGTTGGTTGATAAGGCAAGTAAGGCCGAAGAATTGAGTAAGGAAAAGAGGAGAGCGATGAATGAGGCTCGAGATGCAAGAAAACGACCGATGGGCAAATCATACCAAGCTCAATCGAAAAAATCAAAGGAGGCGAATCCTCGAATCACTACATCAGTCGGATATTCACCTCGAGATCAAGGCAACACTCGTTCGGGTTCAAGAGTCCAAGCCACCTCGATGGAAAGTGTGGGCAATTCGAAGAACAAATTAGAGTGTCCAAGTTGTGGTAGATATCACACTGGAGAGTGTTAGGGTAATAGTCAAAATTGTTATAAGTGTGGTTCTCCTGACCATTTTATCTGAAATTGCCCCGAGAGGGATGACAAGGAAGAAGCAAGAGATAAGATCTAGCAAAGTACCTAGGAGGGGTAGGCTACCAAAGAACTCGGGAGGGGGACAAGGGGTAGAGGTGCGTCACGTGATTCTGCTATGAGACCGGAGGGTCGGGCACCTGCCAGGACTTATGCCATTCGCGCTCGTGAAGAGGCATCTTGACCAGATGTGATAACTGATACTTTTTCTCTCTATGACACCTTTATTATTGCTTTAATTGACCCAGGGTTTACCCATTCCTATATTTGCATGAGACTGGCGTCTAGTTTGATTATGACCATTGAGTCTACGGACATTGTGGTTAAGGTGTCAAACCCGTTAGGTAAGCATGTGTTAGTGGACAAGGTGTGTAAGAATTGTCGTCTGATCGTTAAGAGTCATTATTTTTCGGCAAACCTGATGTTGTTGCCATTTGATGAGTTTGATTTAATCCTTGGCATGGATTGGTTGACTACACATAGTGTCTTAGTGAACTGTGGTAGTAAATTTATCAAGCTAAAATGTGAAGGTGGAGATGTTATTCGAGTTGAATCAGGTGGATCGGATAGTCCACCAGTGATAATTTCTTCCTTAGTGGCCGAGAAATGTTTGAGAAAGGGATGTGAGTCTTATCTCGTGTTTGTATTGAATACTCAAGAGTTTGAAGTGAAGATTGAATCAGTTCGGTTGGTATGTAAGTATCCGGATGTATTCCTAGAGGAGTTACCCAAATTACCTCCTGTGAGAGAGGTCGAGTTTGGGATTGAGTTAATTCCAAAACGACACCTATTTCAATTGCTCCGTATAGGATGGCACCTATAAAGTTGAAAGAACTGAAGGTTCAGTTGCAAGAGTTAACGGATAAAGGTTTTGTAAGACCGAGCTACTCACCGTGGGGTGCTCCGGTATTATTTGTGAAGAAGAAAGATGGGTCGATGAGATTATGCATAGACTACATGCAACTCAACAAGGTGACGGTGAAGAATAAGTATCCTTTACCAAGGATTGATGATCTTTTTGATCAACTGAAGGAAGCTTCAGTGTTCTCCAAGATAGATTTGAGGTTTGGTTATTTCCAATTGAAAGTGAAAGAGCAGGATGTGTTGAAAACTACATTTCGATCAAGGTATGGCCATTACGAGTTTCTGGTCATGCCGTTTGAATGTACCTGCGATTTTTATGGATCTGATGAACTGTGTCTTGAATCGTTTGTGGAAAAGTTTGTGGTTGTCTTCATTGATGACATATTGATCTATTCTCGGGATGAGAACGATCATGAAGATCATTTGAGAATTGTCTTGCAAACTTTAAGAGATAAGCAGTTGTATGCTAAGTTTAGCAAGAGTGAGTTTTGGCTCCGAGAGGTCAGATTCCTAGGACACATTGTGTCGGGTGATGGTATCCGAGTTGACCCGAGTAAGATTTCAGCTATTGTGGATTGGAAACAGTCGAGGAAAGTATCAAAAATTAGAAGCTTTTTGGGTTTAGCGGGATATTACAGACGTTTCGTAAAGGGATTTTCTGTGATTGCTACCCGATGACGAAACTATTACATAAAGATGTAAAGTTTGATTGGTCTGAGGCATGTCAATAGAGTTTCAATAAGTTGAAAACATTGTTGACTGAGCCACCAATTTTGGTTCAACCAGAATCGGGAAAAGAGTTCGTGGTTTACAGTGATGTGTCATTTAATGGTCTCGGTTGTGTGTTGATGCAAGAGGGCAAGGTAGTCGCTTACGCCTCGAGGCAATTAAAACTACACGAGAAGAATTATCCAACTCACGATTTGGAGTTGGCTGCGAATTTTTTCGCATTAAAGATTTGGTGACATTACTTGTATAGGGAAAAGTGTTGAATCTTTATGGATCACAAAAGTTTGAAGTATTTGATGGATCAGAAGGATCTGAATTTGCGACAGAGGCAGTGGATTGAGTTGTTGAAAAACTATGAGTTAGTTATTAATTACCACCCAGGAAAAGCAAATGTGGTTGGGGATGCCCTGAGTAGGAAATCCTTAGATGCTCTAAGAGTTATGAGCACGAGTTTAGCTTTGTCTGATGATGGGACTATATTGGCTGAGTTGAGAGCTAGGCCACTATTTATTCAACAGATAATTGAGGCTCAGAGAAATAACAGTGAGATGCAAGCTAAGAGAGCTAAGTGCGGATCAGGAAGTGAATCTGATTTTCAAGTGGACTCGAACGATTGTTTGATGTATCATGATAGAATCTGTGTACCCAAAGATCATGAGTTAATCCGAAAAGTCTTGCATGAGGCGGATAGTGGTTATTAGTCAGTGTAGTCAGCCCATTTTGCCCAGGCCCATGCAAATCAAATAAACCAGAATAAAAAAATAAAATAAAAAATATAAACGAAAGTCTATTTTTTTTAACAGTCCATTTACAACCATAAAACCCAAGCCCAAATACTACCCATTACCCGAATACACCCTCAGACCCAAACCTAAATAAAGACCCAGACCCAATAGTCCCAAAGCTAAGCTGGCCCAAAAAGCCCAAATAGCTTGCAAACTTCAGTAGACTAGGGTTTCTGAAAACCCTAGGCGCCGCAACCTTGTCCAGTCCCTTGCCCCGCAGCCTCGTCCAACTTGTTCTCACGCCGAAATCAGAGCATGTCGCCTACCATCGAGATCCTCACCGTGGACCTCACAAAAGAAAGGAAAGAAAACAATTTTTTATTTTTATTTTCAAGGCTATAAAATCCTGATTATTCTATAACTACGGACACACACGGAGACAATAATACATATAGAGGATACACAGAGAAACACAGAAAGAAAAATAAAAAATATTTAGAGAAATAAAATACAGGAACTTTTTCGCAGATGTGATTTTTTTTATATACCTCATTCTTTTTTTTTTCTATACTTTTTGCATATAAACACTGTTTTTTTAAAAAAAATAAAATAAAAAGGGTTTACCTCTTTATTTGTGCGAAAAAAACGAAAGCTTTGGCCTCCAGCCACCATCTACGGTGGTGCGTGAGGCGCGTGGAGCGGTGGCCCGAATGTCCGGTGATGAAGCCCAGACGAGAGCCTTGAGAGGGTTTTCAAACTTTTTTTTTTAAAACAGGGCACAAATGTTTTTTTGGTTCTGAAACTGTAACAGACTAAATTTGACCCTAGTAGGAATGGTGGTTTCGGGACCACGAATTCGAGTCCGAGAAATTTTTAAATATTATATTTTGTGTTTATTATATGTGAATTAATGTGTGTGAAAGTTTCGTAGAAAAATTTAATCGTTTGGGTGTTCGATTTAACAAAAAAGACTAAATCGCGTAAAGCGTAAAAGTTGCATATTATAGTGTAAAGTGCTAAAATGATGATGGCTTTTTAATATGGGGCATTAAAAGGGAAATTAGCCCATTTTTAAGTTAGTGGGTGGCATATGACAAGATTGACCTTAATTTATATGTTGTTTTATTATTTATTAAAGGTTAAAATGGTAAAACATAAAAAATGTTATTATATGTTTAATAATATGAAATTACAAGCCATCACATTTGTTCTTTCTTCTTCATTGTCGTATGTGAACTAAGAAATAAGGGTTTAAAGGCTTTGAGGATTCGATCATACATTCAATCTAAATCGGGTATGTATTTTTAGTGGGTTTTGATAATTTTTACGTTTTGTGATCGTTGCTTCAGTATACTATCAGACCCATGCTAAAATTTTTGAGATTAGTGTGTATATGACATTCGACCATTGATGTGTTCATGAGGTTTTTGATGTTTGGTGATTTTAAATTAAAGCTATGTTAAAGATTAGTATGTTTTGTATTAGAAATTTTAGTGAATTTGAGTATTTTGGGCTAAATTGCAAAAATGAAATTTTAAGGGGACTAAAATGCAAAATAAATGAAATAAATGGATTTATATGGTCCTTATGAACATTCGGCCCTAAGGTGTTGTAGTGAAATTTTGTGTATTTTGTGTTTTGTACAAATAGGACTAAATTGTAAAAATGTGAAACCCTAGGGATAAAATGGTAATTTGCCCATTTATGTGTTTAGGGACTAAATTGAAATGAAATGTACTTGAATGAGCTGAATTTTAATGTGTTTCTACGCGGTCCGTCGACAGTCGAGGTAAGTTCTTAAGAAAATGTATGCCAAAGAATTAATTATGAGTATAGTATATGATAAAATTTGGAAATTTAAAGTACTAAAATATGTGTTGGCGAATATGGGGTATAATATTGTATTGAATTTATTTTTTAAATGTGATGTGAATGAGCAAGTTTGGTTTAATATGTGAAAGTAATATGTTGTATATGAGATGGTTGTGATCTTAGCACCAAGTAAATTGTGTTGGAATGTTGAAAATGTTGAAATTTCAGGCTTAATGCCTAGTAGGCCTTGTGCTTGATTTATTTATTCGAGCTTAATGCCTAGCGGGCCTTGTCTTGCAGTGATTTATATCGGGCTTAATGCCTAGCAGGGCTCGTGCCGGTGAAATATATCGAGCTTATTGCCTAGCAGGCTAAATTCCGGTGTTCGAACTCCAGACTTTGAGTCTAGCAAGTCTAGTGCTAGTATGTGAGATTTGGGCAAATGCCTAGCAGTTTTTATATTGGTGAGTTGAAATTCCAAGTTTAGATTTTGTACTAGTAAAGTCATGAAATAAATCAAGTGAGCCTAAGCATTTGAAAATGAGTTTGTTAATTTGGTTACAAGGTATGTGCTATTCATATTCATGTATTATACATATATATATGCGATGATAATAAGTAAACGAATTTGTGAAGGAAATGTGATGTACAATTGGTAGATGCAAATTGTGTATAAGCTATGCCATGAGGAAATTGGTTATATGAAAGCATAAAGTGGTTAAAAGTATCCGTATAAATATATTGATATGAATGGTACTAATTGATCCTGTATATTTAGTCTTATACTTATGTTTACGTGACATATTGGGATTACTTTGATGCCATGTATACGAATGTATGAAATGTCAAATGGATATATATATATATATATATGTGTGTGTGTGTGTGTGAATATATTTCCTTTTATGTGAAATTATTAAGTGCAAAGTATATACTTATTGTATATACATATATATATGTGATCCTATTGAATTATGTGTATCGAAAATATGAGTAGTTGGAAAAGAGTATTTAATTTATATGTGATCTATATGATGAGATTATAAATTGAAGTTTAAAGGTGAAATAGTGATGATGGTTAAGCTGAATGAGCATTACCATTCGACATTAGTATATCATTTAAGTACTAAGCTTTGAACTATTGATATTAGATGCTTGGATATATGAGAGCTTAAATGAACATGTGTTTATAATTAAAGAGGTAAATCGGATGTACACGGCCCTTTACTTATTCGAATATTTATGTGAACTTAGTGAGTTTCATATATGTGTATTATGAATATATTATAAAGAAAGGCATGTATAGGCTAGACTAAGTTTCGAGCTATGAATTTGTCCTTGTATATATTAGCCATGCGAAAATGGCTTTACTTGGATCATTAGAATTAGGCTTGGCATTATGAGTTCGTGATTGAGTGTTTAATATGTTTGATTATATCGATTTGATTATAACTTAATTATATGTAGTATATGATTGCTATGTTTCATTAATAATGTGGTGCATGGTTGATTTATGTTATATATGTCAGGCATAGGATCATGTATTTAGCTTATCTCAAAAATATATCTTATTGTATATCACGTGTGTGATAGATATTCATATGACTTGACCGAAAGGTTGAAGTTGGGAAATGGTTAGTACCATATTCGAATGTGTTTGGTTTAAAGATTGAGGAGGATTTATTGTGAAGTGATCAAATGAAAATGAATTGAAAAGATATATCGATTTGATTATATCGATTTATGTTATAACAATTATATGATATGATTGCTATGTTTCATTAATAATGTGGTGCATGG
The DNA here is from genome assembly GCA_025506655.1 of Gossypium rotundifolium. NCBI lineage: Eukaryota > Viridiplantae > Streptophyta > Magnoliopsida > Malvales > Malvaceae > Gossypium > Gossypium rotundifolium. The sequence goes on from CP106725.1 coordinate 167,354,239, forward strand.
TTGATTTATTTTATATATATGATAGGATCATGTATTTAGCTTATCTCAAAAATATATCTCATTGTATATCACGTTGATAGATATTCATATGACTTGATTGAAGTTGGGAAATGGTTAGTACCATATTGAATGTGTTTGGTTTAAAGATTGAGGAGGATTCTTGTGAAGTGATCAAATGAAAATGAATTGAAAAGATAGTTTTATAATGAAATTTGCAGATTTGGTTATGTTCTTATTAATAAATTGAGACATACTTTCTTTGAGATGTGTATATTCGGCTAATGTGATTTTAAGATATCAAGTGGGCGGTGTTCATTGTTAATTATATTGATGAGTTATTTATGAATATCATAAAAGGGATTATATTTTGTATGTTGTTATCTAAGCATATTTGGGTTGTTTTAAATTGCTTTCAGATATGACTATGTGAGCAGTAATTGTTTATGGCTACTTGTGTTTTGTTCGGTAATGCCTTGCTACCCAATCCGTGACGGACATGGGTCAAGGGTGTTACAGAAACTGACTTATATAAGAGTTTAAAAACGACGCCATTTTTGCTTAAACTGATAAGCACAAAATGACGACATTCGAGCTTTAGGATCCGCGTGTCGACCCGATGGGCAAAGAGATCCGTGTGTTTTTATGTCGATGGTATATTTGCGAATAGACCCTTCCGCACTTTCAATTTTTTAATCCAGTTTTTATTATTTTCTAACTTATGCCTCAAAGTTTATTTACATTCCAATTTAGTCCCTCGAGCTGCACTAAGGGCTAAATTCATTACGACGCCGTTTTGAAGAAAGGCATAACTGCCCAATAAATCCCTGTGGATTAAGGTACATTTTTATTTAATCCTTTTAATCTGTTTTAATTGCTATTTAACCCTTGTTTTTTTTGTTTTGTTTTATTTTTATCCTTTTATTTTATTTTATTTTATTATTGTACATTGTATTAAACTATTTTATTATATTAAATAGTCTATATTATTTTCCTTATTATCTACATATTAATTTATTTATGTATATATATATATTTTATGTATTATCCTTATATATATTAAATTATTATTTATTATTAGGTTTAATTTTATTTTTTATTACATGTTTTTATAATTTATTTATTATATTATACCTTTTTTCTATATTATATAGTATCATATTATATCATATTATATTTTTAAAATTTTATTTTTGTATAAAATCTATTTATATTATATAACTTATTTTGTTTACATATGTAATTTCATGATTAATATATATGTTTTATATAAAAATTATTATAGACTATTTTTTATTTATTGTTTTTATTATATATAATCATTTATATGTATTAAATTATTGAATTATACTTATTATAATATTTTTATATATTTTAGTTTCTTTTTTATATTGTTATACATATTAATTGCTGTACAAAATTATCAATTTTTTTTACTCTTTTTATTTTTATTTTGTTATAATATTTATTTAATGTTTAGATATATTATCTATTTATTTGTTTATCATAATTGATCTTATTTATAGAACTTTATATCCATTTCACGAATTCTTATACTTCCATAGATTTCAAAATTTTTATTACATATTTTATAGTTTGTATTTATTTATTTATGTTTTCTTATTGCTTAATATTGTTTTAGCATAATCTAATTATTATCATTAAGCTATGTCATATTGTTCTCTTGTTAATTGTTTATATCGTTTGTTAATTAGACTCGTATTTATAGTGAATGATATTTGATTTATATTTTGTAATATATACCTATACAAAATCAATTCATAACATTTTATAAAAACACGTTTTAAAAATTGTCATATTTTATTCAAAGCATTAAAAAAAAGGTGATATGTAATACTTAGGAACTTCAAGAAGAATCGTGCCCTAACTTACTGGGTTTCGATTTTTCTCGTAAAACTTAAGGTATTAAATATCCTTTCTCTTTTAAAACTGAAACTTACTAATTTCAAATAAAAAACTTATTCTTGGGAATTCAAGACGTTGTGTCGTAACTTATTGGATATGATGTTTTGTGTCTCGAGGTAGGAATTTTCTAAAATAAAGACGTGCCTAGTTTCGAAGTTATGAGATGCTATATCCTAACTTACTGGGTATGGTATTTTATCTCTTTAAGATAGGCAAGCCTTAGTTTTTCTTCTAATAAAAGGATCTTATTTTAAAAAATTTTTAAATTTGCAACATTAAGACATGATTTTATCGATTAGGTACCAACTTTTGGGCGTTATGAGGGTGCTAACCCTTCCTCATATGTAACCGACTCCCGAACCCATTTTTCTTGTTTTTCATGGACCAAAATCAGTATTTTGAAATAAAATGATTTTTAAGGTGATCCAATCGCACCTAAATACAAAAGAGATTGGTGGCGACTCCCATTTTCGTTTTTAAAAGTCGATCCCGTTTTTCAAAAAACTTTAAAAATGGTTTCGACAGCTTGGCGACTTCACTAGGGATCAATAAGAGAGTCAAGCTGTAAAATTGATTATTTCCTGTCCTTTTAAATTTGAAAATCTGATTTGAAAAATAATGATCCTTTTTATTACATGTTGTTTTAATATTGAAAAACATGTTTGCATTGCATTGCGTGACCGTTGTGGTCACACCCTTTTAAGTGGGAGCGAGAAGCTACTCTTTCGTGAGGTTTTCACCTCCGTGCAGGATAGTGAATCGCTTTGGGATACATCCGTACCTATGTCTTCGTGAGATTTTCATCTCCGTGACCATAGGGAAATGTATTCCCCTGAACTGAACTCAATCCATATGAGCCTATAATGGGTGAGGATTGAGGAATCTGCTGGTTCAGGTACCCTCCTTTAGAACTAAGCCACATATTTTGATACTTAAGAGCCAATCCTAGATAAAGCTATATTGAACGCTAGTGGTCACCTAGATAGGTGTCCTATTTTGTTATTTCTCTTGTGCTAAAGTGTTCTCTTTTGTTTTGATTGCATTGCATTCACATCATATAAAAGAGGTGTTGATTCAAATTCGATTGCTAAACAGAAGACTTTGTCATAAGAAAATGGATTTCTTGATAAAGTGGATTATAATACGGTCGTCCAAATATAGTTCAAGCAAACACCACGAGAGAAGACTGATAGTTCGTGAAGGAATACAAGACTTTATTGCCCAATGATTCAAGCTGACAAAGACTATTCGAGAATCACCATGTCTAGGCTTTCTTGAAGAGGCTAATGAGCATTGTGGAAATAAGTGAGCAGTGAGTTGCAGCCCAGATCAAGCAAAAAGAAGCTAGTGGAGGCATCTATCAGAAGTTGGCAAGATTTGACCTTTGCGAAGAAGGGGATTAATGTTTTTGCTTGGAATATGAGGGCAAGGCCGTATATGCAATCCATTTTATTTAAAGAAATTTACTTTCTAGAAAAGTTTTTCTAATGAAATTGAATTCATAATCAACGCCTCTCTTTCTTTTGCATCCACTCCATGCATCTGCATTGCATTGCATCATTGCATTAGACTTTTACAAAAGGACCCTAATTAGGTAAAAATATTTTAGTTAACCTGGAAAACATGGAACAAAAGTTTGAGAGAATAGAGCAAATGCAAATACAGATGCAGGGGCAATTGACTAAGATTCAACAAGAAATGCAGGAACAAATGAATATGATAGGCCAGCTAACCCAGTTACTAGCAGGAGGACCTGAAAAAAGGAGTGGCCCGGTGGTCAACAATGTGGATGATGATGAAGACATCGTTTATTCCCCAGTAAGTGACCCGACTCATCCAGACGCACATCTGAAAGGGGTACCTGTTACTATCAAACCCCAACAACATCAGGCCGGTATGTCAGTACCAATAAACTATTAGATAGGCTCAGGTCCCAATCCGGGGGGAAATCCAACCAATCCCATTGTCATTGATTTGGCTAGTATGGAAAAAAAAAAGGAAGGCTAGTGTGGAGATCCCGAAACAATGTGAAGATCATTACAAAAGGAAAAAGCAAGACTGGATTCCCAAGTTAATACTCTAAGGGCCCCGAAGAAAGAAGAAAATATCACAGGCCAGTCAACTACTAGCCATCAGGTCTTCTCAAGGCAAGAATCCAATCTAAGATTGAACTTAGAGAAATCCTATTTCGCACCCATCCCAATCACGTATAGGGAGCTGTATCAAATTTTGTTTGATGCACATGTAGTATCCCATTTCTACTTGGACCTATACAACCTCCATACCCTAAATGGTACGACATGAATGCTCAATGCTAATACCATGCGGGTATCACAGGACACTCGATCGAGAACTGCACCGTTTTCAAAAAGATAATCGAAAGACTCATCAAATTGGGTGTCGTAAAATTCGATGATCCCTTTGGTGCAGAAAATTCATTACCCAACCTTTCTATTAAAGGAGTAAACATTGTGAGTTCCACGATAGATAGGGGTAGGGGATCCAAGAATGCATCGAGCTCAGGGCCCTAGTACAAGGCTTGATGAATAATAAATCGAGGAGATCAAAAATTCGATGGGAATGTTGGGGAATCAAAGCATTAACGACATACCTAAAGAGGGAATCGAGGAATAAGAGTTTCCAAGCCCTTACATACTTTGGAAAATTTTAAATAATAGAACTGTGGAAGGAATTTCTATATTTTTAGAGATAATTTAGTGTAATATTCAGAACATGCTTGTTGTTTTAAGCCTAGATGCAATAAGGATCCTTTTGTGAAATATGCTTATGTCCAGAATTTTTATTTCAATAAAATGCATCTTTTTAAGCAAATATTTATTTTATTCTTTATACTGTACATTCTTTTTTTTTTACAATATTCTTTCATTCTTTATTCATGACCATACCAAACAAATAATCATCTTTAGAATCAATTAATCTTTAGATTTTTTTGCCTTCGTACCTAGGTGTCCAGATATCAACGACATGAGCGACGTTGTTACTGAATCCCTTTTTGAATGAGATATGGGTCTAGGGGATATCAGGACTTCGAAAATGACAGAGACTGTAGCCTATTTTTTGATTTGTAAGGATGGTAGAACAAGTGAAAATAGACTCTACTCTACAAAGGGTCAGTGGACAGTGCGAGCCTAGGAAATGGTTGAAGATTGAAACCCAGTTTAAAGCAAGATATCATTGAGTTGTTTTCAAGAATTCAAAGATTTTTTTGCGTGATCATATGAGGACATGTTTAGGCTACTAAGACATGAGCTAAACATGAGGATTGGACACTGTTGGTCTACCATGGAAGGGGATTGCATCAGTTATACCGCAAATACTGAATTGAAGAAGACGAGATTTATGTGCCTTCATCATTTCTTCAATTTTTCCATATGTGGGGCATGGATGTGATGGGGCTAATCTCGTCAAAAGCTTTTAGTCGATATTAATTTTTTTTGTGGTCGTCGTTTACTTCACTAAGAGGGTGGAAGTAGCTTCATATGCCAATGTTACAAAGTCAAAGTCATCTAATTTTATTTAAAGAAAAAAAGAAAAAGATCAGGCACCGACAAAGAATGCCAAAAAGGACAAATTCAAAAGTTTGTAGTCTGTTCAAAGATCAGACGTCATATTATAAAGCAGTAAAGGCAGCCAAAAGAAAAAACAAAACAAGGATTGTAGAAAAGATGACTGAGACTTGTAAAGATTGACATAAAGAAGTTACCATTTACCCTCTGTCTTATCGAACATTGGCTATAACCTTCGCTGAGGCAACACATTTCTCATTAGAATAGAAACAGTTTTGCCAATTAAACCTAATCGAAGAAAAGCTTAAAAGCTATCTATCATGGCCAGATGATGCAAGCTTACATTAAAGAAGTTCATCTTAAGGAATTCCACGAAAGGGACCTGATGTTGAAAAATATCTTTCTTATACAAAAGGATTTATGAGGAAAACAGATGTCAAACTGGGAAGGATCTTTATGTAGGGCCTGTTCTAGAGGAACATTGATATTCATCGAGACGGATAGTGAAGGCTTGCCCAATCTGATGAATTTAGGTTCAGACAGGAAATGTTTTACCTGAAAGGGGAAAGGCCAAGGTGAAAACCCTCAAAGGGTGCCTTGAGATCAAATTTCAAAAAAGAAAGAAAGAAAGAAAGAAAGAAAGAAAGAAAGAAAGAAAGAAAGAAAGAGGAGAGGCCAAAGCGAAAACCCGCAAAAGGCCTTTGAGACCAAAGGGGTTTTGAGCTGAAAACCCAAAAGGGCGGCTCAATTTTTGATCAAAGATAGGGCATGTGGTAGTCTTGCTATGTCTGAATTAATAATGAGGAAGTATGTTGTGTCTTGGGGCATTGACAAAGTACTCTGGATCCCCTATGTAACATCCTGAATAGGGCCTATGCATTTCCAGTTTAATTGTATGAAATGACAAGTTACAAGTACTATGAATAAATTTTTGATACTTTTGGAAACTTAGAAATGCATGAAAATGGAAATGAAAATGGAGATGGAAATGAAAATGGAAATGGAAATGGAAATGAAAATGGAAATGGAAATGGAAATGGAAATGGAAATGGACATTTTTGGAAACTTAGACATTTTTGGAAACTTAGACATTTTTGAAAACTTAGACATTTGGAAACCTAAACATTTTGGAAACCTAAACATTTTGGAAACCTAAACATTTTGGAAACCTGAACATTTTAGGAAACTTGGATATGTAAGAAAATGGCAAGTTCTGAGCCATGAAAATTTTAGGAAACTTAAAATTGACCGGAATGCTAAATTTAAGAGCCCAAAGGGAACTTAGGGCCAAGTGACCCTAAAATATAAAGCACGGAAATTTGACCCAACAACGAACTTGGAAATGTGGCTGAAGATGCCACCTAAGGCCCTAGAAATGGCCCAAATACAAGAGGCTTTTGGGCTGAGTTTGAGACATCCAGAAGCAAATAATGAAGGCCTTATTTTGCTTCCAAGGTTAGGAGGTGGGACGGCACAAGCATGTTGAATAAGAGGAATTTTACTTGATTAAAACTCGTTTAATTAAGTATTAAGTAAAGGAATTTCTTTTAATAAAATAAATAAGGAGATAAAGGATGGATAAAGTACTTTTAATTTAATTAAAGTGATAATTAAATGATAATATTATCACTTGTGGGGAGTGGTGGCCAAGTCAAGGACTCTTGGCATATCAATTTCAGTTAAAGAGGAAAATCAAGGCCATTCTCTCATCTTTCCTAGAGTGTGCCGAAATTTGCATAGCTTTCCTCTCCTCTCTTTTGTCAATTCTCCTTGAACAAAATACCATCTTCTTTTCTTCTCTTTCTCCTCCGTTTCTACCATCAAGGCCAAATCCACATCGATTCTAAGTAAAGGAGAAGTGCATTACAACATCAAAAGGGTAAGATCTAAGATCAATCAACTTATTCTTTTCTTTTACCAAAATTCGGATACTAACCCTCCTCATGTTCATGGCGAATAGCATAAGGGATTTTTCGGATTCAAAAATGAGGTAAGTACATCGGTATACATTCGCAAAAGATCCCTTTCATAATCAAACAATAGATCTAATCTAACAAGTGATTTGGCGGAATTTGAAATAAAGATCAACTTCGGGATCGAGGTAAGAGAGTCTATACATTCGGCCAAGGTTCATGTGATTACCTAGATTAGATCCATAATTATTAGAAAGCGAAAACTAATTTTGTGAAGTTTTAAGGTTGGTAGAACAACAAGTAAAGGAAAACGAAGTTTTTCGATTTGTGTAAACACCAAATCGGCAAGGTGAGTTTCTTTACAAATCCTACTAGGATTTGGTTTTGTCTAAAAGGGTTTATTAATGTGTTTTAATTGGTGGGCCGAATATAGGGATTAATAGATCTAAAAAAATTAGATCGGGCTTCTCGAGATATCAAGGAACCTATTAAGCGAAAAAGGTGTGTACCCTTACTATCCTTCGATAATTTATGGCTAAATATTTTATGTGGATAATAATGTGAATGTGGCTATGTACCACAAATGTGGCAAAAGTACCAGTCGTTTCCTACTTAGATAGGATTGTGAAAAAATGTTATTTAATAACATGCGAATATATGAATATGAACATGAAATTAAGTTATGCTATATATATGTTTTGGGGCATTCGGGATTTATGTGAAAGGGGAGAACAGTGTTGACTTGGTCTCACCAAGGTGTTGACTTGGTCTCACTGTGAAAAATGTTGACTACGGTCACATTGCGAAATTTGGTAACCGGTTACAAAGGTCAAATGACACAACGTTTAAATTTGATTATAGTGTCTAATGACACAATGTGGAGAGTAGCGGATGGAGGGTTGACTTAGTAGTCCCACGGTGTGAATGGCGTGTACGGGTGGAGAGTAGCGGATGGACCATTAGGATTGGGTTTGGGTTGCATCATAATTTTCATTATTATATGGACTTGATGATTTAAACATGAATGCTGATTTATTGATTGATAGTATTGTGTGCACATTGAGTCTTGACTCACCCCATTGTGGGAATTATTTTTCGGTGATGAGCAATGACGGACCGGGCGGTGGACCAAGAGGAGGCTATGCTACATGCAGAAAATTTCATTTAGTTTGGACTTAAATTTTATTTTTAGTTGCTTTTATTCTATTTGGGTTTTACTTGATGTAATAAGGCCTTAAGGCCCAAGTGGATTATACTTTATGTTTGCTTATTGTTAAGTTTCATACTAAGAACTTTATTGGATGTATTTCATCAAATGGGCTTACAAGATCAAATAAATGGGTTTCCAATCTAAGCCCAAAATGAAAATAATAGTTTTTCCAAAATTTTACAATTTTCTGGATCCCCTAAACACACATTGAGCTTAAAATGATCCTCAAGAAGTTTGAACAGAGAAGCTCAGGTTGCGATATCTGGGGCAGCTAGCTTCTATTTTACCCATTTTTGAATTTTCTATCTTTGATTGCTTTATTCTTTTCAAGATAATCTCAAATCAATTTTATTTTATTGCCTTGGTTATCTTTGATTAATTTATTTGTTTCGATCTATGCTCCTGAATAATTTCTTTCTTGTCCATTGTTGTGATCTTTTTCAAGCATTTTATATTGAAATAATGATTATTGGACTGATAATATTTTCATAAAAGGAGTTTCGTACATTACTCTGGAAGTTTTTTAAATAATATAGGAACCTGAAATAAGACTATTGTTTAGAACTCACCAAGCCTAAGGTTTAGAAATATTGAAAGGCACATACATCTGGTTATTACACCCGGGGATGGTGTAACAGATCAAATTGATAACAGATTAGATGAAAGAAACCAAATGTTATTCCCCTGAAGTTGTCTAAGAAGGTACAGTGGAAGGAACTCTGGAATTACAGTGGGGCAAGCTTGCTGAGCAGAATATGATCATTTTTTGGGTTTTCTGTCAAAGATACTAGCTGAACGAGAAAGCATGGTAACCCATCAGTGATAGAACCTTGATGAACTATGAGCAGTGACAACCCAAACAGTAAAAAGGGATCATTCTCATGTAAATATCATTCATACACTTCCAATTAGGAGCATTTGATTCATTTCGATCATTGTATCCTAATTGTTTTTAAAAAAAGAAAAAAAAAAAAAGGAGATCATTCTTATGACATTCTACATTCATGCAAATGTCATCCTTAATATCATTTAGTTAGGAGCATTAGATTTATTCCGATCATTGCACCCTAATCATTATACATTTTGGGATCATTCTCATGACATTCTGCATTCATGAAAATGTTGTCCATAATACATTCGAGTCTACAGGACATGTCCCTCAGAGGACGGTGTAGCAAATTTAAAAGTTCAAATTTTGTTCCCTGGAAATGGTAGTGGAGCAAATTGAAGATTGAAGTTTTCCTGAGATAGTAAGGAAGCAAACCAAAAAGTTCAGATTTTGTTCCTTAGAGATGGTAGTGGAGCAAACTGAAGATTGAAGCCTTCCTGAGATAGTAAGGAAGCAAATTAAAAAGTTTAGATTTTATTCCCTAGAGATGGTAGTGGAGCAGACTGAAGATTGAAGTCTTCCTGAGATAGTAAGGAAGCAAACCAAAAAGTTTAGATTTTGTTCCCTAGAGATGGTAGTGGAGCAAACTGAAGATTGAAGTCTTCCTGAGATAATAAGGAAGCAAACCAAAAAGTTCAGATTTTGTTCCCTAGAAATGGTAGGAGAGAAAACTGAAGATTGAAGTCTTCCCGAGATAGTAAGGAAGCAAATTTAAAAGTTCAGATTTTGTTCCCTCGAGATGGTAGCGGAGCAGACTGAAGATTGAGGTCTTCTTGAGATAGTAAGGAAGCAAATTGAAAAGTTCAAATTTTGTTCCCAAGAGATTACTATGGAGCAGACTAAAGATTGAAGTCTTCCTGAGATAGTAAGGAAGCAAACTAAAGTTCAGATTTTGTTCCATAGAGATTGTAGTGGAGCAGACTGAAGATTGAAGTCTTCCTGAGATAGTAAGGAAGCAAATTGAAAAGTTTAGATTTTGTTTCCTCGAGATTGCAGTGAAGCAGACTTAAGATTGAAGTCTTCCTCATATAGTAAGGAAGCAAATTTAAAAGTTCAAATTTTGTTCCCTCAAGATGGTAGTGGAGCAGACTGAAGAATGTAGATCTTATTTCCCTAAGCAGTAGTGGAGTAGATCAAATTTGGCGAATCTTATCTTCCCAAGGAAGCAGGGGAGCAGATTTTAGCCACCAGTCTGACATTCCTGAGTTCACAGGAAGCAGATTAAAGATAGCAATCTAGCATTCCTGAGTTTGCAAGAAGCAGATTAAAGATAGCAATCTGGCATTCTTGAGTTTACAGAAGCAGATTGAAGATAATAGGTCTGGCATCCCTGAGTTTGCAGTGGATTGAAAATAGTAGATCTAGCATTCCTGAAGTGTAGGAAACAGATCGAAGACAACAGATCTTACTTTCCTGAAGTTGCAGAAAGAAAGATCGAAGATATTAGCTTTGGCTTTCTGAGTTTGCATGAAGCATATTGAAGCCATCAGACTTATTTCTTTTTTGAAGTCAAGATGAAATTCCAAAACCGTTGAAGTTGCAGTGGAGTTTGAAGCTATGTGAAGAAGATGGGGACTAATAAGTCAAGGCTCGGCAAAGGTCGGGCAAAATTGGGCCTTTTGAAGTCATTGCTCTATTTTCATTACACGACAATGAGCAAAGAGGGGCAGCTGTAGTCAGCCCATTTTGCCCGGGCCCATGCAAATCAAATAAACCAAAATAAAAAAATAAAATAAAAAATATAAACCAAAGTCCATTTTTTTAACAGTCCATTTACAACCATAAAACCCAAGCCCAAATACTACCCATTACCTGAATACACCCTTAGACCCAAACCTAAATAAAGACCCAGACCTAATAGACCCAAAGCTAAGCTGGCCCAAAAAGCCCAAATAGCTTGCAAGCTTCAGAAAACCCTAGGCGCCGCAACTCGTCTAGTCTTTCGCCCCGCAGCCTCGTCCAGTCTGTTCTCGCGCCAAAATCAGCACAAGTACCCCACCGCCGAGATCCTCGCTGTGGACCTGCACAAAAGAAGAAGAAAACAGCAGCAAGAATGGCAACAACAACGTTTTCCTTTTTTATTTTTATTTTCAAGGCTATAAAAGCCTGATTATTCTGTAACTACGGACACACATGGAGACAATAATACATACAGAGGATACACAGAGAACATAGAAAGAAAAATACAAAAATATTTAGAGAAATAAAATACATGAACTTTTTTGCAGATGTGATTTTTTTTATATACCTCATTCTTTTTTTTCTATACTTTTTGCATATAAACACTGTTTTTAAAAAAAAAAAAAAAGAAAGAAGGGTTTACCTCTTTATTTGTGCGAAAAAATGAAAGCTTTGGCCTCCGGCCACCATTTACTGATGGCGCGTGGTAGCGTGGAGCTGATGGCGAATGTCCGGCGATGAAGCCCAGACGAGAGCCTTGAGGGGGTTTTCAAACTTTTTTTTTAAAAACAGGGCGCAAATGTTTTTTTTGGTCTGAAACTGACTTATATAAGAGTTTAAAAACGACGCCATTTTTGCTTAAACTGATAAGCATAAAACGACGTCGTTCGGGCTTTAGGATCCGCGTGTCGACCCGATGGGCAAAGAGATCCGTGTGTTTTTATGTCGATGGTATATTTGCAAAATAGACCCTTCCGCATTTTCAATTTGTTTAATCCAATTTTTATTATTTTCTAACTTATGCCTCAAAGTTTATTTACATTCCAATTTAGTCCCTCGAGCTGCACTAAGGGCTAAATTCATTACGACGCCGTTTTGAAGAAAGGCATAATTGCCCAATAAATCCCTGTGGATTAAGGCGCTTTTTTATTTAATCCTTTTAATCTGTTTTAATTGCTATTTGACCCCTATTTTCTTTGTTTTGTTTTATTTTTATCCTTTTATTTTATTTTATTATTTTACATTGTATTAAACTATTTATTATATTAAATAGTCTATATTCTTTTCCTTATTATCTACATATTATTTTATTTATGTATATATATATATATATTATGTATTATCCTTATATATATTAAATTATTATTTATTATTCGGTTTAATATTATTTTTTATTACATGTTTTATAATTTATTTATTATATTATACCTTTTTCTATTTTATATAGTATCATATTATATCATATTTTATTTTTAAAATTTTATTTTTGTATAAAATCTATTTATATTATATAACTTATTTTGTTTACATATGTAATTTCATGATTAATATATATGTTTTATATAAAATTATTATAGACTATTTTTATTTATTTATTTATTATATATAATCATTTATATGTATTAAATTATTGAATTATATTTATTATAATATTTTTTATATTTTCATTTTCTTTTTTATATTGTTATACATATTAATTGCTTTACAAAATTATCAATTTTTTACTCTTTTATTTTTATTTTGTTATAATATTTATTTAATGTTTAGATATATTAACAATTTATTTGTTTATCATAATTGATCTTATTATAGAACTTTATATCCATTTCCTAATTCTTATACTTCCCATAGATTTTAAAATTTTTATTACATATTTTATAATTTGTATTTATTTATTTATGTTTTCTTATTGTTTAATATTGTTTTAGCATAATCTAATCATTATCATTCGCTATGTCATATTGTTCTCTTGTTAATTGTTTATATCATTTGTTAATTCGACTCGTATTTATAGTGAATTGATATTTGATTTATATTTTGTAATATATACCTATACAAAATCGAATTCATAACATTTTTATAAAAACACGTTTTCGCGAAATTGTCATATTTTATTCAAAGCATTAAAAAAAAGGGTGATATGTAATACTTAGGAACTTCAAGAAGAATCGTGCCCTAACTTACTAGGTTTCGGTTTTTCTCGTAAAACTTAAGGTAGTAAATATCCTTTCTCTTTTAAAACTGAAACTTACCAATTTCAAATCAAAAACTTATTCTTGGGAATTCAAGATGTTGTGTCGTAACTTATTGGATATAATGTTTTGTGTCTCGAGGTAGGAATTTTCTAAAATAAAGACGTGCCTAGTTTCAAAGTTATGAGACGCTATATCCTAACTTACTGGGTATGGTATTTTATCTCTTTAAGATAGGCAAGCCTTAGTTTTTCTTCTAATAAAAGGATCTTATTTTAAAAATTTATTAAATTTGCAACATTAGGACATGATTTTTTCGATTGGGTACCAACTTTTGGGCGTTATGAGGGTGCTAACCCTTCCTCATATGTAATCGACTCCTGAACCCATCTTTCTTATTTTTCGTGGATAAAAATCAGTATTTTGAAATAAAATGATTTTTAAGGTGATCCAATCACACCTAAATAAAAAAGAGATTGGTGGCGACTCCCATTTTTGTTTTTAAAAGTCGATCCCCATTTTTTCAAAAAAACTTTAAAAATGGTTTCGACAGTCAATACACCGGGTAGTACAAAAATGTACAATGATTTGAAAAAGTTTTATTTGTGGCCGGGTATGAAAAGAGACATTTCAGAGTTTGTGGTAAAATGCCTGATTTGTCAACAGGTAAAAGCTGAGCATCAAGTGCCTTCTGAGTTGCGTCAGCCAGTGATGGTTCCCAAATGGAAATGGGATTAGGTTACCATCGATTTTGTGACGGGTTGCCAAAACTCCGAAGAAGAAAGATGCTATGTGGGTTGTTGTGGATAGGTTGACGAAGTCGACTCACTTTATTCCAGTACGTGTTGATTATTCACCGGATAAGTTAGCTGAATTGTATGTGGCAGAAATAGTGAGATTGCATGGTGTGCCTGTGTCTATAATATCGGATAAAGATCCGAGGTTTACTTCGAAGTTCTGAAAGAAGTTGCAAGATGCCATGGGTACGAGGTTAAATTTCAGTACTGCGTTCCATTCGCAAACTGATGGTCAGTCGAAAAGAGTAATTCAAGTTCTTGAAGATATGCTTCGATGCTGTATGTTGGAATTCGAAGGTAATTGGGAGAAATATCTACCTCTGGTCGAATTTGCTTACAACAACAGTTATCAGTCGAGTATACAGATAGCTCCTTATGATGCCTTGTATGGACGTAAGTGTCGAACTCCTTTGTATTGGATCGAGCTTGGTGAGAAGCGAATCCACGGGGTCGATTTCATGAAAGAAACTAAAGAGAAGGTGAAAGTGATCCATAATGGTTTGAAAGCTACTTCAGACCGACAGAAGTCATATGCGGATTTGAAAAGAAAAGAAATTGATTTTGATGTGGGTGACAAAGTGTTTTTGAAAGTATCTCCATGGAAGAAGATCATGAGATTTGGAGAAAGGGGAAATTGAGTCCAAGATTCATAAGGCCGTATGAAATTACCGACAGAATTAGACTAGTGGCTTACCGTTTAGCCTTGCCGGTGGAATTAGAAAAGATTCATAATGTGTTTCATGTGTCGATGTTGCGACGGTATCGCTCCAATCCTTCGCATGTGATTCCTTCAACGAAAATTGAGATAAGACCGGATATGTCTTATGAAGAGGAGCTGATTAAGATTTTAACTCAAGAAGTGAAACAGCTGAGGAATAAGAACATAGCCTTAGTAAAAGTGTTGTGGCAAAAACACGGTGTAAAAGAGGCTACGTGGGAAAAGGGAGAAGCTATGAGAGAGCAACATCCAAACCTCTTTACTGGTAAGATTTTTGGGGCGAAAATCTCTAAAGGGGAAAGTTGTAACATCCCGATTTAGGGCCTAGTCGAAATAGTGGTGCGAGACCGTAAATCTGAGGTATATGTATGAGTTTTTCAGGTTTATTCCATGTTTTCATGTTACTGTGAAAGTTTCATGAAGCAATTTTGTCAAATTGTGATTGAATTGTCCAAAAGGACTAAATTGCAAAAGTTGCAAAATGTGAGATTCTAGAAGCTATTTGTGCGAAATAGCTTTAGATTATCAATTAGAGGTCTAAATAATAATTTTTTCAAATTTTAATTTTTGGACAAAATTGGGCATGAATGGGTTAAAATTTGAAAGTTTGATAAAAGGGCATTTTGGTCATTTGTAAAATAAATGATTAAAATGGGAAAAAGATGATAGAATTTTCATTCATCTTCTTCCCCAAGGCTGCCGAAAATTGTGAGAAGCCATAGTTAGGGCTCTTCAACTTTTCAAGCTAGCTAGTAAGTGTATTCTAGCTCCGTTTTTGATATTCTTCGTTTTTTTTGAAGTCCTAGTAGCATGAGTAAGTTATTTTTAACTATATGTTGAGCTAAGATGGATGTTCAAAAATGTAATCATGTATGAAATGCATGTATTTTGATGTTTTATGGAAGAATATGAAATCTTGATGTAGTAGAAACATCTTTTGCTAAGAGAATTCCATTAAAAAATGCATGTAGGGACTTGTTTGTGAAAGTCTTGATATTGGTCATACATGTGGGATTTAGTGAGAAATAATGATTTCTTTAGTTGAGTAAATGGTTCGGCTATGCATGAAAGACTAGAAAGTTGATGAAAATCACTTTACGAGCCTTGGGTCAAATGTGTAAATATGAGAAAGTTTAGCGGCAAAATGATAATTTTACTAAAGTATGAGATAATGGCCAATTTAGTCAATGTGTGTATTGAATGAGTTGATTTATCATTATAGATCAAGAAAGACGAAGCCCGAATCGAAACCGAGGCAAGAGCAAGGTGGTGGACTAAATTGCACATCTTTATACTTTTTGAGTGCCGAGGTAAGTTTATGCGTAATCAATGCATTATACTTATACGTTCTTAATGCTAGCTAGTGTGTAGCATGAATGAGAATAAATGAGGATGATTGAGAACCTATGTGGTTCAAGTGGAATGAATGTGCTAGATATCATGAATGAATGAATAAGTAGATATATATGGATGTGTAGTGATAATAATTGATGGTGGGCTAAGTGCGATACCACCTTAATACTTAACAACTATGGGATGTGCGCGATACCATAGTTAAGTATATCATTTAGTGGGCTATGTGCGAAACCACTATAAGTACCTCTTGGTAGGCTATGTGCGATACTACCTTATTACCTAATTGTGGTGGGCTGAGTGCAAAACCACCGAGTAATTTAGCTGTGTGGATGTATTAGTGTGATAAAATGATGTGTTATATTTTCAAGTAAATGTGGTATTGAGTGCATGGGTACATGTCAATGATTATGAGTATGTGACTCATAATGTTTTGGAAATGTGGTAAGGGATAGAAAGAGTAAGCATAATTGTGGATGTGAATTTATTTGGTAGTATAATGCTAATTGTTGTTTAGTTTATACTAGAATGCTTAAATTGTTTATGTGTAAACTTACTAAGCTCAAGGCTTACTCCTTTTCTTTTCCCTTGTCTTATAGAGAAATAAGGTTGAATCGAGATACGTGGATTAATCGGAAGATCGCCCACACTATCAGCTCACTCCAATACATTAGACTAAATGTTTTGTATATGGCATGTATAAGGGTTAGAAAAGTTAGTGAATTTTGTTGTAAATGGATAAGATGTGTTAGCATATAGATGGATAACCTATTTTGTATAATGCCATAGTTGTTGGCTGCTTCATTATATGAAAAGATGTAGTTATCCATGTGAGATTGTGTTTGAATTTGAATTGATTATTGATGTGTTGTCTGAGTATATGTTATAAGAACTTGAGGGGTGAGAAGAGCTTAGCATATATCTTTGTTCTTGTCCATGTGGATGGACACACGGGCAGCTGTGTGTCCAGACTTCAGCCGTGTGGTGTAGTTAATGTTTACAATGGGTGGTGAGCACGGGCGTGTGTCCTAGCCGTGGGGCATTGGCAGAATGCTTGGGTTTTCATGCACGAGTTAAGGGCATGGGCGTGTGTGACCTTGCACGGGCGTGTAGTCCCTGTTTAGGTGGAAAATTTTTAAAATCGCAGAAGTTTCCGATAGGGTCTCGAAAGCCCTCGTGAATTTGAGGGAGGCATCGTAAGTTGAGATTGAGGTTGTTGAGGTGACTTAAGAGAGTAGTCACGATGAGCCTAAGTGACGATCATGTGGCTTCAATACAGTAATGCCTCAGGCCTGGTTCCAACAAGTATTACGGGTAACGGGTGTTACACCACAGATTGAAACTTGTCTCACCATCGAACTTTTCAATTTTAAATCTTGTTGCTACCATCTCTGAATGGGCTAATCTATGAAAATTGAACTAGCTTTGATACCACTTGTTGAGATCGACCCGATTAAGCAACAAGTAAAAAAAATAGCGGAACACTCAAATTTAACGTGGAAAAACCCTTCCAAAGAGGATAAAAAACCACGGGCAAAGATAATTTTACTATAATGGCAAAAGAACGAAGAGTACAAAAGATGGAGATAAAAATTAAACCCCGAAAACCCGAAAACAAAGAACCTCAAAACGTAAACACACAAAATTCTCTAAATGTGTTATGAGTTCTAATCTCTAACGGGTGTATTTTCTAAGGTTGTAAAAGAGCCTATTTATAGGCTAAATTCATAGGTCAAATAATAATAAAATAATCTAAACTAATCAGTGTTTGATTAAAACAAATAAACAGAGTTTAACTAGAAGATTATTTCTCAAATTTGACTGAAATAAGAGTCATACTTAATAGTTTTCAAATCTCTTCCTCCATCCGATGGCTCCTCCTCTCGACACCGGACTTTCTTCGAAATCCTACCAGGCACCGTAACCGGTTGTTCACTCATAATACTTTTTTCTATTCACTACAGCAAAATAGGTTTTTAGCGGCTTTTTTAGCAGCACTTAGACAAAAAATGCCGCTATAGATCAAGTATAAATCGAGCATTAGCGGCACTTTTTGAAAAACGTCGCTATAGGTCGACCATTAGCAGCGCTTTTTAAAAAATACCACAAAAAATTAAGCACAATGCCGTAGTTTTATGTTGAGATTTAAGGGAATTAGCGGCGCATTTTGAAAAACGCCACTATAGATTGAGCATTAGCCGCGCTTTTTGAAAAACGCCGCAAAAATTAAGCACAACTTTAAGGGCATTAGCTAATTCAGATGTTACGCCTACCCCTTAAAAAATAATTTCGCCCGAAATTACCTCGATCGAAGAGTTGGGGGTATTATCGCCAGATTACATCCTCTGTTCGTTCACGTAGCTTCCTCCGCACCATGGTTTCGCCATAGCACTTTCACCAAAGGTATCGACTTCCTACGTAAAACTTTGACATCTCGATCTAAGATCCGGACCTGCCTCCTCAAAAGATAAGTCCGAATTCACCTCAATCTTCGCCATCGCACAACGTAGCCGGATCTCGATCGATATCGCCTAAGCATTGACACGTGAAAGATGTCATGAATCGTTTTAATTACCGGGCAATTGAAATGATAAGCTACCGGCCACTCGCTTCAACACCGTATAGCCCGATAAACCTAGGGCTTAGCTTCCTTTTAGCCCAAATTCAATACCTTTTCCCAAGGCGACACCTTCGTAAAAAACTTTATCTCCCATCGCATATTCCATGTCCTGCGCTTAAGGTGATAAGACTTCCGCTTATTTGACGCTTCTTGAGACGAGCCCACCACCTTAACTTTATCTTCGTCGCTACCAACTCGACCTAAAACATGTCGTTCACTTAATTCCGCCCAACACGTAGGAGTACGCATTTTCGCCCATACAAGGTTTATATGGTGCCATCTCAATACTTGCTTGATAACTATTGTTATAAGCAAATTTCGCCAATGGTAAATACTCTTCCCAACTACCACCTAAATCCGTATCACGCTTCTTAGCATATCTTCTAAGACTGAATCACCTTTTCCGATCGTTCGTCTGCTTATGTGAAAAGCTATGCTAAAATCCAACCTCGCTCCCAAAGCTCGATGCAAAACCTCCAAAACCTCGACGTGAACTCGATCCTATCCGAGATAATCGACATCGCACACCATGCAATCTTACTATCTCGCCACATATAACTTTGCTAGCTTTGAAGTTTAATAATCTATCCTCACTCGTATGAAATGAAATGATTGGTCACCGATCTACAATCACCCATCGAGTCCTTTTACTAGGTGTGAAAGGTAGCCCTGACAAAGTCCATGGTGATCCTTTCCCATTTCCATCGAGGATCTTCACCGTTGAAGTAAACTCGACGCAAATCGATGTTCACTTAACTCGCCGACATGTCGACACTTTCCACAAATTCACTTACCTCAAGCTTTAGCCCCGCCACCGTAACGCTTCCACAAATCTTCATACATCTTGCTACCTCCAGATGCATAGCGATGGGTGCTATGTGCATCTTGAAGAATTTTTGTCTTAATTCCACATCCTTCTAGCATGTAAGCTCTCCTGAAAGCATAGCACTCCATCACCGCACAAACTATACCCTTCTAAACCACTATCTTGAACTTGCAATCTCGCTGCTCAAACTTTTTTATCTACTAACTGCTTTCCTTAATCTCCTCGATCCAAGTCACCTTAACTTGCAATTCCACCAAAAGACTTCCATCGTCATACAAACTAAGGTGAGCAAACATCGCCTTAAATCCGCCACGACCTTCCCATCAACGCTGTACCATTACGTTAGCCCCGCCTTGATGATACTCAATTGAATAATGAGTCCTTCAACAACCAATCCATCTACGCCTCAAGTTTAAATCCTTCCGAGTCAAAAGATACCTCGCACTCTTGTGATCCGTAGACTATCGACTTCTCCCCATACAAGTAATGCCTCTATATTTTCAAAGCAAGACATCGCCATTAATTCCAAGTCGTAAGGCCGATAGTTAACCTCATGCGTCTTAATGACGGATGCATAAGCTACTACTTTCCATTCTTGATCAACACACACCCCAAACCAAGATGGGATGCATCACAAGAACCGTGAATAACTTTCCCCGCCTCAGTAGATCAGAACCGAGCTTCACGTAATCTTCCTTAGCTTATCGAACTTTCCCCGTCAAGCCCGACCATACAAATGGAACTCCTTCTCTTAACAACTTAGTCAATCTGTCACGATCAAAGAGAATCCTTCCACAAACCTTCGATAGTACCTTCCGCATCCGTAAAACTCAATTTCGCCACCGACCTAGGCGGTTTCCAATCCAACACCGCTCAATCTTGCGTAGGTCCACTCTAATCCTTCACCGACACTACGTGACCTAAGAAAGCCACCTCCTAAGCCAAAATTCAGACCATCAATTTGAAAATAATTGCTTCTCCTCAAGATTTGTAGAACTATTCGCAAGTGCATGTCATGCTCCTCCTCCGCCTTTTGAGTAAACCAATATGTCGCCTATAAACACCACGACAAACCGATCCAAGGCATCAAAACACCTTATTCATTAAGTCCATGAATGTCATTGCACGTTGTCAACCCAAACGGATCACCAAAACTCGTAATGCCCATACCGAGTACCAAATGCCGCCTTGTGAACATCAACCTCCTTCACTTTAAGTTGATGATACCCACCTAAGATCTATCTTCGAGAAAATCGATGCACCTTTTAGTTCGTCAAACAAGTCATCAATCCAGGCAATGGATACTTTTCTTGAAATCCTACGAACCTTTATGTGGGTTGTTCACTCATAATACTTTTTCTATTCACTTCACTGACAAAATAGGTTTTAGCGGCTTTTTAGCGACACTTAGACAAAAAATGCCTCTATAGATCAAGTATAATCGAGCATTAGCGGCACTTTTTGAAAAACGCCGCTATAGGTCGACCATTAGCAGCGCTTTTTGAAAAATACCGCAAAAAATTAAGCACAACGCCGTAGTTTTATGTTGAGATTTAAGGTAATTAGCGGCGCATTTTGAAAAATGCCACTATAGATTGAGCATTAGCCGCGCTTTTTGAAAAACGCCGCAAAAAATTAAGCACAACTTTAAGGGCATTAGCGGCGCTTTTTGAAATAGCGGCGCTTTTTGAAAAACGCAGCTATAGATCGATCATTACTTGCTTTTTGAAAAACGCCGCTATAGATCGATCATTAGTGGCGCTTTTTAAAAACGCCACTATAGGTCGACCATTAGTGGCATTTTTCAAAAAAAGCCGCAAAAATTAAGCACAACGTCGTTTTATGTTGCTTTAAGGGTATTAGCGGTGCTTTTTGAAAAACGCTGCAAAAAGTCCAGCATTAGCGGTGTTTATGCTAAAAACGCCGAAAAATGTCTAGCATCAAAAAAATATTTTATTTTAAACTAAACGGCGCGGTTTTGCTCCCTATCTAATTATTATTTAACTTGTTCATTTATATTAATTAGAATGTAATTTATTTTTAATTGATTATTTTAATTTATATATTAAATAATTTCTTATATAATTGTAAAAGAGATAATATTAATATGAATATATTAAAATTATAATTATAGTTTAAATTATTTAAAAGATAATAGATAAACTTTATATATATTAAAATTTCAAAAAAATTGGTAACCTGTGCATCTCTAGAGAAACAAAATTAATTAGTAAATTAAAATGTTATTTAAATTTCCTAAAATATTGAAAGAATATATAATATTAAAATTTTATCTAATTAATTAAGGGTTTAAGGTTTGGAGTTTATGTGATATGGTTTTGAGTTTATGGTTTCAAGATTTAGGGGTTATAGTTTTTGGTTTAGAGTGAGTGTTTTAGGATTTAGGGTTTAGGGTAGATCAAATGAAGACGTGAGTGAAGGAGAGGCTAATGCTACTAAAGAACGGTTTGGTCAGTGAATCAGTTAATCGATGTCAATCAGAACTGCGCTATATTTAATCAAGCCTTTTTCACCCTTATTTGTAGGGTTCTTAGAATGTCATATGTTCGTGCTCGTGTTAGAAATCGAACTAATCTAATTAGAATTAATCAGTTCGGTTTGACCAGGTTTTTCGGTTTCTCATTCATTGTTAGGCTGGATAAAGATACCATTATAGAAATCAATTTACTATTTAAGTGTTGGTCAATGATGTTTGAACCGGACAATATTGGCTGGTCGGATTGGGAGCTAGCCGGGGTTACTGGTCTAAAGAATGGATTTGATTCGGTTAGACCAGTAACTGGCATGGACCGATTGAATTGACAGTTGAATTGGGGTTTTTATTTTTTAATTTTTAACGATTTTTTAATCGAACCGGTCGGTTTGGTGAATTGGTGGCTGAACTGGTTTGGTTTAAAAAATATTAGTGTTGGTTTGTTTAGTTATTCGATTTAAAAAAAAAAAAAACATAAAAATCAACCACACAATCACGTCCAAATTAAAATACATATCACTAAGCATTCTTGATAAAAATTGATATCGGGGACAGAGTGCTCAGATTTAAGCCTCTCATTTTGTATAAATATTGAGATTTATATTTAGCTTAGATCTTTCAATATGTCGGTTTGGTCTAATGTTATTATGGTCTAGGAAAGTCATGATTGAGTCATGTTTTAATGTTTATTTATATACTTATACTAAGCTTAATAAAAAAGAATTATCTTATCAAATAAGGTGAAAGTCTAAGAAATTTCTATTTTAGTCTTTGAATTATTAAATGGATCTATTTATTCATTGTGTTATTAAATAAATTTCAATTGAAATAGAGTTAACATTTATTATTTAAAATAATATTATTTATTTTATTTTTTATAGTTTTGTAAATGAAAATTTTGTTTTTTTATTTAATTGGAATTGAAAAAATATTTTTTATATTTTTATATTACAAATGTTAATTCGATACAATTTAGATTTATTTGATTGGTTTTAATAGTATAAAGAATAAATTGATTTATTTAATAATAGAGGTATTGGATAAATTTGATAAACCATAAAAGTAATATATTTTAGGCCCACATTTAGTATGCTTTTGGATGATTTAGCCCTTGATTTATGTAAAAAGGTGCTTTTAATCCTTTCTTTTCATGTTTATACTCAGGAAAGCACCAGAGGACAAAAAGAACAAGAAACGAGCTTAAAACGGGCCAATTTGGGCCAAAGAGGAAATCGACACGGCCTGGACTTCAAGCCACACGGTCATGCCATGATTTACACGGCCGTGCCCCAATCGATAGAATCGAGACACGGCCTGAAAATGATTTACACGGGCGCATACCATGGCCGTGCCCCTGCCGTGGGAGAGAGCAATTTCACTTAGATTTGGATAATTTGAGGTAAAGAAACACATTCCAAAGTCTATTCAAACACCGAGTAGGAAGTGTAATTGCATCGGGACACTTAGAGGCCAAGTAAAGCATTCCAAAGGTCTATATAAACACCCTAAGTATAACCTGAAAGAGGGCGGTTAGCTAGGCCAAAGAGCCGAGCAAAAAGGCTAGATTTGTGGGAATTACTTAAAGATAGCCAGTTGATCCATCTCAAGGAGCCGAAATTCTACTCAAGACGGCGGATCTCTCCTTCAATTCCTCTAGGGGGCTTTAGGGATTTCTTATGTTTTGTTTTATCTTTTCTCTTGAGATGTTTTCTTTATTTGTTATGAACTAAACCCTTCAGATACCTGAAGGGGATGAAACCTAGATGAATCTTGTTATTGATTTCTGAATTATATGATAAATGCTTAGTTTGTTCTTAATTATGCATGCTTAATCCAAATCTGATGTGCTTAGGTGGAGAAGGAATGGACCCTGCTTAAGAGTAGATCTAGCATAATTGAGCAGAGTTGATCGCACGCCTAGAGATAGGGTGACGAGATTTTGCTGGATTAGGGTGAAACCTAATATAGGAGTCCATAGATCGATTTACTGCTATTCTAGGGGGTTATTATAAGAGAACGAGAGTTCCACTAATTAACCTCAAGAGAGGGTTTAATATATGTTAGGAGTCTTACGGATCAAACTAAGTGAATAAATCGTATGGTTCAGTGTTAAGTAACAAGTGAAGTCTAGGTGGATTCTTCCTGAGGGCATCGTCGTGATCAATTGAGTTCTCTTCAAGTTATTTTCCAAGTCGTTATTTTTGTCTTTGTGTCTTTAGCTTGGTAGTCGTTAATTTAGATTAAATCAGCCAATCACTCCATATTTTAGGCAAAATAATAAAAAGAAAGTGAGTATTAGTACTTTTAGTTCCTTTGGGTTCGACAATCCGGTCTTGCCTAACTATACTACTGTTCGATAGGTACACTTGCCTTAAGTCGTTGTCAGAGTTAATTTCCAGGTTCGATCATTCTCTTTATAAATTTTAAAACTCGACAAAACAAAGATCAAAAATCAAATTTAAACAAATTAAATTGATAGATTGAATGAACATCTTAAAATCAATTTTTTTGAATTAAATAAAATTTGAAACTCAACAAACTAACATTATAATTTGACTAGATTTTCAATTTTTTTGGATATTAAATTATTGAATAATAGAGGTGTTGGGCTGTAGCAGCGCTAATGTAAAAATGCCGCAAAAAATTAATCTGTTTTAATTAAAACGGCGTCATTTTAAAAAACGGGTAGGATTACTTAGAACTACAGTATCTGTGTGAGCACAAGTTAAAGAGAGTGTGAAGAATTTTTTATTTTAATTTTATTTTTGAATAAAATGAACTGGGCTTTATAAAATAATATTATATTACAAGACATCAAATTTAAAAAACAAAATAGGTAAAAAAACTCGATAAGGATGGAGTTCCCTCAAAAACCAAGAGTGCTCTTTAAAGAATCCTAGAGAGAGCAGTAACTATTGTGGCTTGGGATGGAAGAGAGTAGTGGCATGGAGAGGGAGAGCGGGGAGGAGATCTCACTGTTAGCAGAAGAACTTATACAATTATCAATTAAAAGATCATTGGTAGTACCTAATGTCAAACCAACTCTGATCTGTTCAGTTTGGATGAAGAAACCTTTTTAATACAGAGAGTTTTAGGGCACAACTGAAAAGTATATGGAAGACTAAGAAAAAGTTTGAAACTCAGGTGGTGGGGCAGAATATTTTCTCAATCGTCTTTGACCTAGAAGAGGCTCTGGAGTTAATCATGGAAGGACGGCCCTGGCTTTTCCGTAAGTATCTCATTCTATTCGATAGATTAAGGAATTCGGTAGAGCGAGATCAGATTAGGCTCACTTCATCGCCATACTGGATTAAGATTGGGCCATGCTTACCAGAGTATGACAAGAAGGATTTGATGCACGCGATTGGAAGCACATTCAGAGGTATTCTCAGATATGAGATTAATGATGATATTTGCATATTTATGGTTAATTTGGATGTCCAACAACCCCTTAGGAGAGGTATTTTCGTTTCTAGTGAGAATAGCGTCAAGTCATGGATCCCTTTTAAATTTGAAAAATTACCAATTTTTTGTTTCGACTGTGAGAGAATGGACCACGGCCTCAATGATTGCTTGTTGATAAACCTGCAGAAAAGGATAAAATTACAGAAGATCCTCCTTATACTGTAATATTAAAAGTAGGGTCAAAAGTGGTGGGAAGAGAAAGTATAAAGTTTAATGCCTTCACTAAAAAGACGTGTTCACAGCGTATGTATACAGGAAAACCAAAGGAGCAGAATGGGAGGAAGAGGATGTTGAATCACTGGTTACGAAAGGTACATTACTTGGTGGGAAAAAACTCACTAGTTGGGAGGAAGGTCTAAAGGAACAGGACTATGATAGGTGGCGACAAAGATTGGCATGTTGGAAGAGGATAGCAGTAAAGGGGAAAGATGCTTAAAAGATTCAAAATTTCAAGTTGGAAAAGGCTAGTTTTGATGAACCAGACTGATCATCGGAAGCAAGTAAGTGTTGGAATCAAAAGGAAATTTCCAAAAGAGGAGAATGGAGAGGAAAACATGGATGAAGCAAGAGAAGACGGAGTGAAAAGATTGAAAAATAATAATTTGATGGAAAAAAAACTGAATGTATAGAAACCATGTGTGTTGATGGGGAACAGAGTTCTGCTCCAAATAATTCAAGATCGGCGGTTAGCTATGGGCTAGCCGATCGGACCCAATGAAAAACATATACTGGAATGTTTGTGGGTTGGGAAGTCCACGAGCAGTGTGGAGACTGCGACATTTAACCAAGCAGTATAATCCCCATAGGTCTTCTTAATGGAGATGAAATTAGATCAGAAATGCATGGAAAGGGCCAGGAAAAGCTGTGGCTTAATCAGTGGTATTGACATTGAAGCAGAGGGAACTTGAGGTAGGTTGTGTTTAGCTTGGAAAGACAACATTGAGGTAACTTTGAAAAGCTATTCTAAATGGCATATTGATGCAATTGTAAAGGAGGATAATATCCAAGAAGACTGGAGGTTTACGGATTTTACGGTTCGCCATATTTGAAAGATCAAAATTTGGTATAGAACTTGCTTAGAAGGTTAAGTCGTGATTGTAATTGTCCGTGGCTGGTTGCAGGTGATTTCAATGAGATTATGTACTCATTTGAAAAAAATGGTGGGCTGCCAAGGGATAAAAAAAGAATGGAAGTATTCAAGGATGCATTAGAAGAGTGCTAACTGATGGATATTGGATACTTGGGTGCATGGTTTACATGGGAAAGGGGAAATCTTCCAGAGACTAATATAAGAGAAAGATTAGATAGAGGGGTTGAAAATGAAAAATGGTTAACCTTATTCCCAATGGGCAGTATTCAACATCTTCCTTATTCAACTTCAGATCATTGCCCTCAACTTGTAAATCAGATAGTGCCAATAGCTTTTTAGGAGATCGAAGATTTAATTTTGAAGCTTGGTGGACTATGGAGGAATCATTCGAGAGAGTCCTTAGAGATATTTGGGAGTCATCATCAGAATTGTTATTGGATAAACTAAAGAAAGTGCAGATTGGCTTAAAGAAATGGGTGAATGCACTCAAGAGCAATAAGGGGGAACAAAAAAAAGGCTTACAAAAGAACTAGAAGCTTTGTTGATGGAAGATAGAGATGAAGAGACATTAGCAAAGATTATTGATACGAAAATTCATTTAAACATGGAGATTGATAAAGATGAAGTTTATTGGGAACAAATAGCAAGAGCAAATTGGCTCCAGTTTGGAGACAAAAATACGGCTTACTTCCATAATTGTGCAACTACCCGAAGACGAGCAAACTTTATCAATAAACTATTATTAGCTGATGGAAGGGAGATTACTGATGATCAAGAATTAAAAGAGGCAGCCAAGACTTATTTTGAAAATCTATTTACATCGAAGGGGGTCGCTAATCCATGAAAGGTACTGGAAGGGATCGAGGGAAGTATTTCTTCCGAGATCAACGAAGGTTTACAATCTCTTTTTAGGGAAGAAAAAGTTTGAATGGCACTGAAAGGGATGAGACCCACCAAGACACCAAGAACAGATGGATTCCCAGCTTTATTTTTCCAAAAATACTGGCATATTGTAGGTAAGGAGGTTTTGGAGTACTCTCTAGGAATTTTGAATGGAGGAAAAGGGGTTGAATCAGCTAATATGACTGATATTGTGCTTATTCTTAAAGTCCAAAAACCCACAACTCTAGTAAACTTCAGCCCATTAGTCTTTGCATAGTTTTGTACAAACTAGTGGCAAAAACAATAGCTAATAGATTGCAAGATGTCATGGGTCATTGTATTGATAAGGCTCAGAGTGCATTTGTACCAGGTCGACTGATTTCAGATACTGTGTTTCTAGCTATGAGATTTTACATACGTTTCGGTACAAATGTACAGGGAAAAAAGGGTATATGGCGGTAAAGTTGGATATGAGCAAAGCATATGACAGGGTGGAGTGGGATTTTATCAAGAATGTGATGATTAATATGGGATTTGCAAAGAGCTGGGTGGGATTGATAATGAAGTGCATAACTACAGTCTCTTACGCGATTGTCATCAACGGAAGCAGGGGGAAAACTTTCCAACCTTCTAGGGGTATCAGACAAGGTGATCCATTAAGTCCATTTCTTTTTCTTATTTGTAGCGAAGGTCTCTCAGCCTTGATGAGATCAGCAAAGAAGAATGGCTTGGTTAAAGGAGCGAGGGCAAGTAGGAAAGGGCCAGAGATATCCCATCTATTATTTGTAGATGATTGTATGATGTTTGTCGAAACAACAGAGAATAGAGCTAGGATTTTGAAAGGTATACTACAGGAATATGAAAGGTGTTCAGGACAATGTGTTAACTTTGGAAAATCCACAATTTTCTACAGTTCGAATACATATGAGGAGTCAAAATCAGCAGTATCAACACTGCTAGGTGTAAGAAGTTCCTCAAGTTCGGAGAAACATTTAGGCCTTCCAAATATGGTGGGTAGACAGAAAAATAAGCTTTTCAGAACCTATTGGACATAATTTTTTGCGGATTGAAGGATGGAGCTCCAAGTTACTATCACAAGGAGGAAAAGAAATCTTCATAAAATCAATTTTACAGGCAATACCTACTTATGCCATGTCGGTATTTCTTTTTCCTAAATTCTTATGTGAGATGATAGAAAGCAAATTTGCTAGGTTTTGGTGGCAGAAAGGTGCTGGTAAATGTGGGATTCATTGGTGCCAATGGAAGTTACTATGCAAGAGCAAAGACGAAGGGGGGTCTGGGTTTCAAGAACATGGCTCAGTTCAATATCTCTCTCTTAGCAAAACAAGGGTGGAGATTGTTTAATTATCCAGATTCATTAGTAGCACAAGTAATTATCCAGATTCATTAGTAGCACAAGTCTTTAAAGCGAAGTATTTTCCAAAAAGTAACTTTCTTAATTCGCATTTAGGGAACTCATGTTCTTATGTATGGCGAAGTATTTGGGCAACTAAGGATACACTGGAGAAAGGGTTGATTTGGAAAATAGGTACGGGTATGAAGATTTCAATTACCGAAGATGCATGGATTTCGAATTATGTTAATGTTAGATTAAGGTCCAAAGTCGATAATTTACAATATGATAAAGTAGCAGAATTAATCTACAGTAATGAAAGAGAATGGAACAGAGAATTGATTGTCAATACCTTCCCAGAAGATGTAGCAAACTTGATCCTCCAAATTCCCCTGTCACTGGAACCTCACGAAGATTTTCTGGCTTGGAATGGAGAATCGTCAGGTGAATTCTCAGTAAGAAGTTCCTATAAACTATTACAAAGCCTTGATCCTATAGCTTATGCTTTACAAAACATATATAGGGATTTTTACAGGAAATTATGGCAGATTGAAATACCCACAAAAGTAAAAATTTTCATTTGGAAAATATCCTGGAACTACTTAACTAATAGGGTGAATATGACTACTCGAAGACTTGCAACCAGCAGCCTGTGCCCTCAGTGTGGTGGTGGAGACGAGATGATGAACCACCTCTTTCGAGAATGCCCTATAACAATGGAAATGTGGAGAGCATAATCTAATCTTGATCTGACAACAATCACATGTATTGAGTTTGGTGAATGGCTTACCATGGTCTTGACATCTCTAACTCTGGAGCAAGGCAGAACCTTTTGTGTTGCACTTTGAGCTATTTGGGGGGGATAGAAACTCCCGTATTCATGAAAAAATGAGTAAATCAGGTCAACATATTGCAAGATTTGTTCTTAGCTATCTAAAAGAACTCGATGGAGTTAGAAAAGAAATTCAAAAAACCTCTAATGCAAAGATCAAATGGAGTCACCCACCTGGTTAGGGAGTCAAAATAAACTTCGATGGGGCCTTTGACGAGAGGAGCAAATATTCGGCATCCGGAGTTGTAGTCAAGGATAGTAGTGGGCAAGTACTCATCTCAAGCACAGCAATCCATAAAGGGGTAGCGTCCGCTTTTGCTGCTGAAGCAATAGCATGCCGACGAGCAACGCAGATAGCACTGGACATGAACAAAGAAGACACCAACATAGAAGGAGATTCATTGTCAGTAATAAAAAAAATGCAAAAATACAAATCAAGACAAATCTCAAATATGCCCATTCATCCACGATATTCACAGAATGAAACTCAGAGGCAGAAGATTAAAGTTTGAATACATTCCTAGATCAGCAAACAATCTAGCACACATATTAGATACGGAAACCTTGAGAAGAAAGGAAGGGATTTACCTGATAAATAGCATTCCAGGCTATGCAGCAGAACAGACGAGAAATGAAAGCGTGAGGGAACCAAATTGAGAAGATGAAGAGAGAAGGAAGCAGAGGAGAGTTTTTTCAAATGTTAAAGTAAATAGTCATCAGAAGCATTGAAACTCCCTTTGGAATTGATGTTCGCCATAAATGAAGAAATGACAGAAATGATAGGACTGACAGGCGAAAGGACGTCTGATTGGGCAAATAGGACGGTTGGTTTTCAAATTATAGCATTCTATATTTTTCCTTGTTTAGTCAATTTTCGAGCCAAGAACTTTTGGGCCAATTTTAACTCTTTTGTATTATTTCTTAGGGTCTGTTGTTTTCCAGTAAAATGTTTTCCGCAAAATGATTTCTGGAAAATGATTTACTTTTCTGGAAAATGATTTACTGAAAATATTTTCTCGTGTTTGGATGAATCTGTAAAACATTTTACATTGTTTGCTTTTACATATATTGCAATGATTTCCTAAAAAGGTATTTTAATCATTATAAATTAAAAACAACCAAATTCAAAAAATTATTTGTTGTTTTTGACATATATTAATAAATTTATATACATATTAATAAATTTTGTTCATATTTTAAATTGCTTTTACATATATTGCAATGATTTATTTATAAATAAATAGATCAAATTAAATATATAATATTACTCAATTATTAAGGTACATTATTAACTTCCGATATTTTATTATAAATATTTTAATGAATCATAAATTAAAATAAAACCAAAGTCAAATAAATTATTTGTAATTGTGTTAAAAAACGAATGGTTTTAAAAAAAGATTGAATAATTATAAATAAGCTTCCAAACCACAATTAATACTAGAAATTAATAATATTATCCAAACTTTCCTTTCCTTTCAAGATCGAGATTTCTTTTCCGATTTTCGCATAATTAGTAGTACACCACATACTAACAACAACATTGTTCAAGTGCATAACTAATATTACACCACATAAAAGTATTAATATCTTCAACCTTGAAAAAATTTTCATGAAGCCAAATTTTTATGCTTCTTACTTTTAACTAAAAAGCTTTGGCATCGGATTCATGACTCACTAGATAATCAAACATAGAACACAAGAAGTCATCATCAAATCCTTCTTCCTCCATCGACATCACTTGTTCAGTAAAAGTCGTGGTGTCTTATCCGCAGTAAATTGTTCCAAAGCATTAGCAATTTTGCCAAGTTGTTCACCCACAAATTTAATTTGTTCATCAACAACACTTTCTTGAACATTTTTTCTTTTACGTTTGGATGTGCCAGATGAAGATACATTTGTTCTTACCTCTTCAGCCTCTTCATTGTCGCAGTCTAGAGGCACTGAATCTTGGTTACCATCATTCAAATCTATGTCAGCAAATGTTCTGGCAAAACTCCCTGTTGCCATATCTTTGTCAACAACCAAAGCCATTTCATCATAATGATCAATGCTTTTATTCAAAAATGGTTCATACTTCTTGTGTGCCTGTTGGATATTATACACAATTAGAATAACAAGTAAAAAATAATTGAAATATACTTAACATATATATACATATATTACCATCACTGCTGCATCATATGTCGTTCTATCACATGTGATCATTTTCATGTTATCATCCCATCCAAAACCACTTTCACCTCAAATTTTGCATATAATCTGCCACTGGTTTTTTACAGTCCTCAAATGATTTTCCACATGCTTCACATCGCATTGGACTTGGAATATTTTAGAAATAGATTCAACAACTCGATTAATAGAAATTGCTTTGAAAGTATTAGAAGGCTTATTTCCTTTCTGGGCCTCCTCTGCTAGAATTTCAAGAAAAACGTGTTCCATCGATTTTGTCCACCTAAATTACTTGGAGGTCCTTTCTTTGTTGCCCTTACCTATTCTACATTAATAATTGTCATTGTCAATCATTTCAATATCCAACAAGCTTAAAACATAATAAATTCAATATATAACAAGTTTAAAACATAACCAATGTCTAACAAATTCAAGACATAATAATTTCAAAATCTAACAAACTAAAATTTCAATATCATTATCCAACCAACATTAACAAAAAAAAAAAAAACAATTTTAATACTAAAACACACATAACATAGTAACAATAACCATAAGCCCTAAACCTACCTAATATTTCTAGCCATATAATTAGTCAACATAGTTTTTGCAATTTCGTCTCTCTTAGTAGACCATTCTCTTGCTTCTTCTCTTTCCTCTCGTTCCGTAAGAGTTGGTATTATCAAATCAGACTCAGACTCCTCGTATAATCCTTGAATAAGTAAATCATTAGGATCAACTCCCATTATATGATTATGTATGATACAACAAACCAAAACTATATCTACTTGAGTTTGAAAATTCCAAAATGGTTCAGCATCTAATACACGAAACCGTTTCTTCAAAATCCCAAAAACAAGTTCAATAGTGATTCGCAATGATGAATGTTGAAGATTAAAGAGTTCCTTTGCATTTTTAAGCCCCTGAGCACTAAAATCTTTTAAATGATATCGAACACCATGATATGGGGTAATATATCCATTTCGGATGCCATATCCAGCATCAGTAAGATAATATTTACCTACAATTTTACAAAACATAATTAATACTAATAAATTATGAGTTTACTAGAACTATTTGGTATTTAATGATAATTATTACCTTCCGAAATTCTTAATCCTCTTGGGCGTGAAAGTGCATCACTTAAAATATGAGAATCATGTGCACTACCTTCAACCAGCTAGAACATAGGAAAATTTCAAATCAAATGTAATGCCAGCCAATACATTTTGTGTCGTCCCCCATTTACGGCTACGAAATCTTCCTTGAATGCTAAGTGGAACGGATGCACGAACATGAGTTCCATCTAATGCTCCAATACAATCTTTAAAATACGGATAAAACCTTGGATTGTTTCTAATTTCACTAGGAGTTGACTCATCAAGTGATCTAATAACTAGTCTATACAATTTCAAAATAGCTCTCAATACAACCTTAAAGTAACGTGAACTATCTTAGTTGATCTATAATATCTAGATCCAATCATTCAAAACCTTATATTATGACCAATTATATGTAAAAATATCACTACTTGCTCCCTAATATTCACAGATTTAGTTGATTGTAACAAATTATTTCTACTAAGAATATCACACAAATTAAAAAAGCAATCGGTCTCATCCTTATCATATTAATACAATGTTGGTCACCATTATATAAAATACTATAGAAAAGAACTACTCCCATGGTTCAGTGGATATGAGGGCTCGGATATCTGTCGCTAGTCCGACTTGCTCCACGGTATCCCAATCAATGCACCTTCTGGTGCCTAAAGGCCTTTCCCGGAATGCCCTGTATCGTGCTTCCTGAGTTTCTTGATTAAATTGAAGGAAGTGGTGTCGGACCTCGGAAGAAGCACTTGCTGAGGATGAGCCGGGCCCCTTTCTTTTCTTGCTTAGGGCGTTAGTGGATAGTTTTGGTCGTGATGACGACATACTACCTGGCAAAAAAAATTTGTACCGAAATGTAATCCCGATTTAAGATATTTGTATAAGCAACCAATAGCAATTTAAGATAGCATATACGAGAAATAAATGATATGAACGAAACATTAAAATAAACATGAGAAAAATTCACACTTAAAGCTATAGGATCAAAATAACTAATATGACAAATGATGCTTGAAAATATATACTTAATTCATAATGATTGTAATAAACATGAGAAAATTTATACTTAAACTAAAAAATTAAATAACTACTATCACTTATCACAATAATGAGAAAGATCAAACTTAGAGCTAAATCAAAGGTATAAACAAAATAATATGGATTTAAGAAAATTTTAGTTACGAAAGTGAAATAATAGAAGGAACCAAGAATGATGGTGGTGGTTTTCTGCAGAACACGGGCTGAGCACAGTGGTGGCGAGGCATTTCAGCACGAACACGGTGAAGCAAGGGCATGGGGGTTCTGTCGCACGACAGTGTTGTGGGCGTGTGAAAGATTTTGGTGTGGTTTGGATGGAAGAAACAGGGGTTAAAAAAGTTTTGGGTGAAGGTGTGGCCGGATTTTAGAATAGGGGGCTGAAATTTTACTTTTAGGGTTAAATAGGGGATGAACGATTAAGTTGTTTAAATAGTAGTGGGGCACGGTCAGGGGCCACGCCCGGGCTATTTTTTCAAGTGCCCGTGTTTTTCATGATTTTGAATTTTGAGCGCGACTGGGTTTTTGAACACGGTTGGAGAACGGACGTGTCTTACCCGTGTTCGATAAGTCAATATATTCCCACGGTCGTAAGGCACGGTCGTGTGTGGCCCGTGCTTTAGAAGTCAGTATCTTAACACGGTCGTTTAGAACGGACGTGTCTTACCCGTGTTCAATAAGTCAGTATATTCCCACGGTTGTAAGGCACGGTCATATCTTGCCGTGTTTAAAATGTCAGTATTTAAGCACGGTTGTTTTAGGATGGGTATGTCTTGCCGTGCTCGATAAAAAAAATTTTTCATTCATCATACATTCTTGGCATGCCCATGGCTCATCCCCATCTTCGCCTTTGACCATGAAACACGCCTGTGTAGGGTCGTGCAACCCCAACATGCAGTTCATTGGGTCAATAAAAAATAAAAATAATAAAAAAATGTTAATAAATTAGTGCTCGGGTTACCTCCCGAGAAGCTCTCGTTTATAGTCTTAAGCTAGACTTTCTTTGTTTTCATTAAAAGAAGGTTCACGAAGTTGAAGCTCCTCTCTTATGTCCCTAAAGTCTGCACCATTGTAAATTTTAGTCGGTGACCATTTATTTTGAATGTGCCTTTGGTGGGGTGAGTTACCTCGATTGTGCCATATAGAAAAATTGTTTTGATTATGAATGGGCCTGACCATCTTGATTTCAGCTTCCTAGGAAATAATTTGAGTCTTGAGTTGTATAGTAGGACCAAGTCCCCTACTCCGAATTATTTCGACTTCTTTAGATGAGAATCGCGACATCGCTTTGTTGCCTCTTTGTATAGTTTCGAGTTCTCGTAGGCCTCAGTTCTCCATTTGTCTATCTCGTTCATCTGCATCATTCTTTTCTTTCCTGCAGTTCTAAGATCAAAATTTAAAAATTTTATGGCCCAAAAAGCCTTATGTTCTAACTCAAATGGTAGATGGCAACTTTTCCAGTATACTAGTTTGTATGGGGATGTCCCTAGAGGTGTTTTAAAAGCTGTTCTATAGGCCCATAAGGTATCATCCACTTTTAATACCCAATCTTTCCTATTCGTTTCAACTATTTTTTCCAAGATGCACTTAAGTTCTCGGTTTGCTACTTTAACTTGCCCACTGGTTTAAGGGTGATATGGGATAACTGTTCTGTGGTGTGCTCCATATTTCTTTAAAACTTTTTCAAATTGAGTATTATAGAAATGAGTACCCCTATCACTAATGATAGCTCTAGGTGTCCCAAATCGAGAAAACAGTTTCTTAATAAATTTAACTACTACCCTAGCATCATTGGTAGGTAAGGCTTTCGCTTCTACCCATTTTGACATGTAATCCACTGCCACTAGGATGTATATTATTTCCAAATGAATTAGGGAATGGTCCCATAAAATTAATACCCCAAATATCAAATAATTCACATGATAACATATATGTTTAAGGCATTTCATCCCGTTTAGAAATATTATCTGTTCTTTGGCATTTATCGCACGAGGTAACATACCTGTTGGCATCTTTAAACAGAGTGGGCCAATAAAAACCTAATTTGAATATTTTGTGTGCTATCTTAATGCCACTGTAGTGTCCTCCTGAAGGTCCTGAATGGCAATGTTCCAGGATTTTGCTTGCTTCTGTCTTTCTAACGCATCTTCGAATTACCTAATCTGCACATATGCGAAAAAAGGATCTTCCCAAAAATAGTTTTTCACATCAGCAAAGAATCGTTTCTTTTGGTGATGTGTTAGTCTTTTTGGAAAGATGTTAGCTGCTAAATAATTTGCAATATTTGCAAACCATGATACCTCAGAATGTGTTATAGAAAAGAGTTGTTCTTCGGGAAATGAGTCATTTATCTCATTTTCATCGAGTTTTTTGATATGTGGATTCTCAAGTCTGGAGATGTGATCTGCCGCAAGATTCTCAGCTCCCTTCTTGTCTTGTATTTCCAAATCAAATTCCTATAGAAGCAAAATCCATCGTATGAGTCGAGGTTTTGCATCAGGTTTGGTTAAAAGATAACGGAGAGCTGAATGGTCCGTGTAAACGACAACTTTAGACAATATTGAATCTTTAGACAAAAGTAAAAATTACAAATGGCAATTCCTTCTCTGTGGTGGTATAGTTTATCAATGTTCTAAGTAAAAATTACAAAAAATGCTTGTCTTTTCGTTGTCCCAAAACTGCACCTATTGTAAAATCATTTCCATCACACATTAATTCAAAGGGTAAGTTCCAATCCGGTGCAATTATAATTGGAGCATTTATTAATTTAGCCTTAAGGACATTAAATGCATTTAAACATTCCTGGTTAAAATTGAAAGGAACATCTTTTTCTAGTAATTTTGTTAAAGACTTAGCTATTTTAGAAAAATCTTTAATAAATCTTCTGTAAAACCATGCATGTCCTAAAAAGCTTCTAATAGCCTTAACTGAACTAGGAGGAGGTAAATTTTCTATGATTTCCACTTTTGTCTTATCTACCTCAATCCATTTACTAGAAATATTATGTCCTAATACAATCTCTTCTCTAACCATAAAGTGACATTTTTCTCAATTCAAAATAAGGTTTGTTTCTTCACAACTTTTTACAACTCGTTTTAAATTTTTAAGGTAAAGATAGAAAGAATTACTGAATACCGAAAAATCATCCATGAATACCTCCATAATATCTTCCACGAGTTCGTTAAAGATTGCCAACATGCAACGCTGAAAAGTAGTAGGAGCATTACATAATCCAAAAGGCATTCTACGATAAGCAAACGTACCGTATGGGCATGTAAATGTTGTCTTCTCTTGATCTTTTAGAGCTATGGAGATTTGAAAGTAGCCTGAGAGTCCGTCTAAAAAACAGTAGTACATATGTCCAGATAGTCTTTCTAACATCTGATCTATGAATGGTAGAGGGAAGTGATCTTTTCTGGTGGCATCGTTTAGCTTTCTATAGTCTATGCAGACTTTCCAACCTGTAACTATTCTTGTAGGGATTAATTTATTCTTTTCATTGGACACCACCGTCATGCCTCCTTTCTTTGGAACTACCTGCATAGGACTTACCAAGTGCTGTCAGAAATAGGATAAATTATTCCTCCATCTAGAAGTTTAATTACTTGACTTTAACCACTTCTTTCATGTTGGGATTTAACCTTCTCTAGGGTTGCACACATGGCTTGTATTCTTCTTCCATTAAAATTTTGTGAGTGCAGAACGAGAGGCTTATACCCTTGATGTCAGAAATTTTCCAAGCTATGACTTTTTTATATTCTTTTAATACCTTTATCAACTCATATTTTTCCTTAGATTTTAGTTCTGAAGAGATAATTACCGGTAGTGTAGAATTATCTCCGAGGAATGCATATTCTAAGTGTGTTGTTAATTGTTTCAATTCCAGACTGGGTGGCTCATCAATGAAGGATTTTTGTCTTATTTTGTCATCGTTTTCAATACTTTCTTCTTTCAACTGTCTGAATGACGATGTATTCAAATTCATCTCATCGCCTTAATCTTATTTCTCCTCTTCTAGGGTTAAGCACAGTTCCATCATGTTGTCATGTATGATTTCCTGTAATGAATTTTGAATGATATGATCAGTAGTATCAACAAAATAACAGGAATCATCTTCCTCTTTAGAATATCGCATGGCATCATAAATTTGAAAGATAATTTCTTCATCGCCTATCCGTAATTCAAGTTTACCGTCACCTATATCAATCACAGCTCTAACAGTGGCTAAAAAAGACACCCTAGAATTAAGGGAACATTAATGTCTTCATCCATGTCTAACACAACAAAATCAACAAAGAAAATAAATTTATCAATTTTTACCAAGACATCTTGGTTTCCCAAGATCTAAGTAAATAAGGAATTAAGTTAATACTGGCACATAGTAGGTCTTGGTTTCTCAAGATCTAATTGTTTAAACATTTTATAAGGCATTAAGTTAATACTGGCACATAGATCAGCTAATGTTTTCTTAATATTTAAGCTACCAATTAAATAAGGAATAGTAAAACTTCCTTAGTCTTTTAATTTAGTTGGTAACTTGTTCATTAAGTTCCACCGTTGATACTTCTTCAAGCTTCCTTTTATTCGTCAGAAGTTCCTTTAAAAATTTTGCATATTTCGACATCTGTGAAATAGTTTCAAAAAAAAGTAAATTAATAAGTATTTATTTAAAAAGTTCAAGAAACTTACCATATTGGGCATCTAATCGTTCCTTCTTTAACTTTGTTGGATATGAGATCGGTGGTTTACTTTCTTTGCGTATTGGACTTACATCCTCAATTCCATCATCTCTTGCTTTGTTATCTTCGTGTGAGAATTGTTTCTTTGGTTCAACTAATTCCTTTCCACTTCTTAGTGTAACTGCTTTTACCGATTCTGTTTCTTTAGAAAAAATCTCTGCCCGTATTGCACAAATCATCTTAGTAAGTAATCCAATCGACTCAGTGAACTCCTCGAATGATTCAATAAGTTTTTCACTTGACCCTTTTTGATCTTTAAGTGTTCTTTCAGTATCTTTGAAACGATTTTCTATGTTTGCTATGAATTTTGTCAGTATCTCTTTCAGGTTTGGCTTTTTCTCTTGCGGATATAGCTGATTTTGAAAGTTTTAAGGAGGTTGTTTTTTAATTTCCTTGATTTTCTTAGCCTTCCCATGAAAAATTTGGGTGGTTCTTCTAACTTGGATTGTAATTATTACTATAAGGATTATTATTGGATCTAAAATTATTACCTATATAGTTTGTCTGTTCAATTTCTGCGTCCGGTTGGTAAGGTGGGTACTCAGGATTCGCCACAGTTTTACTTGGGTTGTATTGCATGACTAGGTGTACCTGCGAAGAACATAAACTGTCAAACTTTTTATTCATCATCTCTACCTGATTTGATAGCATGATTACTGCATCGAGGTTGTAGACTCCTGGCTGATTTCGTCAATTTTGTCCTTTTAACTTGCCACTGATAGTTATTCAATAGCATCTCTTCGATAAATTCGTAGGCTGCTTCCAGAGTTTTATTATTCAAAGTTCCACCGGCGGCTAAATCAATTAATTGCCTCGTTGAAGGATTTACATCATTGTAGAAGGTTTGGACTTGAAGCCATAATAGTAATCTGTGGTGTGGGCATCTCCTCAAGAGATCCTTCTTTCTCTCCCATACATCATATAATGTCTCTAAATTCATCTGCACAAAAGAAGAAATATTATTCCATAAATTAGCCGTTTTGGCCGGTGGGAAATATTTTAATAAAAATTTTTCAATCATTTGCTCCCATGTAGTGATTGAACCTCGTGGTAACGAATTTAACCACTATTTAGCTTTATTTCTTAATGAAAAGGGAAATAACCGAAGAAGAATGACATTATCAAAAACGCCATTTATTTTGAAAGTATCACAGAACTCTAAAAAATTAGCTATATGAGTGTTCGGATCTTCGTCTTGCAAACCATCAAATTAAACAAATTATTAAATTATTTGTATTGTATTAGGCTTTAATTCAAAATTATTAGCAGCTATAGCAGGCCTAACAATACTAAATTCTCCTCCTGTTAAATTAGGTTTAGCATAATCATACATAGTACGCGGAGCATCTGTCACATCTCGTGGTAGATTATTCTTGTTCATCCCTTCAGTAGGATTGGAGCTGTCTTCTCGCTCTTTTTCTGTGTAATTTAAGGTTCGCCTAATTTTTCTTCGATTCCTACAAACAGTATCTTCAATTTCACTATCGTAAACTAGAGGCCCTGTCGGGTTCCTTCTAGTCATAAACTAGAGATGCCTGCTAGGAAAAGAAAATAAATAAAATTTAGTAAAAATAATGAAATAAAATAAATTACGAAAAATAAAATAAAAATAATGGCTAAAGTAATAAAAATAGAATTTTCTTAATATTTTATTTCCCCGACAACAGCGCCAAAAACTTTATCGCTGAAACCAGAGCTTTAAAATTTATAAATAGAATGATTAAATCTGAAAACTAACTCTGACAACAATTAAAGGCAAGTGTACCTATCGAATAGTAGTATAGCTTAGGCAAGACCGGATTATCGAACTCAAAGAAACTAAAAGTACTAATACTAATTTTCATTTTATTATTTAGCCTAAAATATGAAGTGATTGGTTGATTTAACTAATTTTAACGACTATTAAGCCAAAGACAAAGACAAAAAGAACGAATTGAGAAATAACTTGAAGAAAAACTCAATTGATCACCACGATACCCTTAAGAAGAATCCACTTAAACTTCAATTCTTATTTACAAAACCATTTAATTTATTCACTTAGTTTGATCCGTAAGACTCCCTAACGTATATTAAACCCTCTCTCGAGGCGAATAACGTTTAACTCCAAGTTAATTAATGGAACTCTCGTTCTCTTATAATAACCCCCTAGAATAACAGTAAATCGATCCATGAATTCTCATATTAGGTTTCACCCTAATTCGAAAAAATCTCATCACTCTATCTCTAAACGTGCGATCAACACCGCTTAATTATGCTAAATCTACTCTTAAGCAGAGTTTATTCCTCCTCCACCTAAGCACATCAGATTCGGATTAAGCATGCATAATTAAGAACAAACTAAGTATTTATTATATAATTTAAAAATCAATAACAAGATTCATCTAGATTTTATCCCCTTCAGGTATCTGAAGGGTTTAGTTTATAACAAATAAAGAAAACATCTCAAGAGAAAAAATAAAACACAACATAGAAAATCCTAAAACCCCCTTAAGGAATTGAAGAAGAAATCCGTCGTCTTAAATCGAATTCCGGCTCTTTGAAATGGATTTACTGGCTATCTTCGAGTGATTCCCACAAATATACTCTTTCTAGCTAGGCTCCTTGGCCTAGCTAACCGTCTAACGCCTCTTCAAGATACACTTAGAGTGTTTATATAAACTTCTAGAATGCTTTACTTAGCCCCTAAGTGTCTTAATTTAATTTTGTTTTCTACTCGGTATTTAAATAAGCTTTGAAAAATATTTCTTTAGCTCTAAGTATCCAAATTCGAGTGAAATTGCTCTCCCGGGCAGGGGCACGGCCATGGCATACGCTCGTGTAAGTCGTGATAGGGCCATGTTTCAATTCTGTTGTTTGAAGCACGGCCGTGTAAATCAGGGTTCAAGCCGTGTGAAGTAATTTGATGATGCACGGCCGTATGGCTTGAGGTTCAAGTCGTGTCGAATTCCTTTTTGGCCCAAATTAGCCCGTTTTAAATCCGTTTCTCGTTCTTTTCGTCTTTGGGTACTTTCTTGAGTATAAATATAAAAAAAAAGATTAAAAGCACATTTTTACATAAATCAAAGGTTAAATCATCCAAAAACATAATAAATATGGGGTTAAAATATGTTACTTTTACGATTTATCAATTCACACGAAGGTGAGAAGTAATTTCCTTCCTAGTTTTAAATTTTTTAATCCAAAGAGCCCCAAAAGTTAAAACTGAAGCCACGACTCCGACAATTGCATTTTAATCTTAACTACGTTCCATCTACACAAAACAACGCCACACAAATATTTGATCACTATAAAAAAGGAGCAAAATTTTCATAAGATCACATATATGAATAAAGCTACCATGACTAAAGTGCATACATACATATATGAAAATTGATATCTAATACACTAATAGCTCATAAAGATATCGATATTCATTTATAATTAATTAAAATACACCCTTTTTATATGAATTTTTAAATTTATTTAATAATAATTATAGGTAGAATAGTAAAAAAAATTACATATAAATTTTAAAATATGTGTTTAATCCTTGAATATATGATTTTTAATTTTAATGAGATTACTAAACCCCATTTCCTAATTGACATCAATATGTGTATTGTCTAATGTATCTCTAATCTTAATCCTATTATAATAGATAATCTGTCATTCCCACGAGCCCATTTGGAATTTTTGGAGGGAGTTAAGGAATAATAATCAGTCTATTTATGTGATTTACCATACCCAAATTTTCATACAGCCCATTATTCTAGCCAATCCAATCTATATGCTACTAGAATCCTTTGCCGACCATGCACTATTTTAATTGTATTAAATAATAATTGTTTATTTAAATAGTTATGAAAAATCCTGATATAAGTTGCTGAATTCGAGTGATTTTGATATTTTCTTTACTTGTTTTTTAAAGTAATTTTTTTAAATAAAAAGAAAAAAAAAGAGTGTACCAAAAGTTCATTGATGTTCACTTGCAAGATATTCATTCAATTGCAACAGATGTAAAATAATTTATAAAATTAAAAAAAAGATATAATCAATTTGTTTGGGAAGTTTTGAAATTTTTATGTTTATGGATATTGTTTAAAAATAAGAGTAATCTAACTCATTTATCAAGTTGTGATTTCACTCCTATACTATACTACTCTCCCTTTAAAACATTGCCTCTTACGGTTTATGCATACAAAAGTAATTCTTAATTGAATAAATAAAATGTTATATCTCTCATATTCAGTTAGAATCAATATCTATATCTAATTTCATTAAAATACACCATTAAAAAGTATATTTTCAGCAAAGGTTTTTCATAAGCAAGAAAAAGTCAAAGCCTCAACCTGTTTCGATGAAGGATTAGCATCCATTAGACAGAACAAGCAACCAAAGAAGTATTGTAACTCTTCTAAAAAAAGGTAGAGATAAACCACACAACAAACAAATACAAAGATGGTCAGCTGATTCAAAT
The DNA here is from genome assembly GCA_025506655.1 of Gossypium rotundifolium. Lineage (NCBI taxonomy): Eukaryota > Viridiplantae > Streptophyta > Magnoliopsida > Malvales > Malvaceae > Gossypium > Gossypium rotundifolium. The sequence goes on from CP106725.1 coordinate 167,397,515, forward strand.
TCCATCACACAAGCAAGAAAACAAGACAAAAGGAAATCAAAAATAGACACCATTACTAATTCCCTACAGCTTTAATACATAGAAAGTTGAAAAAACAGCAGCAAATAGCTAGAATTTGGACTGAAAAATGTGAAGAATGAAGTTGGAACTGTAGAAAACTCAGGGTTATGGAAAACCTCTAGATGAGGAAGTTATGACTGTAAATATACTAAATTGTGGAAAAACAATTTACTGCACCATATCTAATTCATAACAAGTGTTATGAATGTTATCCTTCTTCTATCTTTTTTTACTTGCAAACCAACTTTAATTTGTTACTGTTACTCATACATGGGGCACTAGTTTCTTTTGTTTTCATTTTACTGCACTGTTCATTGTCTGTTGCTTTCTCTGGGATTTACTGCACCATCTTTAGCCTTAGAAATGGTTTCATTCATGCATTACACCATATCTAATTATAACTCACACTCAAAATTCTTCCCTCTTAACTTTTTGAACAAAATCTTAGCAATATATCAAGCAAAAACAACAGACTCAACACTCTTTTTTAATCCATGCATTTTTAATTGTGAATTCCGAAAATCATTAAGGTGTCAAAATACCTTTAATAGAAAATAAGCTGTCAAAACAAACTTCATGTTCAACAAAAATAACTATCTTCTTTAGTAAAGAAAAAAATCCATGAGCAGAGTCATAATGCAGAGTCATAAAATGCAGCAATACGGGGGTCTTCCCAAGTTTATACATTGCAGTCATAAAATCTCTAATCAAGCTCTGTTACATACAATACCTCTACCTGATTCAGAAGTCTATGCTAAAGCTATTTTGCCTTTGTTTTGGGGAATATTTGGCTAATAAGCAAAGATAAACAAAGAAAATTTCACAATAATCTGATTCACAGCACATACCATCGAATCGGCAGCAGAAAAATCTAATAAAAATTTGATTCAAAACAGAAGAATTACCTGAAACAACAACAAAATCTTGACAAACCGCAACAAGAAGGTGAATCTGAAGAGAAATCAAAAGGAAAAAAATGGGTTAAAATTTCAGTCGGCTAAAGAACAAGAAGAAAAAAACCTGGATTTCAAGCTTAAAATCTGTTAAAATGTGGACAAGTAAAAAACAAGAAAAAAAATTTTTACCTTAAGCCAAGACCAAAAAAAAGAGCTAACCAGAAAATGCCTGCAAAAGAGAGAGGAAGAGATTGAATGAGAAAGAGAGAAAGAGAGGGAGAAAGGAAACGAAATACCAACTTGAGAAAAGAAGATATGCGACTAATGAGTAAAAATGAAGAACGAAAATTGAACAGCAGCAAGAGAAGGGACCTTACCTAGATGAAGGAGAAGCACGAGAAAATATCTTACAGAAATTGAAACGATAAAATATTTTTCTCAAAATGTAAAAAATTTTACACGTTATTTAAAAAATATTTTTCAAATGAAAAAAATTTCACGCTACCAAATACTTAAAAAAAAAATATTTTTTAAAAAATTAACAACAATCAAACAAACGCACCTTTAATAATTATAAAATTATAAAACTCAATAAAAAAAAAGGAAATAAAAGCAAAACCCACTTCCTCGGGAAACATGTGAAAAAATCAGAAATAAAATCCTACTGATATTGTCTAGTCTATTAAGATAATATAGAAATAAAAATGAAATCCTATGAAAAAACAAAACGTCAAAAGTAAAGCCCACCTCCTTGGGAAGATTCACACCCCTCCGATCATCTGTCTCTCTATTAATTGCTTGACGGTTTATCTTTCTCAAAAACTTTCTTTCCCATCCAAAGCAACGCTCCTTAATATCCCAAGAATCATCTTTTTCAAAACATTTTACTCCAACGTTTTGATTTCCATGGAGCAAACCTTCATTTTCCTCATAAAAACCTTAGTCTGGTTCTCTGACCCATTTGTCCTCTAGTGTTTTGACTGCATACCTTGGTACCGCTCCTTCCAAGTAAAATCCTCTCCTTTGCTTGAAACTTTCAGTGGCTATGATGTCTGCTAAAGTGTTTGTTGTTCGATGGACATGTTGAAATTTCATGGATTTGAACTCTTTCTGTATATTTTTATACTATTCTTGTGTTATTATTTTGCTGTATATTGATTTTAATTTTAATTTTAATTTATTTATATATTGCTTTTCTGCCCTTTCTCGAGAGTGTTCCAGAATCGGTTCGTTAAGACAATGGCTATTCTCAGAATAGCTCTTCGTAACGTCTACCGCATCGTTAATACCTCCGCCGACCGTGTTCAGGTACCCATTAACCCTTTTAGTTCTTCATTTCACCTTTGTTTGCTTTTTTTGTTAGTTTTACATTATAAAAGAATTGTCCTTTATCAGGCCACGGTATGGTTGGGTTTCAACATATTTTTCAACTAATATTAGTAACACTCAGTCATTAAACATCGATCTTTCTAACGAAGAAAGCAAAAGGCGTCTTTATAACGGGTAAGCTTTTTATATTTTGGGTACTTTTTTTTTTTCCTGTTTTTGATGATCAATATTTAGCTGGATTTTGAATTTTGTTGATTGATCCCTGTTTTGGGTTTTTATAGATAGTTGTATAGGAGCAAACAAAGAGGGTTTCTAGAGCTGGATTTGGTTTTGGGAAAATGGGTTGGAGAACATATCCATTCCATGGATGAAAATGGAATTAAAGCTCTTGTTAATGTCCTCGATTTGGTAAAAAATCCATTTTTTATTGCTTATAGATGAACTGACATGCCTTTAAGTTCAAAAATACTCTCTTATTGGTTCATGCTTGTCGTTGGTGTTGCTTATATGAAACTATAGTGGATTATCAAGTTTCATTGCTAGTGGAGCAATGTCTTGGTTGCTGTATTAGTAATAGAATTAAAGAATTCTTGGGGTTTTGGATGCTTATACGAACGTCATTGTTCGTGGGGTCATGAGTATGTGAGGTGATAACATGCTAATTTACTCTACTTTTTGTGAAAAAATTTTATAACCTGTTCTTCATCAGCTAAATCTGGTCAAACTTGTGAGTGGTTTTAGATTGTGTTAATGTTTTTGTGTTTGTTGGTATATTGGTTTCAAGTTCCATTTTGTGTTGGTGCTCCGACTTAGGATTTGTAACCAGAAGATCACCTATGCGAATTCATTTTCGATACTAATTTACTTCTTCGTAGTTTCTATGAGTTATGTAATGTAGGGTTATCTTTAATGGTAAGACATTAATCTGGATGTTAATGTTATTTACTTTGTTGCTAATGCAGAGCGAAGAGGCTGCAATTGAAGATCTACTGGAGCTTGTTAATTGAAAACTCTTTTCGCTTATCGTTTCTTTAATTCATTTTCGGTACTAATTTAATTCATTTATTTTGGGGAAGAATTTTGGGGAAAAATAATTGGTGCAACCGCATCAATCTCGCGAGGTAAGTTGCCCTGGCTACTGGGTTATTGTACGACAAATTGCTGCTATTATTGTTTTTATTTCTCAAATTCCCATTTTTCTTTTTCTGGTTTATGTGGATGCTTGGTGCTATTACCAAGAGTGCTTTTTCCATTGTACATAAACTTAACATTAAAGATGCCATGCAACAGAAAATTGTCCCTTTCAACCGTTCAGTGAATAGCTCATATTTGGTTGAGTTTCTATTTGTTTGTTAAATATTTTTTTTTGGGAAGTCATATGTCCATTGCATCTAGTAGATGTTTTGAGGATTTGATGGCAGATTTTATATATTATAGTTCATTGTGCATCAACAAACTTGTGATTGAAGGAATCACAGAGCTAGCTTCTTGTACTTTATAGTATCTTGCTTTTGGTGCATTTTGGCACTTGCTTCTTTGTAGAATGATACAGAGTTCATATCTTTCCAGAGTATGGAGAATAGCTCAGTGATCACTACAAGCTACTTGCAGTTGATTTACGTGACATTCATATCTTTGCAGAGTTCATATCAGTAGTGTTACAAGCAATGGGCTGATTATTACAATCAGTTGTGCCCCTGGAACATAAATAGATTTGTATAGGAACTGTTATCAAAGTAATTCTGAAGGATTTGCATAAGCGGGTAGAGGGATAGGAATGGATTTGTATATAAACTATTATCCAATTAACGCCTGTTTGCTGGGAAAAGCGATGATATTTAGCGGTGTTTGTGGGAAAAGCGTCGTTAAAGCTCGTGATCTTTAACGGCTTTTTTTTTTTTTTGTGCTTGAAAAAAGCCACAAATAATTTTAGCGGCTCTTATAAGGCCTAAAAAATTGTAGCTAAAAGTTTGTTTATGCTGATTAAATTATTTTTGTTCAAACCTGAGTAATTAATGATATTTAAATTGTGATCATGATGAAACTGAGTTGAATAACAAATGTGTTGGTAAGGAAATCATTGTTGAGTTATTAGGGAATTATATGTACGAATTAAGAACTATATAATGATAATTTTAAATTTTTAGAATATAATTATTAATTCGGAATTAGATACGAAGATGAGTGATTTAAAATAATTTCGAATGGTTACATAAAATTCATTTCTAAGGACTTTATTTGCACGATTATTTGTAAGTTTGATTAAAAATGACATGATCATTATAACCTCTCATCTATATTTGTTTAGATGAATAAATAAAATAATATTCACTTACAATTCTGAAAGCCAATAAGAGACTCATTTTACAACTTACATATTGATGTCACAAAATTTTTATTTTTTTTTCCATTTTCTAAATAATTAATTGGGGATTCTGAATCCATCCCAATTGAAATTTAATTTGGATAAAAGAACCTTCACACAAGAAAAAAGGGACCGTATCCTGAGGAGTGAGGACAAACTACAACTCATTTTGCTTTGACAACAAATATAATAATAATAATAATGCTTGATTCTTCGACTCTTTTTACCCTAGGGAACAACAAGAAGCAAAATGTGACAACTAAACTGTTGGAAATATCTCCAATAAATTATTCTGTATATTGATGGATAAGGATGTATAGGAATTTGGGTAAACTTCATAGTTCTTCACGTCTTTTAACATCCTAAATTCCAACCCAACCCACGTACAAGCACAAGGGACTTGGTAATCTTCACCTGTTGCAATATCACCAAATTGTCTTGCAACAAAGCCATTACACTTCATTCAACTCTATAAATACACCACCATCCTTCAAACTTGAACCATCCCATCCAGGCAGGCACCACATTCCCTAGTTTTTCTAACATGGCTTCAAGGATTTCCACCATGAAATTGCTTTCCCTTGTGTTATCTTCATTTGTCATTGTCCAAATAGCCCTGGCTAGTGATCCTGATATTCTTTCTGATTTTTTAGTCCCTAACCAAAACAATGTTAATGGAAGCTTCTTCACGTACACAGGGATGCGAGTCCTCGTCAACCAAAGCACCTTCCCTGCAAATTTCACGATCCTGAAAGCTAGCATGGTGGAATTCCCAGCACTAAATGGTCAAAGTGTCTCCTACGCCGTTCTTCAATACCCTGCAAGCTCTGTCAACCCTCCACACACTCATCCTCGTGCGGCCGAGCTGCTTTTCCTCGTTGATGGGAGCCTGGAAGTTGGTTTTGTCGACACAACGAACAAGCTTTTCACTCAGAGTCTACAAACCGGCGACATGTTTATCTTCCCTAAAGGGTTAGTGCACTATCAGTACAATGCGGATCCCAATAACCCAGCTATCGCGATTTCTTCGTTTGGAAGTGCAAATGCAGGAACCGTATCGCTCCCTAAGACCCTTTTTGCCACCAACATCGACGACACTATATTGGCTAAATCCTTCAAAACCGATGTTTCCACCATTCAAGCTCTCAAGGCTGGTCTTGCATGATTCCATTTGTCCTTAAAACTTTTTCGTTGTTTTATTGTGATTTTGTATTGAAATTTACTATCTACTTTTGGTCAGAGGTTCATGTGTTTTGCATTTTGAACAAAATTGGATTTGTCTCCAAATGTTTGTTGTACTAAAATCTATGTGGTAATAATATGGAAGGTACAAATCTTTCGTCCTTAGTTATACCTTTGAATCTTAATTTTGATTCATCTCGGATGAACTCGTAAAGATAATAGCGTATTAATAAATTATTTATGTATATATAATATTTTTAATAATTAAGTGTAATCAACTGTAGAACATAATACTCTTATCACTAAATCAAGAGATTGTTAATATAATACTAAATTGTAAAATTTAACATATGCTATTTGATTTATTTAAATATTATAATTAATTATCATAAAATTATAAAAAAGTAAGTTATATTACGAAAATTATAAAAATTAAATTTAGAATAAAGATATTTTTAAAATTGGTGTAAAAAGGGAAATTTCAGCCTACCACACAGTCTAATTTGGATTCTATGACCTTGGTGAAAATGGGCAATCTTGACTTTATAAAGATTTTTTTTCTTTTGAAAATGGAATTATGAGTGGAATGCGTCGAATTTTGTATCAAAATTTTTGGATTAGGTTGGCTTGAGTTTAGGAAAAATATGCTCCATCTTACCTCCAGATATATTTAGTAATTTGTCTGTCTTTTAATTCTATAACCACTTATTATGGTTTTTTAACTTTTTTTTTTTTGGTAGATTAACTTTTTAATATTTTAATTTTATAAAATATTTTTATACTTTCTTAATTTTATTATATATTTTATTTTATTTTATAAAATCTTATAAATTATAAATATTATTTAAAATTTTAATTCTAGTCTGAGGCAGGATAGGAGCAAGAGGATCGAGGTAAACAAAAACCAATCCACTTTATTGCCATCCAATGGAATCCAAAGCCTTCAAGATATTGCAGTAATTAAAATTTTAAGGATGGTGGAATTACCTATAAATCCAGCAGCTCAAATTCTAATGCTCTTTTGGCCAATCTAGATCATGTGTGAAAGGTGAAGACGACTTTATGATATATAACGATTATTCGAATATAAGTTCGTGAGAAAAATAAAGGTTTCACTAATAGCTCATAATTTGGAGTTTATTTTATAATAAAAATTTAAATTATAGTAATCATTATTTATTGTGTTTGTGACAAGAATAAAGTAATCTCTTTTAATTTTATTGATAGACCTTAAGAGTATACATAATATTTATTCAACAATAATCACATAGGAATAAGAAATATATATAATATATTCCTCAATATATATTTGAAAATGTATAATAATATACCATATATTCCTAAAAGATAATATTGTATAATAATATTCCAACAGTTTAGAATGATTATATATTATACCGTGACTGCCTGGATTTGGCTTAGGGAACAGCCAGATCTAGAAAAAAAAAAAAAAAAAAGACAGTTGAAAGCCTTGAAATAGTAGAGCCAACTTGTATTGACATTAGTTAGGACCCCAGAAGCTGAAGTACATGACAATCCTAAGGGACTCCTCCGACTGCAGTTTAAGCTTGTCGGTGTCATAACTAGTTTTTTTAGTAGATTTATCAGTACAAATGTTTCTGACTTGCTTAGAAGAAGATTTAAAAACGGACTCAGTGATTGGAGGTTGGTGGTCTTTGATGCCTTGCATCACCTCTGATTCTACTTGCAACAGTTCCCTGCTTGTGTTCCTCAAGCTCATCTCTTCTTTAACCAAAACGCCTTTCACTTGTGTTTGGACTTTGAGAAAAAGAAAATAGAGAGAAAGAAAAAGAAAACACACCGTAAAAGAGTAGCCCTTGTAGTTAGCTATACTTATAGGCAAGGGGAGATGGAGCCTAGTACGTAACATAAATTTCCTTTGCCAAGCCTTAAAGGTGGTTGTTTTCGTAACCCAATTTAATCCGAATATGTTATCCTCAATTCATATTTTTATTATTATTTTTATTTGTTGTTGACGTTGATGAAATTTTTTAATATGATTATGTTAAAATTAAGTGACTTAAATTTTTATTTAAATAAAATACAATGGTAAAATAAAATAAAAGAGAAATTCCTATAGAACTACACTTTTTTTATTTTATTTTAAATAAGGTTTTTTAAACCTTATTAAACTCCATCTATTAAATATTGATTAGAATAAGTGTTTCAATCTTACTACACTCTTATTAGAATATGACTTTACAAGCCTATAAATAGACATAGTCTATATCCTTTTGTAATTGATTCGAATTCGACATAGTAAATTTTCTTCTCTTCTACCCGTGGTTTTTTCCCCAAAAGGGTTCTCACGTAAAATTTGTGTGTTTTTTAAATTTTATTTATCTTTTTTTTACGATATATTGTCATTATAAACGTTATATTTTTCACAGATTACATAATCAAAATTGAACTTGATTCTCCACCATGCTAACTTCAAGTGAAAGAAACACTCACTATATCAAATCCAACTTTTAAAGATTTCATGTTCTTTCTATCTTATTAAATATTAATGAACTTTTAAAGATTTCACTATGCAGTTGATCAGCATGGTATCTCATTAGGTACTACTGCTTTGTTATGGGCGCATATATATACCATTAGAATGACAGAATTGACTAAAGTTGAAATAAGGTAAATCCCTTTATCTTCTCTTATCATAATTTTCTTTTATATTCCAACTTTTTAATTTACATAAATATTCTTGATTATCTTTTGGGGTTCTGCTCTAGTATTAAAGTGAAAAACAAGAGCTTGTGTTGCTACAGTTTGGAGATAGTGAAAGATACCGAGCAGGTTGCTTCCATAAAGATAGGAGCAGAAGGCATATATGCATGTGAGTGTTTACGAGTATCCGTTGACGTGTTCGTCAATCAGATAAGACTGACACATTAAGAGTTAAATTGATAATATTTTTAAAAAGTGTTTTTGAAAAGTGTTATGTAAAAATATTTTTAAAAGTTTAGTTTAAAATTTGAGTGTTTAGTATTGTTCTCAAAAGTATTTTGAGAAATAAAATATCCATTTTAGACATGTTATTATCAAGTAACAAATATGCATTTAAATAAAATTTAAATTAGTTAATATTATTATATTTTAGTAAGAATATAAAAAATTATTAGTTAATATTTTAATATATGAAATATAAATTTAAATATTTTAAGTAATAAATATTAATTACTTATAAAATTTAATTAGAATATATAAACTACATTTTAAATATTTAAATATAACCATTAAATATTTGTAATTAGTATTTTAAAAATATTTTTTATTTTAATTAATGATTTTAACACATTTATAATTAAGCATCAAGAAAAAAAAAAGGGAAAGTACTATGTTATTGGAAGGTTAAAAAGTAATTAAGCACTAAAAATATTTTTAGGAGAGAAAAAGTTAAAAATTTTAACTTCTCCTTTTCAGAAGTGCTTTTTATTCCAGCCAAAAGTAATTTGTTCCGCACAACTTTTTTTCAAAAAGTACTTTTGGAGCCAAAACTATTTTTTAAGCACAAAAGAACAGGCCCTAAGTAGACAGACAGCTTTCGCCTTTGTTTTCCCCTTTGTTTGGTTAAATCAAGTAAATCAAATTCTTATTCATCATCGAAATGAGTACGCACATTGCTTTTCGAGTACATTCAAACAATATACTTTATAAATTGAAAATAATGTGAATGTTGATATTTGAATATCAATTTTAGTATTCATTTTATTTTTATATTAATGTGTGGTTTATGATTGTACTTTTTATTAATGTAATTTTAAATATTAAATATGTGTTCTTTTATTAAAAGTATAATATATCTTCTTTATTACACAAAATATTTATTAATATCATTTTTAATATATAAGCGATGTGAAATTCATGTCTTTTTATGATCGTGTATTTTTTCCTCGCCAATGAAGGATCATAGTCTTTAATAATTGTTAATATGTTAGTTATTTATTTAATCACACCTTATCTAAAAAAGTTCATGTGAAAGTATTCAAAACCATATCGAACTTATAACGAGCCAAATCCGACCTTATAATAGGATCTGAGTATGGTGTCACTACTTAAAATCAAACTAACTTTAACATATTTCAGCGAAAAATTTGGATAAATCTTACATAGTCAAATATTAGTACTTCATAAAAATCTCATCAAAATAGAGTCTTAACAAAAAGTTCTTTGTACAATTCCATTTCAAAATACAATTATGCGCCACCCCTATAAGACATGCATGATATAGACACCAAGCAGTTAGTTCACAATCCTAACAGCACTCAGGCGTAATCCTTGAACAAAATTTTCATTCTATCAACAATCTTGAGAAGGAAAAAGGAATAATTGAGTAAGTTCGTTTGAACTTAGTGAGTTCCAAAGAAAAATCATATAATACATTACTTAGTACATTATCCAAACCTTTTTGAAGATCGTACATGAATTACATAGAGTACGCCCACTAGCGTATACAAAATAAGTTGGACTTAGAATGCCAACTTACTCATCATTTAGGCGTATATTGTACGCCAACTTAACATAACTCAAACAAATCTATCTTCATGCCAGCCACATACCCAGAATACAAAATTAAAAGTGTATCATTTAGACTTATTAAAAATCATACTCCCCCTTAACTCCTCATCTCATTTCCATTCAGAATAACATATTTTATCATGTTCTACCAATCCGGTTTGCAATATATCTACCCTACCAAAGGCTACACAAAAATATCTCCACATCCTCATCACCATATATCATATCATATCGTATCATACATATCAAAAGCAGATGGTAGTGGATTAAGCATGAAGAATGACACTTACTTCACTTTACAAACAGACTGTACTCCGACTAATAACTATGGATAACCATTATCCACACAAACATATTTCATTCATTAATCACTCACACACTTTTCATACTTTACAGAGGAAGAATTCTTACCTTACATGAAATATAAAATAAAGAAACTAAAACACATGAAAATAAGTAGGAACTCACTAGAAACTTTAACATAAGTCTATAAAATAGGTCTCTTGCCCTTATCATTTGGACCTTCGTTATCTTCTTGAGCAGTAAGATGGTACTAACGTATGAGTTAGCCTAATGCTATGACCTTACTTTAAAGAGGTTTTCTGAACTTTAGTTTTCAAAGAGTTTTTATAGAAAATCAAGAAAGAAGAAGAAAATGTAAAAGTGTTCAAAAAGATCACCGCTATCATTATATACTTAAGCTCGAAGATAATGATTAGTAGAAAAATTAGATAATTCCACTAACTCTCTTGATTCCCGTGATTAAGGACTTTTAAATTAATTGAAGTCTTATCATCTATAGTAGTTTAGTTCCATTCTAACTTAGTCTCAACCTAGCTAACTAAATTACCATACTTAAATAATAAACAAATCTAAACAATTACGAACTTACTGAGTTCGCCCAAAACATTTGAGTTGGGTTGATACTTACCGAAAAGTCTGCCAAACCACAGAACACACTAAAACAAAGAGTTCGCCAAATGGCGCATCAGACAGAATCCTATACTTAGTCAAGAAAAACATTTTACTTACTCATATTTATCCTTATTTTGCCAATAACACACCAAATAGTAACCAGATACAGAGACTTCGTCGGACGGGCTATTACAATTCTCCCCCACTTAGAAAATTTCATCCCCGAAATTCATACCTATGAATAATTATGGATACTGCTATTTCATTATACTTTCTCTTTCCCAAGTGGCTTCTTCTATATTATGATTTCTCCACAATACTTTCACTAATAGGATCCTCTTATTCTTTAGCTCTTTTACCTCATTTGCCAGAATACGAATGGGCTCTTCTTCCTAAGATAGATTTGGTTCTACCTCTAATTTTTCACTTTGCACAATATGATTTAGATTAGATCTATATATTCTCAGCATAAACACATGAAACACATAGTGAATCTTTGACAACTTTGAAGGCAAATCCAATCTATAAGTCAATGGTCCAGCCTACTCTAAACTTCAAATGGCCCTACAAATCGTGGACTTAATTTTCCCTTTTGACCAAATCTAATAATCTTCTCCCAAGGAGAAACCTTTAAAAATACTTTATCATCAACTTCAAAAGAAATTTCTTTCCTCTTCAGATCAACATAGGCTTTTTGACGATCCTGTGTAGGCTTTAAATGACTACGGATAACAAAAACTATTTCTTCTATTTCATACACTAACTTAGGACCTACTAATTTTCTTTCATAAAATTCCATCCAACATGTGGGCATTTTGCTCTTTCTACAATACAGAGCTTCAAATGGAGACATTTTCAAACTAGCATGATAATTGTTGTTATATAGAAATTCAACCAAAGGAACATACCTTTCCCAGTTTAACCCAAAATCAGTTACACAACTTCTTAACATATCCTCTAAAACTTGAATAACTCTTTCAGACTAACCATCTATTTGAGGATGAAATGCAGTAGTGAATTGCAACTTAGTTCCCAATGATCCATGTAATTGCTTCCATAATCTTGAAGTAAACCTTAGATCTCTATCTGAAACTATAGAAGATGAGGTTCCATACAGACGTATTATCTCAAAAATATAAAGCTCAGCTAACTTCTCCAAAGAATAAGTAGTGTCCACTAGCAGAAAATGAGCTGACTTAGTAAATCAATCTATTATCACCCAAAATGGATTTTTTTTGAAGGATTGAAGGGTAGCCCTGACACAAAATCTATGGTGATCCTATCCCACTTCCACTCTGGTATTTCCAAAGGATACAACTTACCCAAGGAAAGTTGTTATTAAATATTTTTAAAATAAAAAGACAACTTTAGTCCTTACTATTTACTTATTATTTTATTTTTATCTTCAATTTTATATTAAATAATTTTTAATTAAAAATAATAAAATAATTAGTTATGAAACATTTTAAATATTATTAAATTAAATTAAAAATTGCATTATATTCTAATAATGTCATATGTTAAAAATAATGTATTGTTCAATTAATATATGTATGTTTTTTAGAAGTTACTGTACAAACACAATTGCAATTACAAATAATATATTCAAATAATTATAATCATAACTTATCATTATAAAACACGATTAGATTGATAATTGGAATATATCTAAACTTATACTAAAAAAAATATATACAAAGTCTACATATAGTGGGACATAAACCAAAATAAAAATAGACTAAGAACCTATACATGGTAAGGTAAAGTGAGATTCGAACTTGAGATCTTAAAGTTCCTAACGATCAACCTTACCATTAAGCTAAGATCTTGTTGAGGAAGGTCAACTCTGTTGGGAGAATTCTGCGAAATGTTGTTTGCCGAGAGCTGATGACCTCTCATCGTTTCGATATTATCTCTGGTGGGAGTTTACTCTCCTTAATCTAATGAGAGCCCAATCGCTTGAAAAGGTGACGAGTTCATAGAGTGGGAGTGCCTAGAAAGGTGAGAGCCAATGGACCCTTCAAAGGGTTAGTGTTGTCCCCAGTGGGAGGTTTTGTCTCCCGAATCTAATGAGAGCCCAAGTTCCTAAAAGGCAAATAATTTACAAAGTTGAATTGCCTCATCAATTGCTTGATAAGGCAAACCATGTGGATGTATCATGGGCCGAGACTTTAGCTCCACCAACGTGCTACCTTAAGTTAGGGTTTTATGCCAATAATACTTAAGTAAAACCTACTATTTAGATCAAAGAGGCACTTAATAAGTGTTAAAAGTAACATGTTTTAATCTAATTTTTAATACATTTTTGGCTGATTATTCGATGTTAATGGTGAATTTTATGCTTTTAATCCTTTAAATTCATGTTTTATTACTTAATAAGGTATTTGGGAGCAAAATGAGTGAAAACTAGAAAATCAGAGTAAGGTACAAGATTCACACGGGCTAACCCTTTCCACACGACGGTGTGAGCCATATGGGCTGCCACACGGCCATGTTTATTTTACGAATTGGCACTCTGAACTGCGGAAAAACATGATTTTTAGGTTTTTCAAGCATTCTAAGACATATATATGACAAAAAATAAGAAGATAGGAGAGAGTTGTCATAGAATATTCAAGAAAATAACTCGAAAAACACCATTGAAGTCAATTTTGAAGTAGATTCCTGTCAAGATTGAAGATACCCAGTTGATTTCTTAAGAAGCCATCATGAGTTTCTTTGTTTCTTGTGGTTATATTGTATCTTGGATTTTTTTTTTAAGCATGAACTAATTTTGTAAAAACCTACGAAGATGAACCCTATGATGGATTCTGTCGTTTAATTTTTATTTTACGCAATAAATACTGATAAGCCATAAAAGTAACATGTCTTTAATCCCATTCTTGATGCATTTTTTTGTATGATTTATTATGTAAATTAGTAAATTTGATGCTCCTAATTCTTCAAATTCATGTTTCTGTACTTAGGTGAGCATAGCGGTGCGAAAGGAGCAAAAAACAAGCCAAAATTGAGCAAAAGAGCTATTTTTAGCATCCACACGGCCTGAGCATTTGCACACGGGCTAGCCATATGCCCATGTGCTAGCCCGTGTCGATTTAGCACCCAATTTCCTAAACACGCGGAATAACCCAATTTTTAGGCTTTTTGAGCATTCTAAAGTCTATAAATAATAATTAGAAGAATACCTAAGGGAGCACACAGAGAAGATTGAAGAAATTACTTGAAGAACACCATCGGAGCGAACTCAGAAGAGGATCTCCTTCAAGATTTAAGATCTCTTTTTAACTTCTTTCGAAGTTTATTTGAATTTCTTTATGTCTTGTAGTTTTTCTGACTTCGAGGTGTTTTCTTTTCATATTATGAACTAAATTCCCTAGATACCTAGGGAAGATGAAACCTATGATGAATCTCATTACTTGATTTCTGAATTACATGATAAATATTTTATTCTTGTTCTCAATTATGTATGCTTATTTCGTGCTTAAATATTTTAGGGATATTAATTCATGTTTAATGTTCTTATTTCAGTGGAGCAAAAGTCCCTATTTAAGAGTAGATCTAGCATAATTGAGTGGAGTTGCATGCAATCCTAGAAATAAGACGACACAAATCTATCGAATTAGAGTCAAATCTAATAAGGGAATCTATACATCGAGTTAATGCAACAATAGGGGTTTTAATTAGAAAGAGATTTCGATTAATCAACCTAGAGTCAGTTGTTCTTACTCTCGAAAGAGATATTAACATAATTTATGGATTTCTATGGATCAATACACAAGTGAATAAATTATTTAATTCAGATTCGGAATAATAAGTGAAGTCTAGGTGGATTCTTTCCTGGGTATTGTCTTTCTATTTGGTTATCTTCAAATATTTTCCTAATTCATTCTCTGTCGCGTTCTTAGTTAATTTATTGGCTCCATAATAGAAAAATAGTAATTACTAGTACTTTTAGTCCTCGTGGATACAATATTCCCTATTCACCATAACTGTACTATTGTTCAATAGGTGCGCTTGCCTTTGTCGTAATTATAGTTAGTTTAGTGACCATCAAATGCTTAAATCTTGTTCTCAATTATGTGTGCTTAATTCTTGGTTTGATATTTCTAGATTATTGACCCATGTTTGATGTGGT
This sequence comes from Gossypium rotundifolium, assembly GCA_025506655.1. Classification (NCBI taxonomy): domain Eukaryota; kingdom Viridiplantae; phylum Streptophyta; class Magnoliopsida; order Malvales; family Malvaceae; genus Gossypium; species Gossypium rotundifolium. Next base: position 167,412,933 of record CP106725.1, read on the forward strand.
TAAACCAGAGGAGGAATAGACCCTATTAAAGTGTAGATCTTGCGTAATTGAGTAGAGTTGCATGCAATTCTAGACATAGGATGACATAAATCTACCAAATTAGAGTAGGAGAATCCATAGCATGATTTAATGCGATAATAGGAGTTTTAATTAGAAAAAAAATTCAATTAATTAACCTAGAGTTAGTTGCTCTTACTCTCGAAAGAGATATTAGCATAACTTAGAATTTCTACGAATCAAGATACTAAGTAAATAAATTGTGTAATTTAGATTGATAGTGACAGATAAAGTCTAGGTGAATTCTTTTACTGGGTATTGTTTTGCTTCTTTGTTGTTAATCGATTATTTTCATGTTTTGTTCTTTTTCGTGTTCGTTAGTTAATTAATTTAGTTAATTTTAGTTTTTAATCAATCACTCGAATTTATCAGTTAAATAAAAGACAATAATTACTAGTACCTTTAGTCTTCGAGGAAACTATATCTTTACTCACCATAGCTATACTATTAATTGATAGGTACAATTGCCTTAGTCAAATTTTTAGTTAGTTTAAGACACATTAGCACTCTTTAGCCTTTGAGCCTTACCAGCACACTAAGACTGCACTCTCTAAGCACACTGAGGGTTGGGAGAATGCTAGGAGATGTATTTCACTTAAATGCGAAGTTATGTAAAAATGAAGGAGGGGTGCCTCCTATTTATAGGTAAATCTCATTGATCCTACAACCAAGATCATTTACATTTGATGGTCCACAACATGTCTTTAGAGTATTCTACACTTGTAACAACCTAATTTTCAGTGATGTCGGAAACAGTGATTCGAGATCATTAAATTCGATGAGTGAGTTCAAAAATTTTATTATTTAATAATTATGAGTCAAGTGTGATTTTAGACATATTCTTGAATTAGTGAATTTTATGATTTAAAAGAATTATTAGGTTAATTAGTCTCGAAAACAAGGTATCGAGACTTTGATTTCATAAACCGAGCCATTAATATTTTTATAAATATTTATGGAGTGTCATTGAGTTAGTATTAAAGTTTCGTTAGAAAATTTTAACGTTATGATAGTTAATTAATTAAAATGACTAAATTGAAAAAGATGCAAAATTTGCTAAAATGATTAAATAGCTTAAGAGGTAATTAAAGGAGGACCAAATAGGAAATTATACACTTATTATAAGTCTGCATGGCATGTGTGTCTAAGAAATAACAAAAATTAGTGTGAACAAGGGGTAAAATTGGAAATTTTGTAAAATTAAGCTTAGAAATTGAATTTACAAGAGAATTCTAGACAAATTCTCTTCAAAAACTTCAGAAGAATGCCATAGGACGTCCCTAAGAAGTGGCTTTTCATATTTTCACTTCATGTGAGTCAATTCTTGCTCCTTTCTTGAAATTTTTGTGTTTTTAAGACATTTACAATTAGGTCCAACTATTTAATTCATTAGTTTTTTTTTTTTTTGGGTAATTTTGAAAGCTACCATTATGATTTCTGGGTGTTTATGATTAATTAAAATGGAATTGAAGCTTTAATTTTGTTATGTGATGATTTTATTAAGTGATTTTAATAGAAATTAATTTTAGGATTAAATTGTGAAAAGTTAAGAATTAGGGTTTGGTACTAAAATTATGAATATCAAAGGCTTTATGGTAGCCTAAAATAATTATATCAAGTGTTAATTGAGAAAAATTAGCTCAATTGATGTGTTAATTGATTAGGGACTAAATTGTAAAAATTTTAAAAGTTGGGGTAAATGTGTAATTTATAAAATTGAAGGGCATAAATTGTGAAGTAAATTAGAATTGAATTAGATTCTGATGAATGAATAATTTTATATTATAGATCAAGAACCCGAAGATAAACGTGAAAAGGGAAAATTAACAGAATAGTCCCTAAATTACTACAACTTCTACAATCTACCCCAAGTAAGTTCATATGGTTAAACTTTCATGATAAATTTTTAATTTAGGAATGATATAATGTATTATTTCATATTTTTGTTATTAAATTATGATTATTGTAAAAATATGGAAATTGAATTGAAAGTTCAAATTAAGTGGAACGCAGGATTGAGTACGATCGTTCCGAGACAGAAGATGAATTGATGGATAAGACCATGGTTGGACCATGGCAATGTTTAAATGTAAGACCATAGCTGGGCTATGGCATTTTAATGAAAAGACCATAAATGGGTTATGACACATTGGACGTAAGACCATGGTTGGACCATGGCAGTATATATATATGTAAGATCATAACTGGGCTATGGCATCCTGATGATAAAGACCATAACTGGGTTATGACACTATGAATGTAAGACCATGGTAGGACCATGGCAATACATGTGTAACACTATAGTTGGACTATGACATAAAGAAAACGATGTACTCAAATCCGTAAGTTGTTCTCTAATTTGACAAGTATTGGTAAATGTCATATGGAATTAATGTGGAAGAATTTAAGTAGTTATTGACATTGAGTTTAATCAAGTGGATTTTATTAATTGAAATTGTGATTGGCATGAAATGTTAGTGAAATGCTTATTTAATGAATTATTGTTATAGCATGTTCGGTAAGATTTATTTATTTTTAAAGCCAATGAACTTACTAAGCTTCATTAAGCTTACTTGTGTCATTGAATGTTCTTTGTAGATTTTCAAGAAGTTCGAAGGATCGGATCAACACATTGAGCCACACTATCCAGATTACTCTGGTAGACTTTGTTATACATATTATGGTTTATATGGCATGTATAGGGTTTAAGTATAAAAGAGTTAAACTTGAAATATGGTTGTGGATGATACATATATATTTGTATGCATGTTGTTAGTAGTAGATTTTAGTAAATCAATGAATGAAATTGTTTTGGTAAGTTTATGCAAATGAGTTTTGTGATGATATATTATGTTTAAAATATGATTTTTGCTTGTATTGAGTTGCTTGGTTGAGATATATTAGTGTATTTAAATGTTGTGTGCAGGTTGATATTAATAAGGGTGAGAAAAGTGGCCTTAAAATGGCCTATTTTCGTCCACACGGGTAGAGACACGAGCGTGTGTCTCAACCGTGTATAGGGGTGTGCAAAATTCGAGAAAAACCGAAAAAATTCGGTTAACCGACCGAATTCAGTTAATCGGTGGATTAACCAAATTTTTTCGATCAGGGGTCGGTTAATTATTTTGTGATTTTTCGGTTAATGGTTAATTCGATTTGAAACCGGCGGTTAACTAAAAAATTAATAAATAAAATTATAATATATAAATAGGCCCACTATTCACCTAAACCCAATCCCAAAACGTAATCCAAACTCAAATATCCAACCCAACCCAATTACCCAATCCAACCCAATCATAAAAATTACAAATAATTTAATAAATAAAAATAAAATTCTAAAATTCTAAAACTAAAATTATGTAATCTTTTTAATTATGTAGTGATTCATTTCGAGTAATTCGGGTAATTCGGTTAATTCGGTTAATTTTTAACGAAAAATAAAAAAACATATAATTTTAGATTAATCGATCAATTAACCAAAAATTTTGATTCGTTAATTTTTTGAAAAAATTTTGGTTTAGTTAACGATTAAAAATTTTGAAAAGTCGGTTAATTTGGTTAATGTTATTTAGGGTCGGTTAATCGACTAAACACCCTAGCCGTGTGTGACACACGGCCTGGCACATGGGCATGTGGTCTAGCCGTGTGTCCCCTGCACTTTGAAATTTCAAAATAGAATGCCCAGTTTTTTGCACATGGGTGTGTGGTTGGCCGTGTGGCACAAGTTAGAGAGTTATACGAGTAAGAATATGGGCTGGGACACGGCCATGTGTCTCATATCTAATGCTCACACGGCCTAAGACACGGGCATGTGTCCCTTGTTTCTAAGAAAATTTTTGACATTTTGCGAAAAATTCTTGAGGTCTCCAGTGGAGCCCTGATTTACTTCTAACGCCTATTTGGGCTTCGTGGGTCCATATAATGGACCATATGAGTGTCATATGAATGAGTTATAATATATGTATTAAAGATTATGAAATGTTTGTAATAAATCTATAAAGTTCGATAATGCTCCATAACCTTGTTCCGGCAACAGATATGGGTTAGGGGTGTTAGAACACTAGCCTAGACTACTCTATACAAGGCTACAACATTCTAGAGCTTTTGAAACATTCTACCATATTCCATAAGGCTACAACATGTCTTTAGAATCATGCTATCTCTCTCTAGCCAAATAAAATAAGAGTAAATTATACCGGTGGTCAACTAATAATCAGTGAGGTTTTTTTAGTCACCTAACTATGAAAAGTTATAAAATGATCACTCAACTATTCGATTCTTTTCTTTTTTGGTCACTAGACATTAAATGGCTAATGGAAAAATCACATGTCAATTTTTAAAATTGGCATAATAGCAATTTTAACCCTTAAACATTTATACATTGTGCCAATTTAGTCTTGATTCTAAAAAAAAAAATTAACAATCAACATTCACACATTGAGCAATTTAGTCATTTTTGTAGTTTTGCTTTTCTTTGTGACCATTTCACCTAAAAAGCTTTAAAAAGCAAATTTATTAGCAAAATTTGACAAAAAAATACTAAAAATAGAAACACCCAAAAATCCAAGATCATAATTTTCACATTTTCAATTGATGCTTCGATTCTCCGCAATTGAATGGCAAACTAATGACTAAGATTACTTAGTCTTCGTCGATTCACTCTTCATCGATTTTAAAAGATTTGCACTTGACTACATTAGGTATTGTGTAAACATTGAGGATTAACATTTATTATTATAACCTTTTTAAAAGTTGTCATGTTATCTTTCCGTTAGCATTTAATGGTTAGTGAGTAGAAAAAAAAGTCAAATAATTGAGTGACAATTTTGTAACTTTTTATAGTTAAATGCCCAAAAAAGATACTAGTAGTTGGTGACCCATTACACACCATGCACCGTAGGGTTGAGCAAGAAAATAAAAAATTGACCCCAACCAAGGTGTTTGGACGTTTATAGAATGTCAATTTAAAAAAAGTGACTACCCATAATTAAACTGAATTCTATTTTATTTATTATATAATGAATTATAATTTTATGATATAAAATAAATATTTTATATTTAAAATAGTGAAATTAATTTAAATGTTCTTAAAATTTTTTAGAAATATATATGAAAATGATTTTGAAATTTTGTCAAATATTATTCAAAAGGCTTAAAATAAAGTTCATTTTGTTAAAATAAGTCTAAAATTTCAAAATAAAATTTGATATGAAAACAAGGGACCATTCTCATAAAGTAGTCCTTTTATTTAATAGTTAACCAACCCACTTTTTTTTTCTAGTTCATGCATAATGCTCATCTCTTTGCTTTAGTTTCCTTGTAATTTTGTGACCATAAAGCATCCAAATAATTTTCCCCATCCCGCTGCTTTGATAAAAGAAAGATCAACGATCCCTCAACTTAAGTAGCCTCTTGCAACATCAGTGATTGAATCTGCCTCAAGGTTTTGCAGTCAAATTGCATAAGCTTAGAACACATGCAGTGTTCCAAGATTCTATTATAATAGAGTTTATAATTGTCGTAACCATTTTTTTGATGAAACAGTAAATGACGCGGTCGACCCGATTTTTTTGAAAAAGAAAAGGAAGGGAGTCGCCACCGATCTTTATTTGGTGTGATCGGATCACCTTTGTTTTAATAAAACGTTTAATTTACTAAAACAGTGCTTTTTGGTCCACGAACTTTGAGAAAAGCGGGTTGAAGTCGATTACGTGCGAGGAAGGATTAGCACCTCGACACGCTTAAAATCGGTACCAAACCGATTGATTGATGTCCTATTTGTTGAAAACTTTGAAAGGGTTCGAAAATACGATGCCTTTTATTTTCAAAATTTGAAGGAATTGGAAGGGATGCTAGGACTCGCTTACTTTCGAAGAGATAAAGCATCATGTCCGATGAGTTAGGCGCAATACTTAAAACTCCCAAAGTTAAGCTCGTCTTTTAAAACTTGATTTTCGTTTTTTGAAGAGGATCTTCCGTTATTCGTCAAATGAGAAACCGAAATCCAGTAAGTTAGGGCTCGATTTATCGAGATTTCAAATACGGAAGATTGCCTCTATTTTTAGGAAAAAGAAGCTTATCTCGAAGTATCTAGATGTCGAGTCCAGTAAGTTAGGGCGCGGCATTTCAAGTTTCCGAGAACAAGTATCTTATTCAAAACTCGTATTGCGATTTTAAAAGGGGTATCCCGTTGTTTAGTTTAAACGAGAAAATTCGGAGCCCAGTAAGTTAGGGCTCGGTTTTCTCGAATCACTAATACGGGATGTTGGTCGTTATGAAAACTGCGACATCGAGGAAGATTAGTTCGACAAGCGATAAGGATATTGATAATAATGGCAATAAAGGGAAAATAATAATAGGTAAAAAAGATATTAATGATGCTGATGAAAATAACGGTAATAATATAAAAATAATAGTAAACGAATAATAGTAATATATATATAATAGTAATAATAGCAACACACAAATAATAATAATGGCAAAACGATGATGATGATAATAAAACATAAATTAGCGAACAAAATAATAGTAATATATATATTATAAAGAAAACATACTTGATAGTGATAATAATATAAAGAGTGGTGATAATAACATATTTAATAATAATAATAATAATAATAATAATAATAATAATATAATAATAGTAACAATCGGTAAACAAAACGATAAAGAAAAATATATACGATACTGAAAAATAAATAATAAGGATGATATGAAAGTGATAATAATAGAATAATAATAGAAATAATGAAATAATAATAATAAATAATAATAATGACAATAGTAAGTATAATAATAATAAAATAAAATATTAAATGATAGTAATTATAATAAAAATTGTAAAATAATTGAAAAAGGGTTGAATTGCATCAAAATGGAAGTTTTGGGACAAATTGTAAATAAAACAGTGGTTTGGGGGCTAAATGATAAATAAAACAAAGTTTGGGGATGATTTGTAAATAAAAGCGGGCTTGGGGTTCACAAAAGAACACGCGTGAAAGATGGGGACCAAAAGGACAATTTTTCCATAAGTTAAAACGCAGCGTTTGAGGGGGGATTGAATCGCAAATCGCATGAAATTGCTGGGCCAATATTGCAATAACTAAAGATTTGATTTTAAAAACACAAAAATGCTGAAGGGCCACTAGCGCAATAAACCCCTTTGTAAAAAACACGAGGATCCTGAGGCGGGTCAGGTCGGTCGGATCGGGTCAAGGCCAAAACGACGTCGTTTTGGGGTTAAAACCGACCCAAAACGCAGCCTGCTTTGAGGGGCTATTTAAGGCCCTAAACTCACAAAAAAAATCATTTCTTGTTGTTTTTTTAAAAAAGGCATTTCTCTTTTTCTTTTTTCTCTGCAGATGAGGGGTCCGCCCATTATTCTTGTGCCATAGGGGTCTTGCCGTCATGCGTGTTGTCGTGCCACCACCAAGCCGAGTGGTAAAAAATAAAATTTTATCTTTTTTCTTTTTTATCGACTATTATTTTTATATGTATATGCGTATTTGTATCAAAAAGATGGAAAGTTCGATTCAAAAATTACCTTTCTTTTGGCCTTTTTTCGGTAGTTTTTTTTTTGTTCTGCACTTTCGTGTCTGGATCCCCGATTTGGGTTTAAAATTTCGCTAATCTGTTTCACTTCTTTGAATAAATTTTTGCTTTTTTGAATCATCTATTCTTCTCTTATTAATCGGAAAAAGAAAGAGAAAAAAAGCCCATACAAAAGGAAAATCAATCGGCTTTTATAGCCGGTAATTTGTTATACATTTGCCTTCAGTCTTTTCGTTTTTACTCCTTGCAGGTGCTTTGGGCGGTACTGGTGACGTTGGTGGCCTAGGGCTTTGGCAGAGGCGGTGGATGGGACAAAGCGAGGCAAGTGGTCTTGGCAAGGTCGGGTTAGGGGCGACAGCTAGGTTTAGGAAAAATTAGGTTTTTTTCGATTTTATTTTCTTGCTAGGGTTGGTTTTGGGTTTAGGGTTAATTGGGTTTGTAAATTGGGCTTGGGTTTGGGTTTTGGTTGGGTTTGGGTAGGAAAATGGGCTCATCTACTGCTCCTCTTTGCTCATTGTCGTAACGAGAATGGAGCAAAGACTTTCAAAACCCATTTGCCCGGCTGCTAAGCCCCGACTTCTCTTGTAGCCTCATTTCGTCCATCGCATCTTGTTGTTTTGATCCACTCCATCATTGAAACTTGAGAGATATGGGATTTTCATTTTAATCCGCTCATCGCGATTTGCTCTCGCAACATCGAGAATCGCCAAGTCTGCTATCCTCAATCTAATCCCTACAAACTCGTGGACCACCAGATTGATGTCTTTGACCGCTTTCCGCAACTTCGAAATGTCAAATCGCTATTTTCAATCTAATCCTCGCAAACTCGGGGACCACCAGGTGATGTCTTCGATCGCTTCCGCAACTACAGAATGTCAAATCTGCTATTTTCAATCTGATCCCTGCAAACTCAGGGACCACCAGACTGATGTCTTCGATCTGCTTCCTGCAACTTCAGGAAGGTCAAATCTGCTTCAATCTGATCCCTGCAAACTTAGAGACCACCAGACTGATGTCTTCGATCTGCTTCCTACAACTTCAAGAATGTCAAATCTACTTTTTTCAATCTGATCCCTGCAAACTCGGGGACCACCAGATGTATTCGATCCGCTTCAGAACTTCGGAATGTCAAATCTGCTTTCTTCAATCTGATCCTCGCAAACTCGGGGACCACCAGTGATGTATTCGATCCGCTTCCTGCAACTTCAGAATGTCAAATCTACTTTCTTCAATCGATCCTCGCAAACTCGGGGACCATCGACCGATTCTTTGATTTACTTCTTACTCCACGGGAACTTCGAGGAAATAAGAATTCAGGGAGAAGAGATTTGTAATCTCCATCTTCTCTTACTGAAACTTCAAAGAATTAAGGATGTAACCTCATTGTTAACTCAAGGAGACGGGATTTGTAATCTCAACCTACTCCACTAGAACTTCGAGGAAATAAGAATTCAGGGAGAAGAGATTTGTAATCTCCATCTTCTCTTACTGAAACTTCAAAGAATTAAGGATGTAACCTCATTGTTAACTCAGGGAGACGGGATTTGTAATCTCAACCTACTCCACTGGAACGTCGAGGAAATAAGAATTTAGAACTTTCCAATTTGCTTCCTTACTATCTTCAGGAAGACTTCAATCTTCAGTCTGCTCCCTTACCATCTCGAAGGAACAAAATCTGAACTTTCCAATTTGCTTCCTTACCATCTTCAGGAAGACTTCAATCTTCAGTCTGCTCCACTATCATCTCGAGGGAACAAAATCTAAACTTCAATATCGCTACACCGTTCTTTGAGGAACCTGTCCTGTAAAATTAATTTTATGTGCTTATGCTTATGTAAATGATGAGGATGTTATGATCGAAACGACTCAAAGTCTCCTAACTGCATGTGTTATGAATGCAGAATGTTATGAGAATGATGCTTTTCCACAATGATTAAGATGCACTGATCGCAATAAATCGAATGCTCCTACTTAAATGGTATCATGGAAGACATTTGCATGAATGCAGAATGTCATGATAATAATTCTTTGTTAAAAATGTATAAGGATCACGATGCGATGATTGCAAGCTCCTAATGATGATGAATGAATGTAAAATGAAATGACCCATTTTTTATGCTTAGGGTTGTCACTGCCCGTCGTCCACCAGAGTCGTACAACCCTGATATCTCGCTCTTGCCAGTACCTTTACCAGAAACTCAAAGAAACAATCATATTTTGCTCAAATGACTTGCCCCAATGTAACTTCAAGGTCCACTTCACGGCACCTATAGGACTTTAAGGCTTATACCATCTTCAGACCATCCTATTGCAACTTAAAGATATAGAATTTGTAAACGATTTGGTCTACTGCACCTTACCATTCCTGGGGGTCGTGACCAAGTACGCATGCGTGATCCTTGCAAGGATACAAAATATCATCTTCGCACGAACGATCCCCCCACTTACACATAGGTTAACATTGCCCTTTTTGTCGAGATGTTATTACTGGCGTAATATCTCGTCATTTTGTTCGATTATCATTTTTTGACAAAATCCAAAGAGATAGCTTCGGTTTAGACTTTCCCTCCACCATTATTTCTATCCCTTAAACCCGAGGAGCTTTAAGCAATAGTCCTGTTTTAGATTCCGGTACTATTTAGAAGTTTCCAGAGTAATATGCAAAACTTCTTTTGTGAAAGTGTATTAATCCATTAATCGTTATTTCATGCACCAATAACAGACAAGAAGGAAATTGATTAGGAGGATAGCTCGAAACAAACAAGTTAAGCAAAGATAACAAATGCAATCAGAAGGAAATTTATTGGCAGTGTATTTTGCAAGGAAAATAACCACAAATAACAAAAATGGGAAAACTAGAAACTAGGTGCCCCAGATATCGCAGCCTGATCTTCTCTGTTCAAACTTCTTGAGAACCATTTTAGGCTCAATATGAGGGGAACCGGAGTACTTTGTCGATGCCCCAAGACTTAACATACTTCTTCATTGTCAGTTCAAGCGTAGCAAGACTGCTGTATGCCCTACTTTTGATCAAAATTTGAGCTGCCCTTCTCAGGTTTTCAACTCAAATCCCCTTTGATCTCAAGGCGCCCTTTGCGGGTTTTCGCCTCGGCCTCTCCTTTTTCTTTTTTCTTTTTTCGTGTTTTTTTTTTAATCTGAACTTACCAGATTGGATAGGTCCTTGCCATCATCTTGATTAGTATCCATGTTTTCCCAGAACAAGCCTTCTTTGCTGCATAAGGCATTTACTTTTCCTTTGGAGTTCTTTTGAATAAGAAGAACCCTTCTTAATGCCAGGTCTTTCTCCTGAAATTCTCTTAAGCGAACATTTTTGTTATAAGCCCATATCATCCATTTTTGGTACATTGGACCATGAGTACTTTCAATCAAGCTTACTGTAGACATTCTACTTCATCCAATCAAATCAAAGCTTGGGAAAAGGAATCTTATCTTCCAACAATTATTTCCCTTTTAATAAACCAATGGAAAAGATGCCCCGGTGAAAACCCTGGCCAATGTTCAAGAAACCTAGAAGGTAAATGGTAGCTTCTCTATGCCAACCTTTACAAGTCTCAGTCGTTTTTCAAAAATTTTGAATGGTTTAGGTGCCATTGCTGCACTGATATGGTGTCTGATCTTTGAACAAACTGTAAATTTGTGCCATCACATTTCTTTCTGGTTGCCACACACTTCTTCTTGTTTTTTATTTTTTTATTTTTTTATTTTTTTGTTTTTTTGTTTTTTTATTTTTTGAATTTGAAGTTGAAGTCGACGACTGTTGACTTTGTAATTTTGACATGTGAAGTAACCTTTACCCTCTTAGCAAGGTAACCAAAGGCTATGAATATGAATCGATGTTGGCTCAAAGCTCTTGAGGAGACTGGCTTGATAGCGTCCATGCCTTACATATAGGAATCCGCGTTTAAGTCGCCTCAACGTGTCTGGCTATGATCATGCGATAATGTCTTGCCTTATTCTTGCAGTGAGCTAAGCTTCCATCTTCATCTCCCTCGTTGACTTGTAGTGTTAGCTGACATTTCGCGAGGTAGAATCAGTCATTTTTAACAAGTTAGGAAATAAGTTACAATCTCTGTCATCTTCTAAGTCCTTAGATCCTTCTGACACATATTTCACTAGAAAGGAGTCCAAATGTAATGATAGCTCATGTCATTGATATCTGGGACCTATCGGCAGTATGAAAGCAATTTTCGAGAATGAATGATTATTTATGAATGAAGAATAAAAGAATATTCAATAGAATGTATAGCATGGAAAATAAAAATATTGGTTCAAAAGATGCATTTCTTGAAATAGTAATTGAGCTATTTCACAAAAGAGATCTTATTGCTTCTAGGCTTAAAGCAACAAGTATACTTCGTACATTACTCTAGGTAAGCTTCTAAATACTATAGGAATTTCTTCCACGTCTCATTGCTCAAAATGCTCCTGGTTCATGCTACGCTTTTGGTGCGTCGCCTATCTTCACAGCGCCCATTTTGACGAATTTTTCCACCAACTTCTTGAAAGCTGTGCAATTTTCTATCGAATGCCCTGTAACCCCCGCATGATACTCACACTGGACATTTAGGTTATACCATTTTGGGTATGGAGGTTGCAGTGGTTTTATATAATAAGAAGCTACAACATGCATATCAAATAAGTTCTGGTATAACTCCTTATATGTCATGGGAATAGGAGTGAACTGAGGTTTTTCCGAATATGCTCCTAGATTGGGTCTTTACTTTGGGGGGACCAGGTGACTGGTAACTGCCTTCTTTGGCTGGTTTGCTGTAAACGGCTTCGAATAACCCTTGGTATACACACTCGTGCTAGCCACATCCTTATCCTTCCTCTTCAGGGCTTTTGAAGCCCCTTCTCCCTTTTTCTCTGCCTCTGGTAAGCCAATAACAACACGATCGACTTGATCATTACCGGGGCCCATCGGACAGTTTAATAGTACTGAGGTATCAGTCCTATATTGAGATCCGATAATGATAGGTACCACACGAGAATGCACGCCGGGTTGAGTTGAAACACTTATTAGAGAATAAACGATGTCTTCATCACTATCCACATTGTCGGTCACTGGGTCGCTCCTTTCTTCAAGTCCTCATGCTAGTAACGGGGTTAGCTGGCCTATCATGTTCTTTTAAAAGTCTAGCATTTGTTCCCGCATTTCTTGTTGAATTTGGGACAATTGCTCTTGCATCTGTATTTGCCTTTGCTCTATCCTCACCAACCTTTGTTCCTTGTTTTCCAGGTTAACTGAAACATTTTACCTAATCAGGGTCCTTTTTGTAAAGGTCTAATGCAAATGAATGTAATGCGCATGCAATGTAGTGTGAATGCATGAATGCAAAGAGGTATCGATTCTGATCAACTTCATTTTAGAAAATTTTATTAGAAGGCAAAACCCTTTACATAAAGCAGATTACAAATATGCTTTCGCCCCAAGGCCTAAGGTTTTGATTTTTCCAAGCAGGGAGATTAATTCTTGATCATGACCCGGCGGTAGCTCATATCTCGCGCTCAATATGTCAGCTTTCGCGGCCAAAGTCTATAGGTGATCAGCTACCTCTCGAATCTGGGTTGTCGCTTCACCTATGAGGTAGTTCCGACTTCTAACTTACTCGCAAGAATGGCGAAGCTCCTCCTCCTAGCGCCTTTCTCTCATTTTCAGAAGCTCAATCCAGAGCTCACTACTGTGTAATACCGATTCTAGCTCTTCAACCTTACCTTTCATTTCCTCGATTCTGTTCAGGCTTGACTTTAGTTGGCTTTCCGAGTCTTGACTTTGATAGTGGTGTAGAGACCGCCCAAGCTCAGCTATTCTAGCTTTTAGTCCCTTGTTTTCTAATTGGCTTGGCTCTAACCATGTGCGGGCGGCCGCATTATCTTCTACTTTATCAAGGAATTCGCTTTCCATAACCAGCTTTCTAACTCAGAAACTGACCGTGAATCGATGCCTCTTAAAATGTGAAATGATATGCACAAAAAGAATGAAACACAACAAGTTAGTACCATGGAATATAAAACAAGTAAAATAAACAAACACCTATCTGGGTGACCACTAAGGTTTGACATAGCTCTACCTAAGGTGGGCTCCTGGGTTTACTATATGCGATTTAGTTTTAAAGTTCGAAATACCGAACCAGTGATTCCTCGATCCTCACCCATTATAGGCTCATACGGACCGAGTTCGGTTCGAGGGAATACATTTCCTATGGCCATGCGAAGTGAAAACTTTATGAAGACATAGGTACGGATGTATCCGGAAGCGATCCACTAGCCCATGCGGAGGTGAAAACCTCACGAAGCATAACTTCTCGCTCCCACTTAAAGGTGTGACCACAACGGTCATGCAATGCAATGCCAAAGTATTCTGAGACCAATATTGAAAGTGCATTAAAAGAAGCATGATTTTTGAAACCATTTTAATTAAAAGGACAAAATCAATCAATCTATGGCTTGACCCTCGAGTCCCCAAAGTGGAGTCGCCAAGTCGTTGTAACCATTTTTTGATGAAATGATGGCAGACAGCGGTCGACTCGATTTTTGAAAAAGAAAAGGAAGGAGTCGCCACCGATCTTTATTTGGTGTGATCGGATCACCTTTGTTTTAATAAAACGTTTAATTTACTAAAGCAGTGCTTTTTGGTCCACGAACTTTGAGAAAACGGGTTCGAAAGTTGATTACGTGCGAGGAAAGATTAGCACCCTCGACACGCCCGAAATCGGTACCAAACTGATTGATTGATGTCCTATTTGTTGAAAACTTTGAAAGGGTTCGAAAATACGATGCCTTTTATTTTCAAAATTTGAAGGAATTGGAAGGGATGCTAGGACTCGCTTACTTTCGAAGAGATAAAGCATCATGTCCAGTAAGTTAGGGCGCAATACTTAAAACTCCCAAAGTTAAGCTCGTCTTTTAAAACTTGATTTTCGTTTTTTGAAGAGGATCTTCCGTTATTCGTCAAATGAAAACCGAATCCGATGAAGTTAGGGCTCGATTTCTCGAGATTTCAAATACGGAGGATTGCCTCTATTTTTAGGAAAAAGAAGCTTATCTCAAGTATCTAGATGTCGAGTCCGAAGAAGTTAGAGTAGCGACATTTCGAGTTTTCGAGAACAAGTATCTTATTCAAAACTCGTATTGCGATTTTAAAGGGTATCCGTTGTTTAGTTTAAACGAGAAAATGGAGCCCAATGAAGTTGGGGCTCGATTTTCTCGAATCACTATCTGGGATGTTGGTCGTTATGAAAACTGCGACATCGAGGAAGATTAGTTCGACAAGCGATAAGGATATTGATAATAATGGCAATAAAGGAAAATAATAATAGGTAAAAAGATATTAGTGATCTTGATGGAAATAACGGTAATAATAATTGGTAATAATATAAAATAATAGTAAATGAATAATAGTAATATATATATAATAGTAATATTAACAACACACAAATAATAATAATGGCAAAACGATGATGATGATAATAAAACATAAATTAGCGAACAAAATAATAGTAATATATATTATAAAGAAAACATCATGATAGTGATAATAATATAAAGAGTAGTGATAATAACATATTTAATAATGATAATAATAATAATAATAATAATAATATAATAATAGTAACAATCGGTAAACAAAACGATAAAGAAAAATATGCATTATCACGAAAAATAAATAATAAGGATGATATGAAAATGATAATAATAGAATAATAATAGAAATAATGAAATAATAATAATAAATAATAATAATAACAATAGTAAGTATAATAATAATAAAATAAAATATTAAATGATAGTAATTATAATAAAATTGTAAAATAATTGAAAAAGAGGTTGAATTGCATCAAAAATGGAAGTTTTGGGCCAAATTGTAAATAAAATAGTGGTTCGGGGGCTAAATGATAAATAAAACAAAGTTTGGGGATGATTTGTAAATAAAACGGGCTTCAGGGTTCACAAAAGAACGCGCGTGAAAGATGGGGGACCAAAGGGACAATTTTTCCATAAGTTAAAACGCAGCGTTTGAGGGGGGATTGAATCGCAAATCGCATGAAATTGCTGGGCCAATATTGCAATAACTAAAGATTTGATTTTAAAAACACAAAAATGCGGAAGGGCCACTAGCGCAATAAATCCCTTTGTAAAAAACACGCGGATCCTGAGGCGGGTCGGGTCGATCGGATCGGGTCAAGGCCAAAACGACGTCGTTTTGGGGTTAAAGGCCAGCCCCCAAAACGACGTCGTTTTGAGGGGCTATTTAAGGCCCTAAACTCACAAAAAAAAAATCATTTGCTGCTGTTTTTTTTAAAAAAAAAAGCATTTCTCTTCTTTCTTTTTTTCTCTGCAGAGGAGGGGGTCCGTCCATGATTTGGTCTTGCGCCATGGTGCCGTCGCCGACGTCGTCGCAGGCCACCGCGCATGGTGGCCGAAAAAGGTAAAATTTTTATCTTTTTTCCTTTTTTTATCAGACCATTATTTTTATACATATATGCATATTTGTATCAAAAAAGATGGAAAGTTCGAAATCAAAAAATTACCTTTCTTTTGGCCTTTTTTCGGTAGGGTTTTTTTTTGTTTTTTTTGTTCTGCACTTTCGTGTCTGGATCCCCGATTTGGGTTTGAAATTTCGCGAATCTGTTTCACTTCTTTGAATCGGTTTCTGCTTTTTTTGAATCTGTCTATTCTTCTCTTATTAATCGAAAAAAGAAAGAGAAAAAAAGCCCATACAAAAGGAAAATCAATCGGCTTTCATAGCCGGTAATTTGTTATACATTTGCTTTCTGTCTTTTCGTTTTTACTCCTTGCAGGTGCTTTGGGCGGTGCTGGTGACGTTGGTGGCCTGGGGCTTTGGCAGAGGCGGTGGATGGGATAGGGGGCAAAGGCAAGTGGTGCTGGCAAGGTCAGAAGCTAGGGGCGGCAGCTAGGTTTAGGAAAAATTAGGTTTTTTTCTGATTTTATTTTTGGGCTAGGGTTGGTTTTGGGTTTAGGGTTAATTGGGTTTGTAAATTGGGCTTCGGGTTTGGGTTTTGGTTGGGTTTGGGTTTTGGTTGGGTTTGGGCCGAGCAAATGGGCTCATACAATAACCTATGGGAATCTAAACATGTTATCGTTTTGTAGCACCCCTTTTTTTCGTTTTGGCAAAATCCTATCTTCTTCTCTTGAACGATGATAAGCGATAGTGGGCCTATCCCATGAGGCTTGAGAGCTACTAACAACAAGGTTGAGTCAATTGAAACATTGATGATCCCCCTTGTTTGCTTAGCATGCTATACTAGATAGTCCCATTCTTACGCTTCCTTTCCTCGTCAGGTTGTTTGTAGCGTAGCCGCTCGGCTCTGTGTAGCTCATAAAATTGACCACTCGAGGCTGTAAATTGGCCTATTCCACAAGAAAATTATGTTAACCAACCCAATTAAACTCGATTGGATTATAAAAAAATCAATAATTTAGATTTAAAATTGATTTAAACTCAAATTGACTTATATATATTTTTAGAGAGGTTAATAAACATAATACTTATAACATAAATTTTAATTTGTTTTAATTTATAGTTTGTAAATTCTACTTGCCATTGACTATTGTCATAAAATATAAAATTTCAACTTATATCATATGATTTTGATAAACGATTGCAAATACAAGAAACAAATAAAAAAATATTATCTTGTTATTTGCAAGTAAAATTAATGAGTGAAGAGAAATTATTAAAATATAATGCAAAAATATTTTTAAAAATCTAATATATTTCAAAAAAAATTGATTTTGATTTTGTTTGACTTCAAAATTATTTTTACAAAATTGAAAAAAAAATTTACGTGTGTTTTAAATCCTAAAAATCTAATTGATTTCTACTTACCCACAAATTTTAAATTAAATGATGTTATTAACAATAAAATATCAAAATTTTAGATTAAAAATATTATTAATAGTAAAATATTTGCAATGATAATTTAAAAATAAATTGTTGATTGAGTCTTAGCTCGATTAGCATAAGCTTTCTTGTCAATATAGCAGGACGTGAGTTCGAGTGTGCTGAAACATATTATCCTCTTATTTATGAGTTGGGGAGGAGCTATTAGTAGTTCTAGGCATTATTTTTGTATAAAAAAGTTAGATATGATTAGTACCTATTATTTTTAGGCTCAAAAATCAAAGAATTTCCCCAATTCACTATAATAATGGTTTCATTTCAAAGAAAATGTGAACCTTTACTATCCCTATATTTTTCTTAAAGCTTAGATAAAGCACTCCACTAGCTAATAACTCTCCAAATTTACAATTGGTACAAAGATTGAGTAATCAATAAGAACCTCTAAGAAGGTAGGTGTTTACAAATTTGACTCACTAAAAGATAAAAGGAAACTTATGAAAGATTTAACAATAAACTCTATGAGACTATGTATAAGAGAATGAATGAAATGAAAAATAAATTTGATTCTCTTGATTTTAATGCTTGGATATCTCTCTTGTGTCTTGTAGTGTTGTTGAACAGTATTTATATTAAGGAACTCTTTTCTAACTGTTTCGAGTCGTTGGAGATGAAATTATAGTTGTTGCAAGGTAAAAAGTTGAGTTGAAAAAGTGTCTCCACAACTTAGGTATTGATACCTACAAGGAGGGTATGGGTACCTTGGTTAAAAGCTAGTTGTTAGTAATTGTTACAAAGGCCATGGGTCGATACTAGTAAGGCATATGGCGATACCTAAAGAGCAAGTATCTATACAATGCCACTCTAGTTTGTTTTATTGCAACTGGCTCCTAATATATCGATACCTAAACCCCTAGTATCGATACTTAACCACCAAATTACTTTAAAAACCATTTAAATCACTTTAAAACAACTTGGAATTGACTCAAAAACATTTGGTATAAGATGGAACACATTTAGATCCTGTTTTTTTAGTATTATAAGGCTTTGAAAGAATACACCTAGATTCTATTTGGCACTACTAGGAATTCATAGAAAATATGAATAAATTGTTGTTTATTAATGTTGGGTGGGATTCAAATGAACCTTTAAAGAGTGGAGTTAGATGGGTAAAACATGTTGGGACTACAATTGATCTGAACGAGCAACAACACAAAAAAAAAAATGTTGAGGCGGGTAGGATGGTTCGCAACAAAGGAAGGATGGGTTAAGCTGAATACAGATGGATAAAGAAGATGAGGTCACAAAGAGCTTATATCGGAGGGGTCATCTATAATGAATGTTCGAATTGGCTAGTTGGATTTTGCTAGTTCGTTGGCACCTGTAGTGTTTACTTGGTTGAACTATAGGCGATATATAATGGTATCTTGGTTGTATAGGATAAGAGCTACAGGAAAGATGGTTGATTGCAAAATGCTAATTAATGATTGAATGGGAACAAATAGTCCATTGGTACTCGTGAGAAGTAGTCATGAGCTCATTTGTAGGACATGGGAAATTCGATTTCAACATGTTTATTGAAAGGCAAAGTTTGCAGCTGATCACTTGGTAAATATTGCAATAATAAGCAGACCATATTTGATCATTTTAGATAAATTGCCAACTAGATTGAGGGCATGGTAGTGGAAGATGCAATGGGAATTACCTATAGACACTATTGCTTAGAAAATTTTTGAGTCAAAATTTAGGTATTCATCGTCGATAGTAATATTATGAGTGTTTAAAATAGTTTGTAGATAAAAACTTTTAAATAAAATAAATTATAATAATATTTTTAAAATATATATATTTACAATAATTGAAGTTAAAAAAATATATAATCCAAAACTACACAATGGTAGGAGTATGTAGCTTCAAAGGCTTTTCCAAATTCATGGAAACCTTTTGATAAAAAAGAAAAAAATCATGGAAACCTAAACCACACAAGCAAGAGAGAGAAGGGAACACAAGAAACAAAGGTCCACGTGTCGAATCCTCAAAATTCTCCCTTCCTAAATTCACAAAAAATCCCCCATTTCCCATTTTCTAACACTCTGGATAAGCCTCTCTATCCTCCTCCCCCTTTCCCCTTCTTCAATTTCCAATTTCAAAAACCTCAGATTTCCACTATGATTTAACACCCAATTCCAAAAACCCAACCTTTCCCAAAAAATTTCCCCCTTTTTCTGTACATTTACACATAGTCAACAATACCCGTACTGATAGATTCAAAACCCAATGGCGGCCGTCAGTTCCCTGTCTTTCCCGGCAATCGGCCAAACTTCCGGCGAGAGAAAATTTAATGTCCCATCGGCTCGTTACTTGGCTTCTAATTTCGAAGGATTCCGTTTCCGTACAAGCCTTTTATATCAGTCCGTTGGACTTCGAGCTTCCACTACTGCTTCTCCTTCCGTTGTTTACTGCATGTCTACTGCTACTGGTTAGTTAATTTTCAATGCTGGAGCTTGGCTAAAGGGGATTAAATTATTGAAATGATTCGATTTCTTTTTATTGAGTTTGATTTTCAGATACCCCGACTGTATCTGAAACAAAGTCGAGCTTTTTAAAAGCGTATAAGCGTCCCATTCCCAGTGTGTACAACACGGTTTTGCAAGAGCTGATTGTGCAGCAACATTTGATGAGGTACAAGAAGACGTATCGATACGATGCCGTTTTCGCCCTTGGTTTCGTTACTGTCTATGATCAGTTGATGGAAGGATACCCGAGTGATGAGGATCGAGATGCCATCTTCCAAGCTTATATTAACGCCTTAAAAGAGGACCCTCAACAGTATAGGTTTGTCTAACTTGCCGTCATTTACGAATCAATGAATTGCATTGAAGAAAGCATGCTGAAATATGGGGAGTAGATTCTGGAATTTCTTAACTTGTTCATGAAGCTGGGATTATATTTCTTTTAATGTCTGCAGTTTTTCGAATTATGTGTTGAAGTGAAGGATAAGAAGGTTACTTTGTAATGCTATCTTTTTCCTGTTTCGTGCCTTCACAGAGCTGATGCGCAGAAATTGGAAGAATGGGCGCGAGCTCAGACTTCTAGTTCGCTAGTCGAGTTTTCATCTAGAGATGGAGAGGTTGAAGCGATACTTAAAGACATTGCAGAAAGAGCTGGTAGTAAAGGGAGTTTCAGTTATAGCCGTTTCTTTGCTATTGGGTTGTTTCGTCTTCTTGAGCTTGCCAATGCAACTGAACCTACGGTGTTGGAAAAGGTAGAATCCTCTTTTCTTTACATCTATTGGTTTATTGTTGGACTAAGTTCCAAATTACTCACACCTCAGCACGAGTTATATCATTGAAGTCTTAACCGAATCACCATTAACAATTCATGAATGAAACTTGCAATGTTAAAGTATATGCAATGACAGCACCTATGATTTTAACACATGATATCCGTACAACAGCTCTGTGCAGCCTTAAATATCAACAAACGAAGTGTGGATCGTGATCTTGATGTGTATAGGAATTTGCTTTCCAAGCTGGTTCAAGCTAAAGAGTTGCTTAAGGAGTATGTCGATAGGTAAATTTTCTCCTCCATGTTAAACTTTTTCTAGTCCATAGTATTACACACTTTTCTTTCGCCTGCTCTGTACTATGCGATGCGGTTCAACATATATATCTGAGGTGGACCATTTACACTGTAAAATGTTGCTAAAGCGAACTTCCTTCAACTCTAAATGTGCTTGGCACATTGTATCTTTTCTGAATTATGGATGTACTGGAAATGCTCTGCACATTACAGATGTAATTCATTGCTTATTGTGTTGCTCTATGTTGTTGCCTGAAATGTTTTCGGAATGCAGGGAGAAGAAGAAAAGAGAAGAAAGATCAGAATCACCCAAAGCCAATGAAGCCGTTAAGAAATGTTCGGGCGAATACCAATACCTAAGCCAGTAATTCAATCCATCTACTCTCGATTGGCTTATCATATTTTGTGATACTTCGATCCCCTTTTTGTTGTCTGAGGTAGAAACAGTGACATCCATGGCACAATTTGTGAGCTTGTGTAATGTTTCCTAATTTTAATTTGGTGGTTAAGATACACGTCCTATATTTGTATTTTTTACGATACAGTCTTTACACTTCCAAAATGTATCTTTCCTTTGTAGTCCATCAGCTATTTATGGTTCATAAAAACTTCTCTATCATGTCACTTAATATTCTTTCATATTAGAGTTTTATCATGCAAAAAGTTTCACCATTTAAATTGTTTCATTTTTTTTTTCTTCACTTTTTTCACAATACCAAGGCTTCATTAACTGATTCTTAGCAATATCTTATTTTTATGCAAGAACATGAATGATATAAAAATCTAAATAATGGATGGAGGGTATATAAATTTAAGGCTTTTTAAAATTTGTATTTATTTTAAAAACTTATTTAAATGATATATGTAAAGAGGGTTTTTTAGGGTAAATTACCTAAATATACCAAAAAAATTAAAAATTTATGAGATTAGGTTGATTTTTAGAAAATTTACGAAAAATGGCCATTTCCCATCAAAACATGTCACGTCAGCGCGTTTTGAGGAGAAATGCCAGCAAAGAGCGTCCCTAGGGGAGCGCTTTGCCTCCAACGGTCAAAATTTTTCCTATAAAACCCCCCAACCCTTTTATTTTTTTCACACTTTAATCCTTCTCTCAATTTTCTCTCAATTTCCTCTCAAAGTCCTTGAAATTTACTCTCAAATTTTAAAATAGTCCTTTACTATTTACAAAAAAGCTATTTTTTATTTTTTTAATTATTTTTTTGGAAAATTTTAAAATTTTCGATCGTATTACAATGGTCGGGGAATTACTTCGTCTAGACAACAAGCACATCTCGGTTGAGCAAATGCAAATGGTAAGTTTTAATTTTAATTTTTCAACATTATTTAATATTTTTTAGGTCTATGCAATTTTAATTAATTTTTATTTTATAATATTTTAAATAGTCTGTAGATCAGGTGTTGCAATGTTTTATTCGCAATATGCATGGTCCCCCATCATCGTTGATCGACAATTACCTGCGGGAAGCGGATTTTTGGCACGTGGCCACGATAGGCCGGGGGTTCAAGTTGGAGCTATCTTTGATCAGTGCGTTGATAGAGAGGTGGAGACCCGAGACGCACACTTTCCATCTTCCATGCGGAGAGTGTACCATCACTTTGGAAGATGTGCAGTTGCAGTTGAGATTGCCGGTGGACGGGTCGGTAGTCACCGAGTCCGCAACTTCTAGTGATTGGATGGTTGTATGCTACGAGCTTCTAGGTGCCATTCAGGATAAAATTCAGGGAGGTCGGATCGAGATGGCCTGGTTACGAGACACATTCCCGGAGCCAAATGAGGGTTCGACCGAGATAGAGTGAATACGGCATGTTCGGGCATACATTCTTCAGATAATTAGAGGCTATCTGATACCGGACCTTTCTAGAAACCTCGTACACTTGAGATGGCTACTGAAACTTGTTGATTTTAGAAAGCAAGGTGAATTGAGTTGGGGTCTGTCGTCTTATCGAGGTTGTATCGGAGATGTCTTGACGACACGGTAAAGCGAAAATCGGAGGTTGCCTATCACTCTGCGATCATGGGCATGGTTTCGATTTCTATTTTTACGTTCTCGACTCGACCACCCATATTCATTCCCACTAATAACAAGGTAAATTTAATGTTATATTTTACAATTATTACGTAGATTTATTGTATAATTGTATGCTAAAAATTTATTTAATTAGGTGGAACCATTCGTGAGTCATCTTGGAATACCTACCTCGCTTGAAGATATCTGGCTTTTATTGGACCAACAGTCGGAATCATAAGTAAGTTTTGAATTTCAGATTTATAATTTAGTATTTCGTATTTAGTGTCTAGTATTATGTATATAACTAATATTTTGTTAATGTTAATATAGTTTCAATGGACACCGTACGAGGATCCGAAAATTTGGGCAGTAATTCCGGAGGAGTTCTTGCAAAATCCGAATAGTTGGCACGTGAAGGTCCCATTGATCACTTATGCGACCGTGGAGATGCACCAATCAGATCAGGTTCTACAATTTAGATCCGGCAACCGATTCCCGTGCCACCTGAGGTGCTCGATGATGAGCACAAAGTGGATTTACGGCAGTTGCACATGGATTGGCCAAGATTTTGGTCAGCATATATCGAGACGTGGGAGAATCGATATGACTATTTACCTGACCGAGAATCGATCGTCATTTCGGAGTTATCGTGCGTGCCGGAATACATGCCATGGTTTAGGATCCATGGTAAGCCGTATTTGTTGTCGGAAGAAGAGAGGCGACGGCAACTTCGTCAACAAAGGGAACGTCGGGGCCCCTTAAATCCAAGGAGAATGGGTGATGAGACGGGGTCATCAACAGCGCTGACATAGTCACCGAGCCCATCAACAATGCCCACACAGTCACCGGTCCCATCAGTTCAGTCGACGACACCGACATCACAGTCTTTACCCTTTATGCCAGGTGCGTACCCTACCCCTTATATGTATCCTAACCCATATATGTTTCCTTTTCCCAGTCGCAGCACAGGTTGGTATGCATGGCCGAGTCTGAGTCCGTTCCCGACTACTTGGTGGCCGGTAGATCTTGAGGCCGTCGTCGTGAGGGATCACGGAGGCGCCGTCGGAGCACTTCTTTCTACCAGTCTCCTTCACCATACGGATTGAGACACCCCACCGTGGTTTATGCAAACACCTCAAGTCGTTATTTTATCAAGGTGGGTCATCCTCAACACCCACAACTGCACCAGTCTTGGGAGAATCGAATCCCCGAGGTTCCACGACCCCAAGGAAAGCTAGAAGAAGGAGGAATCCAATACAGAATCACGAAATCCCCCGTGTGTGTGATTCAATAGTCATCAACATTGATTCGGATTGGCTTTTTATTTTTAAATTGTAATAAATTTTTTATTTTTTAATAAAAAGTTATTTTTATTTGTGTTTGTAATTTAATTTTAATATCTTCAATAAAATAGAAGTTATTTATTTTTTGTATATAATTTAATTTGAATTTTTAATAAAATAAAAAGTTATTTTTATTTTTGTAATTTAGTTTTAATATATTTAATAAAATAATAGTTGTTTAATTTTTTATTGTAATTTAATTTTAATATATTTAATAAAATATAAATTATTTAATTTTTATTGTAATTTAATTTTAATATATGCAATAAAATAAGAAGTTGTTTTTATTTTTATTTTATTGTAATTTAGTTTTAATATATTAAATAAATAAGAAGTTTTCTTTATTTTTATTTTTTGTAATTTAGTTGTAATATTCTAATATCTTTTGTAAAATAGAATTTGTTTAATTTTTTAAATTTAATTTTATAAATAAAATTCCAATATTTGTAATTTTATTGTAAGTTAAAGGTTTTTTTCTAAATTAGTCATTCTACAAAAGTTCACCGTTTTCATCAAATAAATAAATAGAATTTGCATTGACACCAAGAGGCAAAAAAAGTTAAGCAGACTGTCAACTATTCCGATTTGGACACGAGCGAGATGTATGGCCTGGGTTCCTACACCATCCACACAACCTACGTTGGTTGGACGTTTCTCGGATATCCATATTGTTGCGTATTCTAGTCGAGCAAGGTCGACATTTTGGTTTGCGCCTCAGTTGTCTATCCGGCAATAGCTTATACGGTGCAAGCGATACCGACGGTCACCTACGTTCATCTGAAACTAGTGGGAATACGTGTCTCCACACATTGTACATGCTTTCTATTTTACACACTTCGTCGACATAGCTCATTGGATCAAGACGGAGATTCTGACAAGCCGCAAGTACATGAGTGCATGGGTAACGAAGTTCATCAAATATCCCACAATCGCAAGTCCTATTCCTCGAGTGTACACGATACTGCCCGCCAACAATACCTTGGATCGGTCTGTCAAACTCATTCACACGAAAACATAGGTTATCGTGATCGTGGCACACTGTGTGCATGCTGTTGGCCCGTGCCTTCCCCCTGTTAATTTCTCGCAAGACCTTCGTGCTCCATACATGGCCTCTTTGCATCTCGCCTTTATACCTCGCTGCTCGCTTTAAAATAGTACCGCTAAACGAAAATATGTCTCTCACACAACCGATGTTATCGGCAGATGACGCGTTTCTTTTAGAACAGAATTTATGCATTCTGTCAGGTTTGTGGTCATATGACCATATCGTAGGCCACCGTCGTATGCTTGTGTCCACTGTTCGAAAGGAATATTGTACAGGTAGTTTGCGCCTTCTTCGTTATCTGATCGCAAACTCGCCAACATCTCCTGAAACCGGTCCATTTTGATCTCGTACCCTACCAAAATACATTGATAGCGAATATTACATACCACTCTTCAATTGAGAATAAATTGAATATTACAAACGAAATTATATTAATAGATATTACATACCCATATCGATCACTTGCCCTCGCTGTCTTTTAGATCGATGTTGCCAGTAATAGTTGGATACAACATGCCTTAGGCAATATCGATGGTGTGTACGATGCCACAGGCTTCCCTAGCGCTATATTGCGGCTAGTATTCTAGGGCCCCGATCCGATATAACGCATATATCAGGTTGGGGGCAGACATGCCTCCTTAACCTAGATAGGAAGAAATCCAAGTCATCAGCTGACTCTCCCGGTGTTATTGCGAACGCAATCGGAGGATTCTCCCACTGTCGTCCTGTGCCAAAGCTAGCAATAGCCGATGCGTATATCTGCCATACATAAAGGTACCGTCAATTTATACCAATGGCTTGCAGTATATAAATACATCTCGGCATTACTTAAATGTCCAGAAAAGACGCTTGAACACTGAGCATCCACGGAGCAAATGATCGTTGTAGTACGCCGGTTCCATTTCAAGGTCTGTTATGCTGCCTGGGACATATCTCTCTAGCACTTGACACCACTGCCACAATTTATTATATGAAGCGTCCCACCAACCATGCAAATTTTTCAATGCTTTCTGCTTGGCTATCCAAGCCTTCCTGTAAGAGGGCATGTACCCCAATTGGCTACGAATATTGCCAATTAAGGCCAACACTGTAGTCTTGGGATCAGCCTTCACTGTCAGCATTATTAAGTCAGCCAACATGTCTAAATCCATCTTCGAATGGTCTTGTGTAACACCTGTCAACGAAGTATGTTAAATAATACAACATTACGTAATATTGTATTATTCAAAAACATTAAATACATCGTGATACTGTACCGGCAAGACATGTATGTCGACCTTTGTACTTTTTGATCTCCTACAAGTCTGTCCTTTTTCTCAACAAGTCCATGATTTTCTATGAACACGTACCGTCTTGCACTGCACACTTCGCATCGTACTTATCAAGCTTAGATTTAACCACGATGTAGTTAACCCTGTTCTTGATGTTGTATTGTTTCAATGCAGCAAGAAAAACATCCTTATTGGAAAACTCGTTACCAACTTCTAATTCGCCCGAATCTAATGACGAAGTTGTACGGTCACGCGTCCAGTGTGGTAGTTTAGGAAACTCCAATGCATCGTCTTGGGATAGATTAACATTATGCATGTGGCCTGGAGGCGAGTATGCCCTGAATAGCAGATCTTCTTCTTCTTCGTCTGAACCGCCCTCAACATCTTCAGGTACTATTGGAATAGGCTCCGGTTCAAAAAATAATCCAACTTCTGCACCATCGGGCCTGGGCTATCGAGGTGGATCCACATCCGACTCATCATCCGATCCACCATAATCTGCAACGAATGAGGGCCCCTCGCCGGTGGATGTCGTAGGGAGTGCATTATCACTCCTTAAACATCTTTCCTAACGTTCCCAATCATATGTGGATTGCCAACCACTAGAAGTTGATGACGTTCCCCAATACGTATTTCTATCATCGGACGTCGAAGGAAGGATATGCATGTCTCATCCACTAACCGAGTGTCGTACTGGGGTTATGTTTTCCATACTACCACCAAACACGGGCACTTCCGTATTCTGCCTCCCACTAACAGAGTGTCAGCTTGAGGTCGTGTATTCCCCTCGAACAGAAGTAGATGTTGAGGTCGAAGAAAGATCACTTGGTGATGAAAATTATACATATACCTCAAGATAGGGTGATCCACTGGCAAAATGAGTCTCCACCATTGCCTCAAGGCTCCGAGGACCTTTGATGTCGAATGATTCATATCTCACCGGATCAACTGAAGCGCAAAATCTATACTTAATAGACTGAACTTTCATTGGCGTTGTTTCAAGATTTTGCACCTGATTCTTTTGCGAAGTTCTGACAAATCTATGTTCGATTAAAACCCAGTCGCGTTGTGTTCTCCGGTAAAAAAATAACACCATTTTCAGTGTCACAAACCTCACTATCGTAGTAAATAACGGCATTAATATGTTCACTCATTTTCAGTTTCTATTTTTCTTTTGCCTCAATTTCTGTTATGCAACCTAAGAATAAAATTTGGCTGATTTATAGTGTAAGGATTGCGACAGACTACTGTAGCAAGGAAAAGCAAAGAATGATTATTTACAAGGAAAAGGAAAATTTAATTTGACAATGAAAAGCAAAGAATGATTATTTACAAAGAAAAGAAAAATTTAAATTGACAAGGAAAAGCAAAAATGATTATTTATAAGGAAAACAAATAATGATTATTTACAAGCAAAGAAGTTTTTTTTTGTTTTGTAATTTAGTTTTAATATATTAAATAAATAAGAAGTTTTCTTTATTTTATTTTATTGTAATTTAATTTTAATATATGTAATAAAATAAGAAATTATTTTTATTTTTATTTTTTGTAATTTAGTTTTAATTTATTTAATAAAATAAGAAGTTTTTTATTTTTTATAATTTAGTTTTAATATATTTAATAAATAAGATTTTTTATTTTTAATAAAATAATAGTTGCTTATATGTTTTGTAATTTAATTTTAATATCTTTTATAAAATAGAATTTGTTTAATTTTTTTTAAATTTCATTTTAAAAATAAATATCCAATATTTGAGGTGCCAGCAAAGCGCTCCCCTAAGGACGCGCTTTGCTGGCATTTCCCCTCAAAACGCGCTGACGTCGACGCGTTTTGAGGGGAAATGGCCCTTTTCCGTAAATTTTCTAGAAATCGGCCCAATTTCGTAAATTTTTAATTTTTTTGGTATATTTGAGTATTTTGCCCTTTTTTTACGCAACTAACATAAAAATAAATAAATATTTATGAAACTGATTCAAGTTGAAAAATTATGACGAAAATGACTTGAAATCTACAGTGTCGGGCTATGTCGGTATCAAAGTCGATCATTGTGTAATCATTAATTTGCGATTGAGTTGGGGATAAAAAATTGAATTTTTTGGTGTCGACCATGATGCAACTTTTTGAGTACTTTTTAAAAAATACCAGTATTTCCTTGTTCAAAATTTTTAATAGTTGTCGGCGTGTAGGTGGCCGGTGTCAGTGTTTTTTAGGGTCGGTATTCTCGTTACTAGCATCGGTGTGACTTTTGAAAAACAAATTTGCTGGCGTGCTCTAGTTACTAGATCTAGTGACCACTTAAAAAAGAAGAAGCCAAAAGACACTTCACAAAATGAAAAGACTTGGGAAGAATAGAAAATGAAAAGACCGGAGAGTAAAGTAAAATGTGATTTGTTTTAAAGGGTGAGTTTTATTAATGTGTTGTTTTAAATTGGGATATGTCCGTTAGTTGTTGAACCTGCTCTCCCCTTGAAGCTAGGACAAATCCTTTGCCTAACAATTTCGACCATTTAAACCTTCATTATTTTCCCCTTTTATTGCAGAGCCAATTTTCAATCTTTTCTTTATTGGAATTTGGAACCTGTTGCATAATTTTGGCCATTTAAACGGGTAAAATACCCAAAAATACCAAAAAAATAACTTATTTACGAAAAAGGTCCAGTTTCAAAAATATTAATGGAAAAGGGCCGTTTCACCACAAAACGTGTCCACGTCAGCGCGTTGACGTGGACGCATTTTTGCCCTCCCTCCCCGTCCAATTACAGTATGATATTCTAAGGTTTCTAGGCTAGGGTAAAAATATATATAGGATTTTGGGCAAAATATATTAGCCCAAAAAATTAATTGACTTTTTGTGACAGTTGTATGTGGCAAAATAATTTTGAGAAGACGTTTCTAAACAAATAGTGGCAAAAAACGCTTCAAGAAGGATGCACTGTCAGCAAGAGTACTGAAAAGAACTCCTACGTGGACACTCTTTTGCTACAGTAGTCTCCGGGAAAATTATTTTGAGAAGACATTTCTGAAAAAACAGTGGCCAAAACGCTTCCAATAGGTGCCTTGTCAAGATGAGTCTTGAAAAGAGCTCTCACGTGAACGCTCTTTTGCTCTGATGATCTCCGGAAAATTAGACTATAAATCACCAAATTTCATTCTCGGGTTGCATAAGGAAATTGAGGCAAAAGAAAAAAAGCGAAAATGAGTGACCGTATTAATCTGTTATTTACTACGATGGTGAGGTTTGTGACACCGAAAATGATGTTGTTTTCTTATCGGAGAACACAACGCGACTGAGTTTTAATCGAAATGTTAATTTGGTAGAACTTCGCAAAAGAATTAGGCGTAAAATATTCGGAACAACGCCAATGAAAGTTTAGTCTATTAAGTATAGATTTTGCGCTTCGGTTGATCGGTGAGATATGACTCATTCGACATTAAACGTCTTCGGAGCTTTGAGGCAATAGTGGAGACTCATCTTGCCAGTGGATCACCCTATCTCGAGGTATATGTACAATTTTCATCTCCAAGTGATCTTTCTGCGACCTCAACATCTACTGCTGTTCGAGGGGAATACACGACCCCAAGTCGACACTCTGTTAGTGGGAGGCAAAATACGGAAGTGCCCGTGTTCGGTGGTAGTATGGAAAACATAACCCCTGCATGACACTCGGTTGGTGGATGAGACATGCATATCTCTCATTCGATGCCCGATGATAGAAATACGTATTGGGGGACATCATCAACTTCTAGTGGTTGGCAATCCACATATGATTGGGAACGTTACGAAAGATGTTTAAGGAGGGATAATGTACTCCCCACGACATCCACCGGTAGGGGCCCTTGTTTATTGCAGGTTATGGAGGGTCGGACGATGAATCCGATGTGGATCCACCTAGGGAGCCTAGGCCTAATGATGCAGAAGTTGGATTATTTTCTAAACTGGAGCCTGTTCCAAATGTACCTGAAGATGTTGAGGACGGTTTAGACGAAGAAGAAGAAGACCGCTATTCAAGGCGTACTCACCTCCAGCCCACATACATAATATCGATCTATCTCAAGATGATGCATTGGAGTTTCCTGAACTACCACACAGACGCGTGACCGTACAAATTCTTCGTTGGATTCGGACCAATTAGAAGTTGGTAACCAGTTTTCCAACAAGAATACTTTTCTTGCGACATTGAAACAATACAACATCAGGAACTAGGGGTGAGCGTTCGATCGAATCGAATGAAAAAATTTCGAGTTAATCGAGTTGACGAATCATATTTTATCATCCTAATTTGATTTGAAATTTTCTCGAATCGAGTCGAGTGAGATGGAATTCAAATCGAATTGAATCGAATATATTTGTTCGAGTTAAATTTTAAAAAATAATTTTGGGTCCTTGTAACTACTATCACCCATCGTAATAAAATTTGTCCACCTTAATCAAATTTTTATTAACTTTCATCACCTCATAATTTATTTATTAATCTTTTATATACGGGTTAGCTTTTTTGCTTGCTTAGTTGTTTTAATTATCTTGATTCTTGTCACTATGTATCTTGGAATTAAAATATATATTAAATGTAAAAATGTGATTTTTTAATAAAAGTTATTTTAAAGATAAAATATGAAATTGATACCAATATAAAATTTTAATCTGAATATTTTATGGCATAATTAATAATTCAATTTTAATATAAATATTCAATATGACTAAACAATTCAATAATATAAATAATATAAAATGTGAAATTTAATTTAATAATATAAATAGTAGATATAAATAAAATTATTGCTATTTATGTTTAGTGATTTTTTTGGATAATTTGATTTTTATTTGAGAGTAAAAGGTGAGAAGTAAAAGTTTAGGGGAAAATAAAAAGTTTTAGGGGAAAATAAAAAGTTTTAGGGAAAGTAAATAGGGGAGTAAAATTTTGGAAGGAAAATATAAAAAAAAAATTTGGGGGAGGGGATGGTTTTGGGGTAGATGGGAGGTGGGATGGGAAGGGAGTAAAAGTTTTAAGGGAAAAGTGGGAGGGAGTAAAAATTTGGGGGGGAAATAAAAAGTTTTGAGGGTTTTTAGGAGTAAAATTTTGAGAAAAAGTAAATGAGAGAGTAAAATTTTAGTGGGAAATAGATTTTGGGTAGATTGGAGGGTTAGGATGGGAGGGAATAAAAGTTTTGGGGGAAAAGTGGGAAGGAGTAAAAATTTTGAGGGAAAAGTAAAAAGGTTTGGGAGTTTGGGGTAAAAATATAAAATATTATATTTTAATATTCGAATTATTCGAGTTATTCAAATTCAAAAACTCAACTCGATTCGAACTCAAAATTCAAAAAAAATTTGAGTTGACTCGAATAACTCGATTAACTCAAATAATTCGATTCGTTTAACTCGAAATTCAAATTTTTTATTTTTCAAGTCTAATCGAGTTTTACTCACCCCTATCAAGAACGAGGTTAACTACAACGTGGTTAAATCCAAGCTCGATAAGTACGAGGCGAAGTGTACAGTGCAAGACGGTACATGTTCATAGAAAATCATGGCCTCGTTGAGGAAAATGACAGACTTGTGGGAGATCAAAAAGTACAAAGGTCCACATACATGTATTGCCGGTACAGTACCACTATATGTTCAATATTTTTGAATAATACTAATATTATGTAATGTTGCATTATTTAACGTACTTCGTTGACAGGTGTTACACAAGATCATCTGAAGATGGATTTAGACATTGGCTGACTTAAAAATCCCGACGGTGAAGGTCGATCCTAAGACTACAATGCCGACCTTAATTGGCAATATTCGTAGCCAATTGGGGTACACGCCCTCTTACAGAAAGGCTTGGATAGCTAAGCAGAAGGCATTAGAAAAGTTGCATGGTCGGTGGGACGCTTCATATAATGAAGTGTGGCAGTGGTGTCAGGTGCTAGAGAGATATGTCCCAAGCGGCATAACAGACCTTGAAACGGAACCAGCGTACTACAACGATCGTTTGCTCCGTGGATGCACAGTGTTCAAGCGTCTGTTCTGGACATTTAAGCAATGCCAAAATACCTTTATATACTGCAAGCCATTAATACAAATTGACGATACCTTTATGTATGATAGATATACGCATCGGCTATTGCTAGCTATGGCACAAGACGGCTGTCGAGAATCCTTCTGATTGTGTTCACAATAACACCGGAGAGTCAGTTGATGACTGGACTTCTTCCTATCTAGGTTAAGGAGGCATGTCTGCCTCTAACCTGATATATGCGTTATATCGGATCGGGGCCCTAGAATACTAGCCGCAATAGAGCGCTAGGGAAGCCTGTGGCATCACACACACCATCGATATTGCCTAAGGCATGTTGTATCCAACTACTACGGCAACATCGATCTAAAAGTCAACGACAGCAAGTGACCGATATGGGTATGTAATATCTATTAATATAATTTCATTTGTAATATTCAATTTACTCTCAATTCAAGAGTGGTGTGTAATATTCGCTATCAACGTATATTGGTAGGGTACGAGATCAATAAGGACCGTTTTCAGGAGATGTTGGCGAGTTTGCGCTCAGATAACGACGAAGGCGCAAACTACCTGTGCAATATTCCTTTCAAACAGTGGACACAAGCATACGACGGCGGCCTACGATATGGTCATATGACCACAAATCTGGCCGAATGCATAAATTCTGTTCTAAAAGGAACTCGTCATCTGTCAATTACATCGGTTGTGCGAGAGACATATTTTCGTTTAACGGCACTATTTTCGAAGCGAGCAGCGAGTTATAGAGGGCAGAGGCAAGGAGACCATGGATGGAGCCCGAAGGTCTTGTAAGAAATAAACAGGGGAAAGCAGAGGCCAACACCATGCACACAGTGAGTCACGATCGCGACAGCCTATGGTTTCGTGTCACGGAGTTTGACAGACCGAACCAAGGTATTTTTGGTGGGCAGTATCGTGTACACTTGACAAATAGGACCTGCAACTGTGGGATATTTGATGCACTTCGTTACCTATGCGCTCATGTACTTACGGCTTGTCAGAATCTCCGTCTTGATCCCATGAGCTATGTTGACGAAGTGTATAAATTAGAAAACATGTACAACGTGTTGATCCCAAATTGTCGCAGAACTCGATCTGACGGTGCATCTCCACGGTAGCATAGGTGATCAATGGGACCTTCACGTACCAACTGTTTGGATTTTGGAAGAACTCCTCCGAAATTACCGCCCAAATTTTTGGATCCTCATACGGTGTCCATTGAAACTATATTAACATTACCAAAATATTAGTTATATACATAATACTAGACACTAAATACGAAATACTAAATTATAAATACGAAATTTGAAACTTCCTTGTGATTCCGACCGTTGGTCCAATAGAAGCCGTATATCTTCAAGCGAGGTAGGTATTCCAACATGACTCGCCGAATGGTTCCACCTAATTAAATAAATTTTTAGCATACAATTATATTATAAATCTACGAAATAATAGTAAAATATAATATTAAATTTACCTCGTTATCAGTGGGAATGAATATGGGTGGTCGAGTCGAGGTCGTAAAAATGGAAATCGAAACCATGCCCATGACTACAGTAGTGATAGGCAACCTCCGATTTTCACTTTACTCGGCCGCGTCGCCCCGCACATCTCTCGATACAACCTCGATAGCACGGCAGACCCCCAACTCAATTCACTGGCTGCTTTGAAATCAACAAGTTTCAGCAGCCATCTTAGGTGTACGAGGTTTTTAGAAAGGTCCGGCATTAGATAGCCTCCAATTATCTGAAGAATGTATGCCCGAGCATATCGTATTCTTTCTATTTCGGTCGAACCCTCATTTGGCTCGAGGAATGTGTCTCATAACCAGGCCATCTCGATCCAAACTCCTTGAATTTTATCCGAATGGCACCGAAGCTCGTAGCATATGGCTCCCCAATCACCGAAGTTGTGGACCGGTGACTCCGGGCAGATCCCACAAGCAATCTCAATCAGAATCGCACATATTCTAGAGTGATGGTACACTCTCGCATGGAAGATGGAAAGTGTGTGTCTCGGTCTCCACCTCTCTATCAATGCACCGATCAAAGGTGGCTCCAACTTGAACCCCTACCTATCATGGCCACGTGCAAAAACCCATTTTCGCAGTAATTCTCGATCAACGGCGATGGGGACTATGCATGTTGCGAATATAACATTCCAACACCGATCTACAAACTGCTTAAAAAATTATAAAATAAAAATTAATTAAAATTGCATAGACCTAAAAATATTAAATAATATTAAAAATTAAAATTAAAAACTTACCATTTACAATTGCTCGACGAGATGTGCTTGCTGTCTAGAAAAAGTAATTCCCCGGCCATTTGTAATACGATCGAAAGTTTTAAAAGTTTCAAAAAAATATATTAAAAAAATTAAAAAAATTAAAAAGGGTTTTTTTTTGTAAATATTAAAGGACTATTTCAAAATTTTAGAGGAAGTTTGAAGGACTTAAAGATAATTTTGAGAGGAATTTGAGAGAGGAATGAGTAAGGATTAAAGTGTGAAAAAAATAAAAGGGTTGGGGGGTTTTATAGTTTTTTTTTACCGTTGGGCCCCTAACGGTTAAAAAAAATTTGGCCATTTTTTTTTACCGTTGCAGGGCTAAAGCGCGCCCCTGGGGACGCGCTTTGTGCCACCTCAACAAAGCGCGCTCCCCAAAACGCGCTGACGTGGACGCGTTTTGGGGTGAAACGACCTTTTCTATAAATATTTTTGAAACTGGCCCTTTTCGTAAATAAATTATTTTTTGGTTTTGTTGGGTATTTTACCCCATTTAAAACCTCTTTAATTTCCCCTTTTATTGGGGTCAATATTCAATCTTTTCCTTGTTTGGAATTTGAAAATAGGTCATTATAATTTATTTTTTAAAAGTAATAACATACAAAAAAAACTCTACATGAAAATTCTATGGGCAGTGTTGTCCCTTGCTTGAATCATAGGGAAAGTGCTAGCACCTTTCTCGATATCTCGTCAAAAATCTTCAAACCTTGGTTCATATCAAAGGCCATTTTGGCTAAGCAGTCAATAACTTTATTACGGTCTCTAGGCAAATATTGAATGGCCAACAAACCTACGTTCAACAGCAGGTGATAAATATGTCTAATGAGGGCAAAATTCGAGCTTGAGAAAGAGGAATCCTGAATGGCTTTAAACACATCCAAGCTATCAATTTGTGTCAATATGTCATCATAGCGCCCTTTTTGAATCAGAGCTAATCCATTAAGAACTCCCCATGGGTCAACATTGAAGATTGAGCATTTGCTCAGATTTCTGTTGTATCACATAATCCACTCCCTTTTTCCATTTCTTATGACTCCCCCCACTGCAGCATCACCCGAGGCAATCTAGACCGCCCCATCAATGCAAAGATTGATCCAACTTTTTGACATCTCGACTGCTAACCTTTGTTCCTTCTGTTTAGAAACATCTTCCTGTGAAAAGAAACAATTTGTTTTACCCAACTATATGAAATCTTAATAATCTCACAATCTCACTTGTGCTCCAAGAGACGAAAAAAAAAAGGTTTCGATTTTTCCAAATACACCAAATTAGTAAATCAAATAGACATGACCAGTTTACGTCACCAACGACTGGACTTGTAGGACTCTACAAATTATACTTAATCCACTGAAAAGACTCTACAAATTATACTTAATCATAAAGACTGATGTTATACCCTTAATTTTTCATACTTACCAACTCTTAATTTTATCGTTATTTAATGATGATAATAAACATATCGATGTATCTCAATTGGAAAATTAAATAAATAATTTTATTTAATGATGATGATAAATATACAACTTTATCCATATCCCAATTTAAAAGAACATATTAATAAAATTCATCATTTAAAAGAAA
The DNA here is from genome assembly GCA_025506655.1 of Gossypium rotundifolium. Classification (NCBI taxonomy): domain Eukaryota; kingdom Viridiplantae; phylum Streptophyta; class Magnoliopsida; order Malvales; family Malvaceae; genus Gossypium; species Gossypium rotundifolium. The sequence goes on from CP106725.1 coordinate 167,449,589, forward strand.
TGACATTTTACTTTATTGCTAAGTATTTTCATTTCCCCAATTTATTTTGCTTCTCTTTCTCTCTTCTCCCAAGTCTTTTCATGTTCTCAAGTGTCTTTAGCTTTTCTTAAAAATAGTCATCGATTTTGGCAATCAAAGCATGTTGACACTAACACTGACAAACTTTTTTTAAAAATATGAATCGGTGTCGATAATGTGAATGTCGACATAAAAAAATTAATAAAAAATTATTTTTTTTCAGTGCTGACCACATACACGCCGAAACCTATTAAAAATATTTTTTAAATAAAAAAATATTTATATTTTTCAAAAAGTATACCAAAAAAATACATAGAGGTGCCCGCCATTGCAGTGCCAACCCCAAAAAAATTATTGTTTTAAACCCTAACCCAATCACCAAGCAATTATTACACGGTGATTGACTTTGGTGCTGGCCATTGGGGTGTCGATACCGCCCAACACTATAGATCTCAGGTTTTTTTCATCATAATTTTTTAACTTGAGTCATTTTCATAAATATTTATTTTTTTGAATTAATTAGATAAAAAACCCTTAACTAGGAACATAAAAGAAAATATAAATGAAATGTCAAGGAAGTAAACAAGGAAGTAACCAAGGGGGCTTTGACCTTAGAAAATAATATATGCATCATCATATTATCAAAGCATTTGAAGAAAATACTGCGAGATTAGATAGGGTGAATTACAACGGATGGTTGCCCATTTAGGTTTAGAGCCTCGTTGGGAGAATTTGGGTAAAAATATAAGTTCAAAAAAGGTTTAAATAAAAAATAAAGATTATTTTTTAAACAAGTCGGGCCTCAAGTAAGATTTTTTACCGGCTTGGCCCAAATTTGTCTAATTTTTTTTCCTATTGTTATTTTGCTGTCATTTTATTGTTGTTTTGCTGTTATTTTGTTATTATATTGTTATTATTTTGTTGCTATTGTTTGGATATTGTATAACTCTTGTTTTATTGTTAATTTTACTATTATTTTAGAAGTATTTAATTATTAAGTTACAACTATGTTAGTGATATTTAATATAAAGATTTTTAATAAATTTTTAATTTGTTGGGAAATATTTATTTTAATATCTTTAGTGTATTTGATGTATTATATTTTTAAATTTTTATATAAAAATAATATAAAAATTTTAATACTGGTAGTCGGATTAGGCTCGAGTTTAGTATTTTTATTTAGACTGAATTTGAGTAAAATTTTAAGTCTATTTTTCAAATCGAACCCGAATCTAGAACACGAACCTAAAATTTAACATCTACCCGGTCAGAGTGAATCAAATTATGCACCTCTTTCATTATTGTCAATACCTAGTTGTGGTGCTGGACTTAAAAGTTTATGGAATCCCATTTTATATAAATTATAGGTGAATTCTATTTTAATTTAAATTTCTTAGGTATAAGTTGTGTTTTAGAAGTAGTATTTTGTTTTTCTTTGGAATATCAGTTTTCTAACTTTTAATCTCTTATATGAATGTTAAGGGAGGTTCATTGTCTCAGCTCGTATATACCTAACGAGTTCGTATGTGGAGCCACAAAGTTTAATAGGCAGTTTAAAGTAGTATATGTGTTTTGTATACGTAGAGTTTATTAAAAACGTCAATTCTATGAACAGTAGTTATACATATAAATATTTGATTGTCTCCATTAATGAGATACGACAGAAAATTACTCAACAACAATTAAAATAATTAATTTTATATATTATTTTAATTAAATGAAATTGAATATCCGTTAAGTATTTGAATTGGAATGATGATGTTAGCATCCTAGCAAAACCACAAATTTAAACTTTTCATAGTGACAACAATTGTCGAAATTAAGCAAAGAACACAAGTAGTGAGAGGAAATAAAGTTTTGACTTTTGTAGTTTGCATACGTGTTTAAAATATAGTGGTCTGTTACGAATGGGGTCAAGCAAGGAAAGTTAATTGGTAGCGTGGCGCCTGTCAACAACTCATCTTTTACAAGGGTGGTGACGTACAAAAGAACCGATTATTAAACCGGATTGCTAATAGAACCGATTAGGTTATAAATTTATTAGTCTAATCTATTTAAGCGGTGGAATTAAAAATATTAAATTTAAATCAAGTTTTTATTTGATTCAGTTGTTCTGTATCAATTCATTCAAAACCCTTCAAACTTGATTTAATAGTCTAATCAATTATTCGGATCAAATTCAAACAATATTAAAAATTATATAAATGCATGAATAATATAATTTTATATAATAAATAAATATTTAATTTTCCAAGAATCTGATTTGAGCAAATAATTCAATATTACTAACATAACCCCAATCTAAAATTATGATCGTAATGGATTTAATTTTGACAATATTACTAATCAATGTTCCTAAATTATTTGCCAACATATATCGACGTTTATGCTTAATTTCATGTGCATATTGTAAACACATGTATTGTAATACTTAGAGAAACAGGCACGCGTATGAAGGCCGGCACCAAATTCCATTGACCTCAATCTTGTTTTCCAACTATATATATATGGTAGTCATCGTTGCTTTTTTCATCTACCATTTCCACTTTTCGCCACCTTCACTTCTTTTCCAAGCCATCTCACACCTTCACGTAAACTTCACCATCCTTTTTTTCTTCCAAGGAAAATCAATGGGGAGAACACCTTGCTCCGACAAAAATGGCCTCAAGAAAGGTCCCTGGACTCCCGAGGAAGATCTTAAGCTTATTAATTTTATTCAGATTCATGGCGCAGGACACTGGCGTAACCTCCCCAAGAATGCTGGTATGTATAAGTATAAACTTGTTTTCTTTTGTATTTTTAAATATTGTGTTTTTCAGGCTGCGATGATGGGTTTTGTTTAAACTGTTTAGGGCTCCAAAGATGTGGAAAGAGCTGCCGTCTCCGGTGGACGAACTACCTGAGACCTGATATAAAGAGAGGAAGGTTTTCATTTGAAGAAGAAGAGACTATAATTCAACTACACAGTGTTTTAGGAAATAAGTAAGGTTTACACTTTACAGTGTTTTATGATATTTTTATGAGTGATGACGTTGGAGTTTACAAATTCATTTGTCTGTAAATCAGGTGGTCCGCCATTGCTTGTCGGTTGCCGGGGAGGACAGACAATGAGATCAAGAATTACTGGAATACACATATAAGGAAAAGGCTTGCAAGGAATGGAATCGATCCTGTAACACATGCTCAACGTCTTGATTTGGTTGACTTGTCTTCTTCCATTATTGGCTCATTATTAGGTGTCCAAGCTCTCCTAAATCCTCAACTGTTAAGCTTAGCTAACACCCTCTTGTCGTTAAAACAAGAAAACTCAGAATTATTACTACAATATCTTCAACAAAACCAGCTTCTTCAAACTCCCACGTTAGAACCACGAAGCCAACTTCTCCAAGCTCCCATGACAGACTGTAGCAATCAAAATTCCCAGGAAAGTTATGTATTAGTTTCGCAACCAAATTATGAACATTCTAACCCAAATCCAACGGTTCCATCACTTGTATCTGACAATTCAGGTTTCCATTCAATGGATGGTAGCCAGAATTTTGGGCTGGATTCAGTGAGGTTCACGCCGATATCAAGTCCAACTCCGTTGCATTCATCATCTACATTCATCAACAACAGCTACACTACCCATTACGAAATAGAAAGATTCAACAGTTTGCTCAAATATGAAATTCCAGAAAGTTTGAATATTAATGACCTTTTGTAAATATATATACATACACACACATTATTTGTAGCTTAGAGTCTCAAGAGTTTTGGCTTGTAAAACTGGAGACACCATCATTATTGTTTTTTTTAGATATTTTATTTTGTTTTTTTTTCTCAGTTTATTGTGGGTTACTGGGTTTGTATTTTAAATATATATATATATATATATATATATAATTATTTGATTGTCTTACTTGTATTTTAAATATAATTTGTTAATTTTCACCGATGCATGCTCATGAAGATAAGCTAATATTTAATAATATTTGGAGTTATATTTATGCATTAGGATATGTAAAATAATATATTAATAATAAATTATTTTATATTATTTTTAAAATTATAATAACAGTAAAACTCGAACAATTAATACGTCTAACATGACTTAAACTAAAACCTTTGCAAACTGCAAACTCATAAAATGGAAAAACAGTAAATCAGTCTCAAAAGTAAAAGTATTGTTTATAATCCTTTAAAAATCATAAATTAATAAATGATAAAATTATATTTTAAATTTTTATAAAATTATAATTAAATTTTTGCCTCGAAAATTTAAATTAATAAATCATTTTCATAAATAGTAAAAGGACTATAAATAATAAGTTAATAACAAAAGGATAGCCGTGTGATTTACAAACATTGTGTAATAATAGATGGTTGGATTAGGTGCAACAAAGTTAAACAAAAAATTAACAACAAATTGGAGAAAGGAAAAAGTCAAAGAAAATTATATCACTTTTATTTCTTCGATTCCAAAGGGTATGCATCCCTATACAACTATGTGGGTCAACATTTTAAGGAAACATTATCTAAATTATTATCATCATATTTATTTATTATCACTTAATATTCAGAGTTTATAATTATTCTCTTCAATAATATAGTTTTTGAATTTTAAATTTGTTTGTCTTACTATTATACCCCATGTTTAAGAGTAATGTTTTATTATAAACTAAATATGTTTATATAGTCAAGATCTGTTTGGAGCGATAGTTAAAATTTTCGTTTGAAACTTAAGTGATATAATTTCAAATTTTAAAGTTGAACATTATATGTTAAGATTTATTTGAGTGCAACTGAATCTTTTAATCTTGAAAAATAAAATATGATTAAATGTGTTCAATTCATTTCATCTTGATTGCTACAATAATAACAGTATGAACAAAATAAAAGTTATATCATAAAATAAAATAAAAACTAAAATAATATGCTTACTTTTATTATTATTTTTAAAAGTATTCATACAGGCATTTTGTACAAGTATATCATTATATCATTCAATTGCTTAAGAAAAGAAGAAGAAAAGAAGTAAATTGAATGAATTTCTCTATCATCATTATTCTATTTTCTTTATCATCAAGCAAAATACAGAAAATTCTACAGCTTTGAAACTAAATAAAAAGTGCAATCTTGTCTTTACATGCCCCCCTTTTTTTTTGTCTTCTTCCTCATCATCTAGCAATGAGAAAGCAACTTTCAATAGCTTTGAACATAAACCATTTTTCTTTCTCCTTTTTAACCTTTTATTGCAAATGGGAAAAGAACAAATATGGAGGTTGCTGTTTATTTTGGCTTTTGTTTTTGGTATACGTAGTCGACATTGTTGACTTTTTTCAGCTTTTGCTTTGTTTCTGCATTTCGAGTATATTAATCATGTTTGAGTAAATTTTAAAATGTTGTTATTCAGTATTTAAAAAGGCAAAGGATGCCAAAATTAAGTAAGTGGTGGAGTGGGGCTGAAATTTAGATATATTTGGATAAGTTCTACTTTTGTAAGATAACATTTTGCACATGATGTTTAATATGTAGCAGCGGAAGAGGACACGTAATGTAAGAAATTGTAGGACTGCACCGCCATGTCGCCGATACCAGACGCTTGTCAATTTCCAACACTTACTCACACAATCGAGTTTTACCCTCAAAAGGATTATGACATATGGGGTGGTAAAAAGAGAACCATACCTTTTGAGTTTTGGTTCAAACTCCAATATGTCACTCAACATGCAGCATATTCATGGCTTCCCACCATTTCCTTTTATAGTTCTTCACTTTTTGCTGAAAGAGTAAGAATCAATGGCAGAAATGGGCTCCTCACCCTCGTTTGAACTGCAAAAACGGCAAACGAAGTCATTTATCATTCACCCTTTCTATAATTTTTATTGAAATTAATTTTAGAAAAAAAATAATCATATAATCTTTAGCTAGGTTAGAAGTGTTGGGTCGGATCAATTTAGGCTTCAACATGATATTAATACACTTTATATTTGTTTAAATTTAATTCAGCTCGAAATATAAATTTAAAATTTTGTTCAAGTTCATTGATATTTATAAATGATTAACCTAAATTTATTCTACGCATGCCCATATATATATTTTAAATATTTATAAAATAATATATATTTCATTTATTGAACATAGACAACTTAGCATTTTAGATTAATATATGTAGTATACTCCCTGAATTTGTCTAAAAGTATGTAGTTGGCACTTAAATTTGTATTTTGTCACACACATTGCCCCAATTTATTAACAACCTTAATTTTTTAAGGGTTAACAGTAGTTTGCTCATTGAACTTGTCTAAAATTATCTAATTTGTACTTGACATTGTCTAGAAAATTATACTTTTTAAAATTAATTTATTTTTAAAAAGATTTTTAATTTTTTAATGTGTCCACTACATGTCATACTAAGAGGTTGTCGTGTGCCACTATAGGATTGGCTATTATTGCCATGTAAACGTAAACTAACAATATTAGTGCGGAGGTACCAAGTACCAACCTATATGACGTATCAAGTAGGTGTAGAAAAAGTTCATAGGACAAGAGTAAGTGCCTACTAGGTACTTTTGGATAAGTTTATAGGACAAACTAAATATTAACTAGCATTTTTTATATATTATTATAGATTTAATTTTTATATGTTATAAATTACATAATATAATATATTACAAACTTAGAAAATGCGCTGACTCGAGCCAAGCTCGGACCTTGAATGTTTAAGCCTGAGACCCAATATTTTGGGCCTAATATTTTGACTCAAACCTCCCAATTTTCGAACGCACCTCTAAGTATGGACAAGTACCCAACAATTGAATAGGTCTAATTTGAACATTTAACATGTTAATGTGATATTAATCATTTATCATTCACCCTTTTCTATAATTTTTGTTGAAATTAATAGAAGATTTTAACATTATTAATATTTGGACTTGTATTTTAAATATAAAAAGTAAAAAATTAAATTCTTTAAAATAAATTTTGAGGACTAAATTCTAAATACGAAAAGTGTAATAACTTATATAGTACATTTTAATCATAGAATAATTACTTTTTAGCACATTCCATTTTTATATTTTAAGAAATACTAATGACATATATAAACACACTACAACAAAAATGGCCTATAGCGACACTTTTTTTTACATAAGACGACGCAAAAAAGGTTGCCATAGGTTTTATGACGTCATCCGACGCTTCCAAAATAGTCGATCTGATGGGGTTGGTATATGCATTGCGACGCTTTTGAAAAAGCGTCGCTATAAGTCAACATAAGCCGACGCTTATTGAAGGGTTGTGAAAAGTTTAGTCAATACCGACCTTTAAAAAAGGTTGGGAAAGACCTAGTCAAGTCCAACCTTTGAAAAAAGTTTCAATAGACCTGTTTAAAACAACTTTAAAAAGGTTGGTATAATTCTTGTCTAAGGCAACTTTTAAAAACAATTAGGATAGAATCGTATAAGGCAACCTTAAAAGGTTGAGATAGGCCTTATCTAAGGCAACCTTTAAAAAAGTTAGAATAGACTTTTAAGACAACCTTAAAAAGGTTGGGATAGATCATGTTTAAAGCAACCTCTAAAAAAGTTGGGATAGACCCGTCTAAAACAACCTTAAAATGGTTGGGATAAACCTTGTCTAAAGCAATTTTTAAAAAGGTTGGGATAGACCGTTTAAAACAACCTTAAAAAGGAAAGATAGAGATAGACACATATAATATAATTTTTTTCTATTTTTATTATTTCAATATTAATATATTTTTATAAATATTTACAGTGAATAATGATAAGAATTTTGCTTTAAATACAACTAAAAAATATAAAATATAAAATTAAAATTAAAATAAAGATTGAATATTCACTACAAAATCGATCCAACAATTAAAATACACTAACATTTAAATGAAATGTATACCACTAACATTCAACTCAATGTACAAAAGTAAACAACTCAATGCAACATTAAATAACATGCCATTTGAAAAATGCTATGCCTTGGCTTTTCTAGCTTGAAAAGATTGAATCCTCTCACGCACCTTCAATATCTAAAGGATGAAAAACCAAATGATCGATTCATCGTCATTTTGGCGAGATAAATCTAGTTACAATCTATCATCCACACTTAAAAGGTACAGAAAAACATTATAGCAAAGAAGAGGTACAATAGAAATGCAAGTCCCACAAGAACATTATAGCAAAGAAGTACAGAAAAAACAAGTTTACACATATAGTGGCATTTCATCTTGCTTAAATTAGATTACTAGCATTAAGCACTATAATTGTACAACTACTTTGCCATAGCATAAAAAATCTAGGTTTTAAAGTGATTGCGACAATTTTATCTTATTTTTAAACATTATATGGTAAAATATGATAAACACAACTCTAGATCTGTTCTATTTGACATTTTCAAGAATTTCCGACTTCTAGACTACTGCATGTTGTCTCTTTCTTAGCACAAGATTAGCGTAATCTAGAATTGTAGAACCGACTATAATCCACTATTGAAAATTCTCAAAGTATTAGAAGACTAAATTTATGCCAAAGACCGATGAATTATTCAAGCTTGGGACCAATTTGAAAATACAACCATGGAGAACATCCTAGCAAGTTTTGGAAGAAAATCTATTCAAGCCTAAATGGTCAAAATTTCAAGGGTCTAACCGACTATTATCCCAACAATTTTCAATCCAATATACAGACTTTGCAAATTAAAATAAAATACGCTTTAGCACTTTCAAAGACTAACAATCAAATACAATATGAGAAATCTTGACACTTGTTAGTCCCGCTCCTACCCATTCATATAACCCTCCCGCATTCTAAAACCGGGAATAGTCTTGACTTTCAAAAGCATATCATGACCGAAAAAAATACTAAGTCCCAAGGCAAATTGTTCTTGATCATTGCATCGGAAAGAAACTTCTCAAGAGTAGGCTTGATGCTTGTTCGGTAAGTCCATGAGATTTATTATTTTGTTTTATAATTTCATGCGCTATTATAAATTTCGATGTAATTATGTTGTTAAAAAATGGATAGATTGAATGTATTATATTTTTTCTACCTTTAATGTATCAAATAACTGCTTATAAACGTCAAACTCATTCCTCACTACTTTATATGGCTTGAGAAGGATTTACCGACTTGGTTCATCGTCCTTTAACTACACTAATGAGCATAGGCTCCTCATTTTACGCCATACAATCAACAATTCACGCACCAAGGGCAAGAACGAATCGATCTGGATGGTCTTGCATCCCCAAAACCAATTCAAGTAACATAATCAGAAGCAAATATAAAGGAGGATGAAGCGAAAACAAGAAAAGGAGAAAACAAGCAAATATTTTAATGTTAATAATTATGTAAATGACAAGATAACTATATATATTCACACGGCCTAAGCATGCGCATTAGACAATTGTCTCGACCATGACATTATAGTGATGCCATAAAATATTATATTTGGAAACAAACACATTGATTGTAACTATCATCAAGGATGAATTTTCAGCGACCAACGATTACGCTCATGTACGTGAAGCCTCAAGTGCTCGTTGTAATGAAAACTTTTCCGAGTCAAATCTTCAATATCTTTGCAGAATAAGAATAAATAAATAAAGTCGACAAAACAATGGAGGTCTAGCGAACATCAAAACACAAAACCAACACCATTAATAACATATTAAACATTATAATTTTCAACAAAAAATGCATCTATAATTTTCGACTAAATCCGCTAGAAATACGAAGTGCAAGGACTTGATTTAGAATTTAGAAAATGTAAGGATTTATTCAAAATTTCATTTCCACCAAACCCAAACAAACAATTTCTCTTTCCCATAATTTCATCTCAATTATGAAAGAAATGGAAGTAAAATAAATACCGTGGAGGATGGATTCTATCAAGAAGGGATTGAAATTGTGGTCAATATAAGGTTGGTAAACAATCTCCATCTTCCTTCTCTATGGAACACACCTTTTCGAGCTTTTACGCAATTTTTGCTGTTAAACATCAAACTTATGAAATTCACTATATATATATATATAGTTGGAGTCATTTATAGAATCTTTAAATCATGAAAATCTAAAGCGGTGAAGAATTCATAAGCAAGGTGTTGTGTGTGTATGTGTGTTAGCTTGGTTTTAAAGATTAAATGGGAAATATCTGCAATTTTATCATGTTTCTTCGTTGAAAAGGAAACAATAAATAGTTCATGGTGTTCATATACATGAATAAATGAAGGAAAACAAGGAAAGGAAATTTACTACGAGTGGAAAAGAGTAGTTTAAAAGAAAAAGCAGAAGATAAAACTAGGTTCTCAAAGTTTGAACTGCAGAAATACAATAATATCCCAAAATCTTCTCAATCAAAACATATGTCCCTCGATTTTTACTATGTATATTAGGATTTATGATGCATATGAAGCGGTAGGCTTTGTAACTGGAATCACCTACTAATTAACTTCTTAAAAGATTTAGGATAGAATATACTATACAAAATCTTTTTTTTTCCGAATCGACATTGAAGCTTTGGAAGAATATGTGCTTGTAATGGTACAAAGGTATCTAAAACGTAAAAGTTTTACTTAAAGTGGACATACCTAGGCTTGGTCCATCTTGAGTCATCTGCAATGATCATCTTCCGTGTAATGTCCCATTTGAAACCGTGGATGAGACAACAGATCCCTTAAAGTGCCATACCGCTTCTTTCAAGTTTTAAGCCGATTCCTAATGTGATCTTTTGCCAATTCAAACCCAATTTTCTCATTTAAGGTTGATGAGCAAAGTGTCATATGCCTCCCATGGTAACGCATAACATGTCTTTATGCTTCAAATCAAACAAGTGCATTGAGAAATGTATACGCTTATGAGATACATTGAGAAACAGCTTTATCATCAAAAACCCCATATTAAGAAGAACATTTAAATACAATTCCAGATATTGTTCATAATGAAAAGCTTCAATCCAATACCAAAATAAAAAATAAAATAAAAATAAAAAATACCTTATGGAGAATTGATTGGCAATGATGAGGAGGGACGGAGGGAGGGAAGGAGAGAGAAGAACGAGGAAGAAAATGAAAGGAAAAAGGAGGAAATGGGGGGAAATTTTAGGTGATCAACAAAATGAACGGAGTTTGGGGAAAATTTTAGGGAATATTTTTGGGGAAAAATTTAGGAATTGGGGGAAATTTTAGGGGAAAATTAAGGGTTTTGGGGTATACTAATATATATTTAAAGATTTAATCTAATTTTTTCTTTAGTTTAAAGTTTAAGTATATTTAAAGAATTGGATAAATTTTAAAATATTTAAAATTTAAAATTATTTAATATATAAATTAAAACAATCACTCATATACCCAAAAAAATTTAAATTATTTTAAATAATAGTATTTTAATTTTCATTTAAATAAATAGTTTTTTAAAATTTAAGTAATATTTAAAATAATTAGATAAATTTTAAAATCTTTAAAATTATTTAAAATTTGAAATCTTTAAAATTTAAAATTATTTAATATATAAATTAAAAACAATAAGTCATATATCCAAAAAATTTAATTTTTTAAATAATAGTATTTTAATTTTTTCATTTAAATAAATATTTTAAAAAATTAAGCAATATTTAAAATAATTAGATAGAGTTTGAAATCTATAAAATTATTTAAATTTTGAAATCTTTACAATTTGAAATTATTTAATATATAAATTAAAAATAATTAGTCATATACACAAAAAACTTTATCATGATGGGCACTTGGATGATGGATCGATTGTAAAGGGCAATACAACACTTAAATAGTAAATTGATTTCTAGAATGGTATCATTATCTAGCCTAACAATGAATGAGAAACCGAAAACACTGGTCAAACCGAATCGATTAATTCTAATTAGATTAGTTCGATTTCTAATCTGAAACACGAACATATGACATTCTAAGAACCCTACAAATAAGGGTGAAAAGGCTTGATTAAAATAGCTCGGTTTCGATTAACATCGCTTAAGCGATTCTGAGATCAAACCGTTCTTTAGTAGCATTGGCCTCTCCTTCACTCACGTCTTCATTTGATCTACCCTAAATCCTAAATCTTATTATTCTAAACCCCAAATTCTAAAACACTCACTCTATACCATAAACCATAACCCTTAAATATTAGAACCCTAAACTCAAAACCATATCCCATAGACTACAAACCCTAAACCTTAAACCCTAACTTAATTAAATATTATATATTCTTTCAATATTTTTAATTTTAATTTTGTTTCCATAAATTAATTTTGTTTCAAATTATGTTATATCAATAATTGTGTTAATAAACAAGAACTAGATCAAATTAAAGTTCATATATTCAATTGCACATTAAACCATTGTTCATGTATGCTTTTGGGATTTATCCCATTTTGATATTTTATTATTTGAAAAATAATAATTTATATTTATCTTATTTATGATTAAAATTTTAAATATATATAACATAAATTTTGAAACATTTATATTAAATAAACCCTAAAATATTAAACCCCAAACCCATAATTACAAAATCCTAAAATCATAAACCCCAAACCCATAAACACAAAACCCTAAAACCTTAAACAATAAACTATAATCCCTAAACCCTAAACTCTAAACACTAAACCTTAAACCCTAAACTAAATTAATTTTTACGATATTTTTATTAAAAACCTTGTTCACACTCAAAGCTATTAAGTTATTTTTAATTTGAATATATATAATTATTCACAAACCGATGATGTAAAATTTTAAGAATATTCATATTTTAAATCCAATTTTTGGTGCTACAAATTTAAAAAAGCCCACAACATTTAGGAAAATATCGCCTTAGATCGGACAAATCCAACTCTTACTTAAGCATTGCCTTAGGTAAGCATATCTCAACCTTTATACAAATAGTTGGCTAGAGCTTATATTGACATGTCTATCCCAACACTTAAGAAAGTGTCGCCCCAAAACTGTTGTCTTAGGACTGCACAAAAGCCAACTCTTATTCAAGCGTTGCCTTAGGCATACATATCCCAACCCTTATACAAAGAGTTGGCCAAAGCATAGTCTATCCCAACACTTAGGAAAGTGTTGCCACAAAAGTGTCATATTAGGACTACACAAAAGCCAACTTTTATTCAAGTGTTGCCTTAGGCATACATATCCCATCTCTTATACAAAGAGTTGGCAAAAGTGTAGTCTATCCCAACACTTAGGAAAGTGTCGCCTCAAAACTGTCATCTTAGGACTACACAAAAGCCAACTCTTACTCTAGCGTTGCCTTAGGCATACGTATCACAACCCTTGTACAAAGAGTTGGCTAAAGCGTGTGTTGGTAAGTCTATCCCAACACTTAGGAAAGTGTCGCCCAAAAGCTGCCTTAGGACTAGACAAAACCAACTCTTATTTAAGCGTTGCCTTAGGCGAGCATATCCCAACCCTTATAAAAGAGTTGGCTAAAGCGTATGTTGGTAAGTCTATCCCAACACTTATGAAAGTGTCGCCCCATAAGTGTCATTATAGGCCTTTTTTGTTGTAGTGACAACACAAACTATACCTATTAAACCAACCCAAACCCAAAATATTACAGGTCCAAGCCCACTTAAAATCCATAAAATCTCAAACCTCATAATATTAAAATAATGTGGATGGAAAAGTGGTTTTGTGTAAAAATATTAAAAAAAATTTGATTAAGATGGTAAAATATAGATTTTATAGATGTTTGGGCAATAGAAATAAGTCTTACAATATGTGATATTTTATGGATTATATTAAAAAATAAAGAGTCAAAAGTACTATTATAATGATATAATTTATTTCTACACACGAGAAGGTATTTTAATAATTTTTCAATTGGGCAAGGGTATCCTTCAATAACAGTGGATTTACTTTGAGAAGATTTCATTAGTCTGATTATAGTCTAATGCTTATGATTTGAGGTTATGGGTGTATTTATTAAATCGCTATACCTTGAATTCTATATCAGATGGAGTAAAATTCATCAAATATATTAGACTTTGAATAATGTGTGCATACCCAGATTGAGCATCAAGGTCGTTTATATTTTTTCTTCATTTAAGTATCAGTTTCATAAAATGTAGTCACAGATTTGACAACAAAATATCCGTGTAACTCAACGCAACATACTTCAATTCAAATGAGAGTTACCAAAGCCCAAGACTTGATGCAACTAGCCACAAATGAAGAAGAAAAAAGAAGAATCTTGGGCTACTCTTTGGGTCTCTTATTCGAGCCGAACAAGCAAAGGAGGGAGGCCTAGAGTAGTTGAGGGAACTCTCGGAGATTAGTAGTAACAACAATATTTTAATAGGCTAAATTTTAGATCTATGCCCCTTCCAAAAAAAAAAAAAAAAAAGGGTTTTAGATTGAATTCCCTAATATTTAGGGAAATAGAATGATTTTAGAGAAAGAAATAGAAAATACGTCTTACAAAGTGAGTTTTTTGACATTTTTAACACATTTAGTAGTTTTGTTTTTTAGTCTCAGATTTGATTCCTTTCTTATTCATATTTATATTTTTTATTCATGTTGTTTCAAGTTTTTTTAATTAATATTTTTAATATATTAATTCCTTCGGCTAGATAATTAAATAATAACGATTTCATCCTTGAGTTCTAGGTTCAATTCCTCTCCAAAGTAGAGGTGTGCATGGGCAGGTCGACCGCCCAAAGGCCCGCCCGAAATGTGAGAGGGTTTGGACAAAAATATAATCCCGAAAAATGGGCTTGAAAAAAATAAAGCCCGTTTAAAAAATGGGCCGAGCTCTGGTAAGGTATTTTTGGCCTAGGCCCGAATTCATTAATTAAAAAAAACCTATTTTTAATAATATTTTCTTATTTTTTCTCCTTATTTTACTACCATTTTACTATTATATTTCTATTATTTTGTTGTTATTATTTAGATATTATATAAAATTTATTTTATTGTTAATTTTGTTATTATTTTAAAGACATTTTTTAATTTTGTTATTATTTTAGAGGCATTTGCTTATCTATTTTAGTGTTATTTAAGTCTATATATTTTTAAAATTTATTTTCAATTTGTTAAAAATATTTATTTTGATTTATTTAGTATTTTGATGTACTATATATATTTAAAATTATATAACATATTATAAAAAATTAATACGAAGCGGGCGTACTGGGCTCGGTTTTAACATTTTTATATGGGCCGGGCTTGGACAAAATTTTACATGTATTTTTTTATTTCATATTGTTTCAAGTTTTTTTTAATTCATCTTTTAATTAATAACTCTTTTATTTATAAAATCAAATAATTATTCTAAATATCATTATTTTTAGTAAATATAATTTTTATGTGTAATATTTATTTTTCAATCCATATTGTGAGTATAGTAAATTTTAGTATTATATATTTTTGTATGTGTATTTGAAATATTTCAAATATAAACATCATGATATTTGAAATAATTAATTGAAATATTTCACATATAAAAATATTTGAAATATCATACCCACAATGTAGATGAAAAATAACGATATTTAAAATATTTTACACATAAAATAATAATGATATTTGAAATAATTATTTCATTTTATAATATTAGAAATCACTTGTACTCACAATATAGATGCGAAAAATAAATATTTTACATATAAATATTATATATAAAGAAAAATTAGTTAATATTTTTAAAAATTAAAATATATTTAACATAATGATAAATTTCAAAAGTATATATTTTATTATATAATTATTAATTTGTTTATATAAATAAAGAAGTTATTAATTTCAAATATTTTTAATAT
The DNA here is from genome assembly GCA_025506655.1 of Gossypium rotundifolium. Classification (NCBI taxonomy): domain Eukaryota; kingdom Viridiplantae; phylum Streptophyta; class Magnoliopsida; order Malvales; family Malvaceae; genus Gossypium; species Gossypium rotundifolium. The sequence goes on from CP106725.1 coordinate 167,465,378, forward strand.
AATGATATATATAAAATCATTATTATTTAATCATCTAACCAAAATAGCTTATGTGCTAAAAACATTAATTAAAAAATAATAAAAAGCTTGTAACAACATGAAATAAAAATTCAAACATGAGTAGGAGAGGAATTAAATCTCAGACTAAAGGACAAAATTATTAACATTTAACCATTTGATTAAAAGAGTTGACATCTTAAAAAGTAAAAAAAAAAGTCCCGTAGAATGCATTTTTAACTAAAACGTGTCCAGCAAGATATGTTTTCTGTTCCTCTCTCTAAAATTGACATATTTCCCTAAATATTACAAAAATCAACCAAAACCCTAATTTTTTTTTAAAAAATGGTATATTTCTAAAATTTGACCTCCTAAAAATCTTTAAGAATGTTGGAGAATTTTTACACTAAGTTCATAAGAAAGAGAGGTGAGTTACAACGAACGCTCTCAAGTACCAAGTGTTTTTTTTAACTAGAACTAGAGAAATGCTAAGCTTGAGATTTACTAAACACTGTTCTTAAGGATTTTTAAACGACAATGTATCCCCAGAACTTAACAAGTTGTCCTGTTACAAGAACAGAACCAGGAACAACACTGCCAAAAAAAAAAAAAAAAAATTACCCAACAAGGAGGGAGAAAGAAAGAAAATGAAAAACTCACTTGGTGCATTTTTGAATTCAAGATATTGAACATTTTATATAGACTTGAAAATCCCTCATTCATCTCTTCCTTAGTGATTTAAAAGTGGGGTTTCTTCTGAAATATTCTATATTTTTAGAAGGAGATTTCAAATATAAATAAAAGTTTTTCTTGTATTATTCAATATAAGGTAATTAATACACTAAGAGTGTCAGAGTAGCTTTCAAGTTTGTCAGAGTAGCTTTCAAGTTTCAATGCATTACAAAATTTTCAACTTAGAAGATGCTAATTTTAAGAAATTTGAAGTGAATTCTCTGCTTTAAGGTTAGCACGATTTGCTCGATTAAAATTTATGCTCATGACAATAACATATGTCATTAAAACTAGTTTATATATTTCAGTAGATAAATTCACGTACTTAACTGTTAATTTATAAATCAATACATAAATAATGTATAAAATATAAATTTAAAATTAAATATTATCCAGTGCATACATCATGGTATTTCTTGTACCATTTCAATTATATAATCAAATTGGCATGCATTTAAGTTAAAAAGAGTCTTAACTCATATACTCATATAGAATGGTGATCAAAACTTTTGTCAAACATTTATTTAACATAAGTTCAAATTGAGTGGCCTCATCCCCTACCCCAATTTTATATAAAAAAATTTTTAAAAAGATAACTGCACCTTCATGAATTAGATATAAAAGAAAATTTGAATATAACAAGACCATCAGTGTCATGACATGACTAATCTTGGAGTAATTGATTAAGGCATCTTAAAAGCTGCATTGTACAAATGGGTAACTCTATGGTACAACATGATTGGCAACGTTGCAAAAACATACACAATATAAATATAGAATACCTGAACTGCCATAATGAATATGTTTAAGCCCACCATCGAGCATCACCAGTTCTGAAATCTGTTTCGACCCACGAAACAAACATTACCTTCCCGTCTTCCACACCAGCATGAGCCAATGCTAATAACTGTTCCAATCATCACACAATTAATTCATTATTTGCAAAGAATGAGATAAAAATTAAACATAAATTTGGATGTGCAAACTTGTGAGACTAAAGGAGAAAATGCAGGTAATTTGTATTAGGCTCACTAGGGGCAGGTCCTCTCACAACTCTTCCTTGATCATTGTATTGAGAACAATGGCATGGACATATGAACTTGTTCTCAGCTTGATTCCATGCAACAACACATACCAGGTGAGTGCACAGAGCGTTGATACCATATGTTGCAACTGTTCTGTTTTTTTCCACCACTAGGTAGGTGGGGTCTCCCTTTCATAAACAATCACAGTTTAATAGACTTGAGCAATAGGTAGAAAAGCTCAATAAGAAACATCAATGTTTCATAAACAATCACAGTTTTATAGACTTTAGCAATAGGATGTCCTATGGTTACCTTAAATCCTTGAGTTAGGTTTCGACTCTAGGGCCACGAGTCTTAAGCCATTTAGCAACAATGACATCGTTTCCAATCTAGTTAGCAAGGATGTTTATTGTGGGAGAACATTGACTTGGTAGATCAGAGTACTAAGGAGACCTCCTTGGAAATGTTAGAGGTGCGGAAAATCAATATGAAACATATTGAGTTATTAGTGGGGCTACCACTTATGGCAGTGGTGGGTTGTGCATGAGACTTTGGGGGAAAAGTGGTGATGCAAATTGAGTAGTCTAATCGAGTAAATGCTATAAGTGAAGTACATCTCAAACACTTATCTAATGTTTTACATTATGACTTACTGTTGGCTTGACAGAGATATAGGGGCCCTTTTAAAATTTTGAAGCAGATAAGCCAAGGGCTACAAACTAGAGTTAGCGACAATACTAAAGATGAACCCGATGTTCAATGTGGGTATGCCAAAGCCTATTTGTGAGGATCAAGGGGATCTCGATCAAGGCAAGTCACAATGGGAGCAAGTAAGAGCGGTGGCCTCTTACGATCAAGATGTACAAGAGAGGAATACAATTCGAGTTAGGCGACAACAGAGACATAAGCCGAGGCAAATGTTTCGAGGGGAAAAACTATTCGACAGAGAGACTAGTTGGGAATCAATCGAGGCATTGAGACCGTTCTGAGACAAGTTAAACCAGTGACATTTCGAGGATGTGAAAAAGGGCGTCTTAAGAATGGGTGAGGGAAAATATCACAGGCCGCAGATCAAAGCCTGTGACAAATGTGCGCGGAATGTCCTATGAAGGCCAACTGATCAAATGGGGCTTGTTTAATCTACTTGAACTGGCTTGATTCGTGAAACATATAGAGAAGCCCATCTACTTGAAGCCTTGGTGGCCCAGTGAAACAGTCTAGTAAAACTAGAGTTATCAGGGTAATTATTGGAGTTTAAATCTTTTAGGATTCTCATATTGTAGATAGGCATTAATCTTAGCCGTCGATATAATTCAATCTATACCATTAGATTTTAGGGAACTCAACTATAAATAAAAAATTTCCCACTCATTTGTAATCACCCTTTTGTATTCCCTTCTTGAGTTAAAGAATATTTTGAGAGCTTTTACTCAAACGCTTGGTGTGCGCTATTTTTCTTTGGCTTTTTGTTCATTCATGATTCTTTTCTTTTGAGTTTGCCTCCATTTTGCTTGGGTGCCTCAGAGAATTTCTCTTGTGAATTCTTGCTTTTTGAGAGTTAGCCTTTCAAAATACTCATATAAAAGACAAACTTTTATGAAAGTGTTCAAATAAAAGATTTTCACCAAGGTTTTCAGACTAGATCGGTGGTCAAATCGCTCAGACCACCGGCCCCTAGTCTAACCAATTTGTCTAGTTCAATTGAATAAATTAATTAAAAAATCATAAAAATTAAAAATAATGAAAATCGATTCAACTGTCTCATATTGGTTCGTGAGTCAATTGGTCCAACCCCTTATTTCAAATTGGTGCCCCGATCAACTTTTGATCCAAACGGTCTATTGATTGGTCCGGTCTAATTTTGAAAATAGTGCTTTTCACACACTTCACCCCAAATTTGTAGTAAAAGTTATGTGAATGTTGACGTGTTTACAATAAAACACATGAAATAGATGAATCATGTATTACTTGAAAAGAAAAGAAAAGAAAAGAACATAATGGCATGTTGACAAAATTTAGCATTCAACGTGTACATCTTTTGTCAATTTGGCTTTTATAATTATTTTTAGCTAAATTTGACTATTAACCTTTTAAAAAGAGTTCAATCTTTTTTTAATGAAAATGCTTACTAAAATATTAATTTTTTAATAATGTTGTTGTTGTAACCTATGTGTTAGCCCACACATATTTCATGCTAACATGTCATTATTGTCTTATATGACATGTGAATAAATAATTTAAAAATTATAAAAAATGTTTAAAAAATCCTCAAAATTAATATATATATATATTGATCGTTTGTCTGTCGAGTCTTAAAAATTTATAAAAAGAATGATCGAACCTAGAAACTAACTAAGACAATGATGGAGGCAAGTGCACCTATCGAACAGTAGTATAGCTAGCGGCAAGACCGGATTGTCGAACCCAAAGGAACCAAAAGTACTAATATTAACTCTCTTTCTATTATTTAGCCTAGGGATTAAGTGGATTTTTATCTAATCTAAAATTAACTATTCAACTAAACTAAAGGTGCTAAGACAAAGAAGAAATTGGGGAAAAGACTTGAGAGAAAACCGATTGATTTGGACAATACCTGAGAAAGAATCCACCTAGACTTCACTTGTTATCTAACTCTGAACCGGACAATTTATTCATTTGACCTGATCCGTAGGATTCCTTAATTTATATTAATCCCTCTCTTCAAGGCTACTAACGTCTAACCTTAGGTTGATTAATTGAAATCTCTTTCTAATTAAAATGCCTAGAATTGCATTAATTCGATCTATGGACTCCCATATTAGGTTTGACCCTAATCCGGTAGATTTTCGTCACCCTATCTCTAGGCGCACGAGCAACTCCGCTTAACTATGCTAGATCTACTATTAGATAGGGTCTCTTCCTCCTCTGCCTAAGCACATCACACTTGATTCAATATCCCGGAAATATCAAAACAAGGATTAAGAACACATAGTTAAGAGCAAATCAAATATTTATCATTCAGTTCAGATAACAATAACAAGATCCGTCTTAGGTTTCATCCCCCTCAAGTGTTTGAGGGTTTAGTTCATAATTATAAAAGAAAACATCTCAGAAGAAAAGATAAAACAAAACATAAGAAATCCCTAAAACCCCCTGAAGGAATTGAAGGAAAGATCCTCCGTCTTGAGTATGACTCTAGCTTCTTGAGATGAATCAACTGGCTTTCTTCAAGTAAATCCCTGAAATTAACTGCTCTGGCTCGGCTCTTTGGCCTCGCTGAACGCTCCCTTAAAGGTTGGCCTCTAGGGTCTTTATATAGGCTTTTGGAATATGTTTCTTTGCCTCTAAGTACCCTAATCCGAATAGAATTCTTATTCCCTACGACAGAGACACGCCCATGACACACGCCTGTAAATCGTGGCCAGTTGTGGTCAATCCTATTGATGAGGCACGACCATGCTTTTCGGGGTCCAGGCCGTGGTCGACTTTTCTTACGAGGCACGGCTGTGCAGTCTTGGGCCCAGGCCGTGTGGATTTCATACTTTGGCCCATTTTCTCCGTTTTCAGCCCGTTATTCGTTCTTCTCATCCTCCAGTGCTCTACTGAGTATAAAACATGAAAACAAAGGATTAGGAGCACCTACTTCCATAATTAAAGGGATAAATCATCCAAAAACGTGCTAAATGTGGGATTAAAATATGTTACTATTTCGATTTATCAAATACCCCCACACTTAAGCTTTTGCTTGTCCTTAAGCAAAATTCTCAAGTCATAATTAAAATAAACTTCCTCAATTCAAAATATTCATCAACAATGCCTCATCATAATTCATAGATAATTTATACATGGATAATTCAACTCCAAGAGTCCTAAAGATTCAAACAATCAAAGTCATGAGTTTTTAGCATGAAAACATAGGTGTTTCCCCTTACCTAAATAATCACCTTTAATTCAAAATCGACAAAAGTTGACATCCTCACTTAAGATTCACTCAAATCACTCAAGGTGTTTATGGTTCAAAAATTTAAGCTCTCAAAAGTCGAACATGAAAAGTTATTACCACAGGCTTGCTTGAAAATCAAATCTCCACCACTGTAAAATGAGATGATACACAAATCAAAAGATTTTTAAAAAAGGTTGTAACGGCGCTTAGGTTAAAGGTATGGATAAAGGCTGAATTAGAGGGGTTAGAATCGAGATTGAATTGACAATCACCTAACTAGAAAAATGACTTACATCAATTGAAAACTTGTAATACTAATAATACGAGCTTATTCTTCAAGATGTTGAAATTAAATTTTTAGGCTTTTGATTTTGATAACATAACTAATAATGAAATATACAATAGAATTTTAACAACTGAAATAATCTAATTAGGCAACTAATCAAAACAAATCTCGATATAATGGTAATCAAAAGGAATGGTGATAACAAATACGAGATGGGTTTCAGGTTAGTATTAGTGGGTTGAATCAATAAAAAGTTTGTTAGGATCAAAGGGGTTCACTAGGGGTCAATTATGAGGGTAGGCTTTTAGTGGAGTGAGTGGGTTGAATCCTAGGTGCCTTGATGGTTGTCGATTCCACCAATATAAATCTACACCTAATTTGCAAATTTAAGCAGTATAGGGAGTAGGGTCGATCCCACAGAGACTGGTATTACTGAAAAATTGTTTATCTCTCGACCAGATTTATGTCTGGGCAATTGTCGTGCCCGCGATGTTTGGGGGTGAATTAAAATATGAAACCTGAAATAAACACAGAAAATAAAAACATAAAAAGTAAAAGACTAAATAGAAAAAAATAATGAAGTAATCTGAAAAAATCAATTAAACTTAGCTCAGCCTTAAGCGCAGGTTTTTCCGTCTTTGACCCGATCCTCGAAATTAGATAAACTCCTCTTTTCCAATAAGCTAGTTATAGCTACCAAGGACGCCTCGGACACCAACTCTTCCTTATGTAAATTAGTTATGGAACGTCCTATAATTAACCCTTACCGATCGAACAACCTACGAAACGTTCGTGATTTAGAACTTCGGCAGCTTTGTGTTCTAGAAGAGCCTAGCTCGAACCAATGCCCTCAAACGTTGGGACATTTAAATCTGGTTACTACTTCCCTTGACGGAACCAAACAACAATTCCCACTTGGCACGCCAATGTGTTCACGGGAAACCAATTAGACAATTGATCCTTTCGGAATCCCAACTGTAAGTCTAGCCGCACTAACTCAAACGACGTCTTTTTTTGACTTAGCATGACTTGAATTTGTGAGTTGACGAGTTATACTCTTAATCCGGAGAAGTAATAAGTATTGGAAATTAGGGGTTAAATAGCTCGGGTTCGTAACTCACGGGTTTTTGATGGGGTTAATAACAGCTTAAAGCTGAAAAGGGGTTTAGTGTGGAATGATTTTTATCATGCTTGCAAGTTGTGGAATGTGCTTTGGCTTGGTGTGAAGGGTAATGGAATTTTGAAAGCGGAAATGGGCTTGGAAAGCAATTAAACCAATTTTGGAAAAGAAACAAAAGGAATTGAAATGGGCAAATTGCTTCACGTTAGCTTGAAGGAAAAATAAAAGAAACCCTATTCTAAATTGAAATAGGAAAAGAGAGAAATAGAACTTCAAATAGGAATGGAAAAAGAAATATTTGATTGATGATTTTCCAAATACAAATAACCCCTATTTATATACATAGGGTTTACTAAAAATAGGCTTAATTAATTTAATATAGAATCTTAAATAATTAAAAATAAAAATAAATAAAAATAAAATAAACTAAAAATAGGATTTTCTATATTTGGCTTTTTACAAAGTCAAATTGTTTGATGTGTCCTTGGCTTCCTCCATCTTTTTGATTTGGCCCCATTTCCATGATTTTCTTTCAATTTGGCCCTTTTCAGCTTGCTTTTGATCAATTGCATCCTTGACAAGAATTAAATCATAAAAATAAGAATTTAGCAGGGACGAATTTAGAAATAAACCGAATTATACACAAGAAATCATGCAAAATAATCATGTTATCAAATCCCTTTACTTATCTCATGCTTGCCCTCAAGCATGTTATTCTTTCAAAAATTAGAATTAATTCTACAAGTAATATTATCAAATAAAGTCCAACCAATAGCATCAAAATAATGAAGCACATCATCATGAATATTTAAAAGATCAAGAGTGGGAAAATCGATTTGCTTACATACCGGGAGCGAGCATTGTCGGATGGCGTCGTATCGTGTTCGATGCTCTGATGTCGAAAAGTCTAGAAATTTTTGCAGACGACTTTCGGTAGGAATTGTGTTTGCACGACTACGCCTATTGCATTGACTGTCTCGAGATGGTTGAATATGCTCGTTAGACAAGTTGAGTGGGTTTTCTTCTTCAGCAGCGTCAGTACTACTATTTGGGGGTGTCAATGTCTCACGTGTCAATTGTCGACGACTTCGGGTTTGGTGTTGAGAGACTCGTTCGTCGACGGTGGGGTAGCTTTGACATGGTCGTTAAAAGTCCCAACTTCTTCGGGACAACCCGAAGTGTCTGACTCGATCGGGGTCAGCCTTTGTTGATGGTGGCTTCTCGACGGGCCAACCATTTGTCGTTGAGGCTGCAGAGGAGCGTCGTTGTCGTCTAAATCGACGAATGGAAGTGCTAAAAATGGTGCCAATTTCGGTTGAGCAAAATCGAAACATTGTCGACCGTTTGGTTTCGATTTCGGACCATTGTGTCCGTGGCATCGTCACGAAGATTCAGCTCTGTTGCGACGAAGGCGGCGATAGTGCACGCAAGAGCACGGTGACGACGCATGGTGATCAGCGGTGGAGACTTACGATGGTGACCGAGAATGGTGCGTTTTGGCTAATTTTTAAATGGTTGATGGTGGGGGTTTGAATGTGGTGTTTAAGGTGGTGGAGATGGTGGTATTTTAGTGGGGAAGAAAGAAAGAAAAATAAACGTGAAGAAGTGGTTGTTGGGGGTGTTGGTGTCGATCGGCGAGAGTGTGGCGGTGGAGGAGTGTAACTGTAACATCCTGAAATTGGGCCTAGTAGAATTGGGCACAATAGGCCTTGAGAATGGGAACGTTTAAAATTTTTGAGATGCATGTAGCACTTAGAATGTTATGGTAAGGTATTAATGGGCTTGTGCATTGTGTGTAATGTTATGTTTAATATGTTAATTTGAGGTTCAGTTGGGCCTAAAGAATTGGGTCAAAATTTCGGCAGGCAAGGTGAGCTAAGGGGGGACAGCACAAGGCTATAATTTAGGGATTTTTTTTGCTTAATTAATGAGGATAACAAGTTGATAAAATAAAGGGAGAGTTGGTGCAAATGTGGCCTCTTATGGATGAGTGTTTTGATAGATAAGGGATAGAAGGATAGAGGAGAAAAGATAGGAGTTATCTTCGAGTCTGAGTTGGCGAAATTCCATCTCCGGAGGGTGTGCGAAATTCCCTATAAATAGAGGTACCTCTTCAATTCCTAGCATTTTGAACCCCATTCTCTTCTCTCATATTCTCAGTCAAATTCTCGGTTCTTCTTGGTAATCTCTTTTCTTTTGATTTCTTGGTCAAACCCCTAAGTATTCTTTCTATCCACTTTCTTTTCACTTTCCTTCTAAGTCAAAACACTTCACTCGGTTTTTCTAAAAGTCAAATGCATCAGTTCATCTTTTGGGATTTTCATAAAAGCGAAATCGCTAGATCTCTTCTCCGTGGTTGCCGAATCCTCTTTAATGGAGTCTGCTTGCTTAATCTAAAGGAAACAATAGGTAAGTGTTGATTTCGGGATTACAATGTTCTTCGGCTTTTCAAAGTCCTTAGCGAATGGCTATTAGAAACTAATCTCTTATTTCACACTTCTTTTGGCATTTCGAGATTTGAAGAAGGAGGCCAATCGCATAGATCTCTAAGTTATAGAATCGTGTTACTTTCGGGATTTCAAGGTAAGAGGATTTGTTTATTTATATATATAAAATTGAGTAGAATACTAACCATGGCGAATATAGGAGAGGGCATATTTTCACGCTTTTTCGCTTTTAAGCAAAGTTATAGATTGAGGATAATAGATCCGGATATCAAGGACATCGACTAAGAATATTGGATTTGCGATATTAGGTGTGTAATACTTCCCCACCGTCTAGATCTGATTAATAATAAATATATATATGTATATGTGTTCATAAGATTTACATGTTACATTAAAAAGTCAAATCTCTGATTTAAACGACGGACCTCGTGTTAGTAAATAATCGACCATATGTTACAAGTAAACTGTTGTACATGTTTTAAATTATTGTGCATGTTGCATGGGTTGGGTGATGAAAGGAGGAAGTTATATGTACATGTATATGAGTAATGATTTTACTGTGAATTCTTGTGCGGCTAATGCCGTGAATCATTATCTGAACTTCGCCATTATATGTTATAAGGGCTTGGCCAATATATGTTGATGAGCGACTTGACCGCCATCTTGGAGAGTAGCGGTGTGGGTTGATTGTAGAAATCCCCAATGGTGTGTTGGTTGGTGCGGGCGTGTAGCGGATGGAAACCTAGGCAATTGGGTTGGGCTTTGCATATTACTTGTTATCCATGTAAATGAAATTGTTGCTATGTTGTATGAGGCCCAAATCTAGTGGTGCATGAGGGTTGCACACTGAGTCTCGCGACTCACCCCCTTCAAACTAACCTTTCAGGTGACGATTAGTGCATCGGACCTGGCCGGAGTGGAGCGCAAGGTGGCCATGCAAAAGAAGCTGGATCCGGCAACAAAGTTTCCCCATATTAGTTTTTTTTTTAAAGTACTTTATATGATGGATTTAAAATACATTGTAATAAGGCTATAGGCCATTTGTTTACATTTTAGATTTAAAATGGGCCTTTAGTATTTATTCTCATTTTAATTTCTTTCAAGGACATGTAATTAAGTTTTGGGCTTTTGATTATTAAGGCACCATTTATGTAATTTTCTATTTGGGCTTTTTATCGGCACGATGGTTTTCCTAAAAATTTTTCTTAGTGACATACCAGATCCGGTAGTAGTGTTTGGGCCGGGTTTGAGGTGTTACAGTAACGATGACAATGGGGCTGAACAACGGTGGAGGAGGCTTTCGTGGTGGAGAAAAGAAAAATGGAGGGGAGTTGGGGTGGTTGGGACGTTCGGCGTTGGCAAGAAAGAGAGGAAAAATGACGATAGTAGGGTGGAGTGTGACGGCGATGATGAGGGTCATGCGAAGGTGATGACGGCAGAATGGGCAACAACACAACAGCGATGATGACGGTGTTGGATGGTTTTGGGGGTAATGGGTTTGTTGTGAGGAAGAAGAAGATGGATGAATAGGGTTTGGATTTTTGGGTGTTTAAAATTTTTAATTTTTTCTTTTTTCTTTTCTTTAGACGGTTGGGCTTCCATTTCTTTTCTTCTTCTTCTTTTTTTTTTTTTTGGCTTTGGATTTTGTTTAGGCCATGATGGGTATAGGGTTAATTTGGTTTTTGGGTATGGTTAGGTAGGTTAAATTTGGGTATTAGGTTAAATGGATGTTGTGTTTATTGGGTTGTTTTTGCTGGGTAGGTATTTTGGGTGTATAAGGGTGGATGAAATGGATGGGTATTGGGTTTGTGGGGTGGTTTAATTGGGTTGGTGGGTGTTAGGTTTTGGTTTATTTTTTATTGGGTAAGTTGAGATGAGTTGAATGGGTGTTTTATAAAGGTTGGGGATTTTTTATTTGGTAAATATTTGTCACTATGTAAACATGTCGTGCCCGCACCACCACTGTTATCCGACTTTCGAAAAATTCATGCTCTCCATTGTTTTCCTGAAAACATCAAATTAATTGAACTAAGTAAAAATTTTATTTACACCCTAGATTTACTAAAAATTTAAAATTAAATAAATGAAAAGAAATTTGGGGTGCCTCCCAAAATGCGCATTTGTTTAACGTTGTTAGCTCGATGACATGTTATTCAAATTCTGGGCTCGTCGAGAATAATCTCCTCAACTGTGTGTTTGAAAATTCTTAAAAAGGGTTTTAGTCGTTGCCCATTCACCTTAAAGCACTTTCGTATTTCTTCGCTTTGAATTTCCACTGCACCATTCGAAAATAAATAAGTAATAATAAATGGTCCTATCCAGTTGGATCGAACTTACTAGCGAAGATTTTTAAGGTGGAGTCATATAGAAGAACTTTATGTCCTATTGAAAACTGCTTCCTAGTGATGAATTTATCATAAAATGCCTTCGTCTTTTCTTTATAAACTCGAGCATTTTCATACACATCGTTTCTAATTTCCCCGAGTTCCTGGATGTCCAATTTTCGATATTTTCCTGCAGACTCCATTTCCATATTACACTGCTTAACTGCCCAAAATGCCTTGTGCTCTAACTCGACCGGAAGATGGCATGGTTTACCGAAAATGAGTCGGTGAGGTGACATGCCTATTGGTCCCTTGTAAGCTGTCTTATAAGCCCAAAGTGCGTCATTTAGTCTTAAACTCCAATCCTTCCTGTTAGGTTTAACTGTCTTTTCTAGAATAGACTTGATCTCTCGATTCAACACTTTGGCTTACCCGTTTGTTTGTGGATCGTAAGCAATGGCAATTCATTGAGTCACTCCATATTTTTCCATCAGTGCACTTACGAGCTTATTACAGAAATGAGTTCCTTTGTCATTGATTATTGCTCGTAGAGTGCCATACCTGGGAAAAATAGAACTTTTAAGAAAATCAACTACGGTCTTAGCATTATCATTGTGAGTGGTCTTCATCTCTATCCACTTAGAGACATAATCAACAGCTAAGAGTATATAAAAATTACCGAAAGAAGAAACGAAGAGACCCATAAAGTCAATGCCCCACACATTGAAAATTTCACAAATATGAATAGGAGTAAGGGGCATCTCATTTCAACGACTAAGGTTGCCAACTCTTTGGCATTTTTACATGTTTTGCAGAATAAAAAGGCATCACGAAATATGTTTGGCCAAAATAGTCCACATTCGAGAATTTTTTGTGCGGTGCATTTAGGTCCAAAGTGTCCTCCACATGCATAAGAATGACAAAAATTTAAGATAGACTATACCTCTGTTTCAACTACACATCGCCGAATTACTTGGTCTGAGCAATGTTTCCAAAGGTAAGGATCGTTCCAAATGTAATACCGCGCATCCTTTTTTATCTTATCTCTTTTAGACCTTGGTAATTCCAAAGGAATAGTACATGTAACGAGGTAATTTACTATGTCTGTGTACCAAGGATGAACCGCATTTGCTACAAACAGGTTTTTATCTGGAAAGTTGTCCTTCAATGGTATGTCGTCTACTGGAATCGGTAATCGACTCAAATGGTCAGCTACTAGGTTTTCGCATCCCTTTTTATCCTAGATTTCAAAGTTGAACTCTTACAGGAGTAGAATCCACCTGATCAGTCGGGGTTTTGCCTCCTTCTTCCCTATCAAGTACTTTAAAGCTGCAAGATCAGAAAAGATAATTACTTTAGTTCCCAATAGGTAAGATCTAAATTTATCTAAACCAAACACAACAGCTAATAATTCTTTCTCGGTGGTTGTGTAATTGCTTTGGGCAGCATCCAAAGTTTTCGAAGCATAGTAGATAACATGAGGCTCTTTCCCTATTCTTTGGCCAAGAACAGCTCCCACACTTTGGTCACTTGCATCACACATAATTTCAAACGGGAAGTCCCAATTTGGTGGCTACATTATGGGAGCGGAGACCAATTTCTGCTTCAGCACGTCAAATGCGTCTTTACAAGTCTGGTCAAATTCAAATTCTTTATCCTTTTATAACAGACTGCAAAGCAGTCGTGCGATTTTCAAGAAATTTTTCATGAATCATCTGTAAAATCCTGCATGGCTAAGAAATGAATTTACCTCCCTCACAAATGTGGGGTAAGGTATTGAGTTAATAATATCTGTTTTTGCTTTATCGACCATAATTCCTTCCGAGGAAACTATATGACCTAAAATTATCCCTTTGTCAACCATGAAATGGCATTTCTCATAATTTAAAACAAGATTAAATTCTAGGCATCTTCGTAATATTTTAGCAAGATTATCGAGACATTCATTAAAAGAGTTACCGTATACCGTGAATTTATCCATAAAGACTTGATGATTTTCTCGACATAATCGGAGAATATGCTCACCATGCATCTTTGGAAAGTGGCCGGAGCATTGCAGAGTCCAAACGACATTCATCTATACGCAAACATTTCGAAGGGGCACGTGAAAGTCGTTTTGTCTTGATCCTCCGGAGCCACTGGAATTTGGAAAAATCCTGAATATCCATCGAGACAACAGTAATGGGTCTTACCAGCTAATCGTTCGAGCATCTGATCGATGAAGGGAAGTGGAAAATGGTCTTTCAAGTTAGCTGCATTCAATTTCCTGTAATCGATGCAAACCCTCCATCCATTCTGGACTCGTGTAGGGACCAGCTCTCCTGACGAGTTTTTCACCACTATCACGCTAGTTTTCTTGGGCACGACATGAATCAGGCTAACCAAATCACTGTCGAAATTGGGTATATCATTCCAGCATCTAACAGTTTTTGGATCACCTTCTTTATTACCTCCATCATGGGTGGATTAAGGAGCCTTTGAGCATCTCTCTTTGGTTTCGTGTTATCTTCGATGGAGATTTTGTGCATACAAGTTGATGGACTTAGCCCTTTTATATCGGCTATCGTCCAACCAATAGCTTCCTTATAATCTCTCAGCACTCGGACTAGACTTTCCTCCTCGTATTGGGTTAATTTCTTTGACACTATCACCGGTAAGGTGTCTTTCTCTCTAAAAAACGTACTTAAGGTGGTTCGATAATTCTTTAAGCTCTAAGGTTGGTGGCTGCAAAACCGAAGGTAACATTTTAGTTTGGGAAGGTAATAGTTCAAATTGGTTACCTTGGTTCGTCAATGATGGTTGCGTTTCTAAGTGTTTGACAATTTCTCGCAACGGATCTTCAATGACTACTAATTCCTCGAGATGATGCAACACATTAATGTCAATGCTTCTGTAAAGGATAGTTTCCAACTCTTCAAAGTCATGATATTCTGGAATAAGATTGAGTTAAACAATCTAAAATATTGATGCTAGAAATATTTAATAGTGAGTTAGGATGACTCATGGCTTCGTAGACGTTGAATTTCACGATTTTGCCATCAAACTCCATTGTCGCGTTCCGCTCCGAACATCAATCTTTGCACTTGCAGTACTTAGAAACGGCCTTCCAAGTAAAATGTCAGACGAATTAGTTGAGTTATCATCTTCCATATTGATAATGTAGAAATCTGCAGGGAAAACTACGTTAACTTTAACAAGGACGTCTACGAGCAGCCCTTCAGGATAGACGACTGACCCGTCTGCCAACTGGATTATTACTCCTGTTTCTTTTAAAGGACCCGCATTAATCAACTTATAAGTAGAATAAGGCATAACATTAATTAAAGCCCCTAAATCACACATGGCTTTCTTAATTCCTACATTACCTATCTCACAAGAAATAGCAAACATACCTTGGTCCTTGTATTTGGGTTGCAGTACTGCAGAGACATTTTCTCCTACATTTACCCTTTCGTTACCTATTAACCTTCTCTTGCTAGAACATAATTCCTTGAGGAATTTTGTATAACGAGGGATTTGTTTGATAGCGTCGAGTAAAGGGATATTTACCTCCACCTTCCTGAATGTCTCGAAGATTTCTTTTTCCTCCTTCTCTTTCTTATCAATTGCAAGCCTCCCTGAAAAAGGAGGTGGCACAACTGGTCTCTGAATTTCTGAATCCGGCCTGGCTGTTGGATCCGAGATTTACTTTTTCTGTTCCTTGTTGTAAAAACCCATTTTCGCCCGGGCCCAATACCAATATAAAAAGCATAAAACCAAAAATAAACTAAAAGAATAAAATTGTTTACAGTCCAAGTTACTGAATAACAGCCCAAATACGTGACCCAAATTAAAACATAAAACCCAATGAAAAACCCAACAAACACTGGCCCACTAAGCCCAAACTTTTTCAAACATTTCAGAACCCTAGAGGGTTCTAGAATGCTCTTGTGCCGCAGGACGTTTGGGCTACCACGTCCCCTGCATGCGCGCTGCGCTTTGCGTCATTTCAGTAACCCACACCCCCACGTGCATCCACGCGTGCCTCTAGAACTTCCCAGAATGCTTCAGCAGCCTCTAACTCGCACGAGCGTAGCCTCGTCATCGCCTCAGCAACGGCCTCTCCCACGAACGAGTGCACAACACCCATACTTGCAAAACAAATGCAGCAGAACAAACAACGCAGCAAATGATAGCAAAGAATTAAAGAAATCAAAAGAATTTTTGTATTTTATTTTTTCATTTATTTTCGGCTATATAAGGCCTATTCGAAGGATTGTAAAGGGGGCAGATCCCCGATTTCTTTTGTATTGCACACAAATAGAGAGAAAGATTACAGAAAAGGTGATTTTTTGTCTTCGATTTTTTTTAAGATCTTTACTATTTCATTTCTATTTTTTCAAACAAAAAAAGAAATCCAGAAAAAATAAGAATTTTACTTTTGAAATACAAATCGTCGGAGGGCCTTCTTCTTGGTAATCGAAGCAAGGCAATCCTTCAGGTTTAGAGACGGAGATTGAAAGGGGACGAAAATCGGACTGAAATCTATCACTCTTCACCTATCATCGTGGCGTTGAGGCGACCGAAACTTCTTCTTTTCCTTATGCGGCGCGTCTGAGAGGAGAAAGGGGCTAGGGTTCAATTTCATAATAAGGGGATTAAAATTTTTTTGATTAATTTTGGGGTTTATTAACCATTTTTAAAAAATATGCAAAACGACGCCGTTTGCACTCCAGGATCCGCGTACTTGACCCGTTCTGAACTAGATCCGCATTTTTTTAAAGTTCTGGGCTAATTTCAATTTTAATCCATCCGAATTTTATTGTTTTTTAAATTAAGTTTTATTTTATTTCAATTTTGCTCAATAATTTTGTGCATTTTTTTCAATCCTTCTTTGAACGTAGCGTTTAATAACTTCGGAAAATTACGATCTTAATTCTTATTAATTTACGTGCATTGTATTTTAACCCTTCTCGATTTCATTTTTGATTTATTGCCTGTTAGCCCTCTAATTTTGTTATGATTTTCAATGTACTCCTTTAAATTCTACAATTAATTATTGGTCTATTGATTTCTTTAAATTTTTTTAAATAGATAATATTAGGTATTTCAAATTGTTTTAGCCATTATATATTTATATTTATATATGATATTTTCATTAATTCTATATATATATGTTTATATATACATATCATTTATATTATATTGTCTCATGTATATACTATTGATTTTATATTATTATATATATGTTTATTATGTATATAATTTATTTCTTATGAATATTATTTATTTATTCTATACACTTTTATATATTATAATTATTTTATATATATATTATTTTATGTCAAGTTTTATTTTTTATATATATATATTACTTAAATTGATACATGTTATTTAATCATTATTTTTTTTAATATGTTATATTTTAGCATAAATTTGTTTCAAAGATAAAGCAATGTTTGTATGTTTGGGAGTGTAGGAAAATGATGCCCTAACGTACTGGGTGTTAATTTCCTATTCAACCAGATAGCCAAATACCCTTTTTAATTAAATATCTTGAGGATCAAAGATGATCTCGGTGTCAAGGTATAAAGGTGTTATGTCCTAATGTACTGGATGTGACATTTTTATTCTTTCGAAACGAGCTAATCTTGAAGTTCAAGATTCAAAATAAACTAACTTTCTTTAAGTAAACTTGCATTTTATAACATGTTGTTAATACGGTCTTTAATTTGTGTATATTTCTTGATTAATGTTTATGCATTCTATTACTGTTACGCCTTAAATTCTAGCATGTTCTAATTTTTACTAAATGTTTTATTTTATTTAAATGTATTTTAAGCCTAATAAAAAAATTTGTTTTTTTCTAAAATAAGGCAATGTTTGTGCGTTTGGAAAGTCAGAAAATTATGCCCTAACGTACTGGGTGTCAATTTTCTGTCTAACCAGATAATCAAATACCCTTCTTTGATTGCATGTTTTGAAGATTAAAGATAATCTCGGTGTCGGGGTATAAAGGTGTTGTGTCCTAACGTAATGGATGTGATATTTTTATTTCCTTCGAAACGAGTTAATCTTGAAATTCAAATTCAATATTGATTAATTTCCCTTAGAAAATTTATATCTCAAACATTTTCAAAACTTTTTAAACTTTCAACTTTAGGAAAACATTAATCGATTTGGTACCGATTTTGGGCGTTACGAGGGTGCTAACCCTTCCTCGTGCGTAACCGACTCCCGAACCCATTTTCTTGAATCTCGCAGAGCAAAACATTTTTATAGGTGACCCAATTACACCTAAACAAAAAGGATTCGTGGCGACTCCTTACTTTTAAAGTCGATCCCCATTTTTTGAAAATCTAAAATAAAAATGGTTTCGATAGCTTGGCGACTCCACCGGGGACTGGTTGAGGGTCAGGCCATCAGATTGATTAATTTTTGTCGTGAAAACTTGGAAAATCATTTTGAAAAATCACGTCTCTTTTAATGCATTTATTGATGTATTGATTAAAATCTCGTAGAATATTCTGGCATTGCATTGTATGTATAACCGTTGTGGTTACACCTGTAAGTGGAAGTGAGAAACTATGCCTTTGTGAGGTTTTCACCTCCGCATGGGCATAGGGAGATGTATTCCCCTGAACCGAACTCGATCCATATGAGCCTATAATAGGTGAGAATTGAGGAATTTGCTAGTTCAGGTACCCATTCTTTAGAACCAAGCCACATATAGCAGCCCTAGGCGCCTACCCTAGATAGAGCCACGCCAAACCCTAGTGGTTACCCGGTCAGGTGTTCTATGATTGTTTATTTCTCTTGCACTAATACATTTTCTTTTGTTTTTATTGCATTGTATTACATTCATTCCATGCATTTGCATTGCATTACATTTCATGAGAGGATCCTGATTGGTTGAAATTATTTCAGCATTAACCTGGACACCAGCAAAACCAAACACCCCTACGATACCCGCACTATGACGAAAGATAAGGATCAGAGATTAGAGAAGCTTGAACAACTCCAAAGGGAGATGCGGGATAAACTTCAGCTGTAAATGCAAGAGCAGTTGGCTAAGATCCAACAAGATATGATGGATTGGATGATGGAATCACAACAGAATATGATGACCCAATTGACTCAATTACTGGCGGGAGGAATAAATAAGGGGAAAGGCCCTACGGATAATGTCAGGGAAAGTAACCAATATCCTCATGGTTTTACTCCAATACAGGTACATGCACCACCAGAAATAAATCCACAAAAGCCATCTGTCTCCATTAGGCCACAATAGATTCAGGACGGAGTCTCGACACCGATCAATTTCCAAGCTGGCTCAGGCTCTAACCCTGGTCCTAATTTAAACAATCCAATTTTTCCTGACCTAGATGAAATGGTAGCAGAAAAAGTAGTAATGACGGAATCCTAGAAACAGTTAGAGGAACGATGCAAATGGTTGGAAGATAAATTTAGGGCCATGGAAAACGCTGATAGGCAACATGGAATAGACGCTAAAGATCTGAGTTTGGTGCCAGATCTAATACTTCCCCACAAATTCAAGGTGCCAGGATTTGAAAAATACAATGGGACTACTTGCCCGAAGCTCACATAACTATGTTTTGCCGGAGAATGACTGGGTACGTTAATAATAACCCACTACTAATTCATTGCTTCCAGGACAGTCTAGTGGGAGTAACATCTAAATGGTACAATCAATTGAGCCGTATTGAAATTGGTTCTTGGAGGGATCTAGCACAGGCATTTATGAAGCAGTATGGTCACATAACAGATATGACCCCTGATAGAATTACCCTACAAAATATGGAGAAGAAACCAAGTGAGAATTTTCGGCAATATGCACAAAGGTTGAGAGAGGTTGCCATACATGTTCAGCCACGTCTTCTAGAAAAAGAAACTACTATGCTCTTCATCAACACTTTGAGGTCCCCATTTATCAATCATATGTTAGGGAGTGCCACGAAGAGTTTTTCGGACATAGTAATGTCCGGTGAGATCATTGAGAATGCTATAAGAAGCAAAAAAATAGAAGTGGGAGAAAGTACCAAAAGATCAACTTCAAGAAACAAAGAAAATAGCCTGAGTACGCATCAAGGCTCTTCAAGGCAAGAACCCAATTCGAGGTCAAGTACCGAAAGGCCCCAATTCACACCCATCCCGATAACGTATAAAGAGATGTATTGGAACCTTTTTGATGAACAGGTAGTGTCTCTATTCTACGTGGAACCTGTGTAACCTCCATACCCAAAATGGTATAATGAGAATGCCCAATGTGAGTACCACGTGGGAATAACGGGGCATTCAATTGAAAATTGCACTACATTTAAAAGTTAACGATTCCTCAGAATCCAATTACTCGGGTATGGTAGTTGAAAGTGGAAGCAGTTAAAATTCCTTGAAGAAGTTAGAGGGAATCTGAACATTAATGATATATCTAAAGAGAGAATCAAAGTTCCCAAGCTCTTACATACTTGGGAAGATTTTAAACAATGGGACTGTGGAAGAGATCCTTGTATCTTTAGGATTAATCAAGAGTAATATTCAAAACATGCTTGTTACTTTAAGCCCAGAAGCAATAAGAATCCTTTTGTGAAATGGGCTTGTGCCCAGAATTTTTATTTCAATAAAATGCATCTTTTTAAGTAAATATTTTTTTCATTCTTTACATTTCATGCTGTGCATTCTTTTGTGTTTTAGAATATTCTTTCATTCTTTATTCATAATTATACCATAAAAATAATTATCCTTAGAATCATGTATTCTTTGGATTGCCTTCGTACCTAGGTACCCAGATATCAATGACATGAGCGACGTTGTTACAAATTCCCTTTTTGAATGAGATATGAGTCTAGGGGATCTAAGGACTTTGAGGATGACAGAGATTGTAGCCTATCTTTTGATTTGTTAAGGATGGCAAAGCAAGTGAAAATAAACTCTACTTTGCAAAGGGTCAGAAGACGCTGCGAGCTTAGGAAAAAGCCTAACTCACCACAGAAATAAAACGAGACATCATTGAGCTATTTTCAAGAATTCTAAGATGTTTTTCCACAATCATGTCGAAGCACGCCAGGCTTGAAATAGGGGTATGCTGTTAATGGTGCTACAATGGTTAGGCTAATCAAGAGGATCGGGTTACTGGTTTGCCAAGAAAAGTAAATTACATCAGTTATGCCGTAATTACCAAATTGAGGAAGACAAGACTTATATATGTCTTTTCCATTCCTTCTATAGGTGGGGCATAAATGTTATGGGGCAGATTTTGTCAAAAGCATCTATCCGACACCATTTCATCTTCGTGGTTATCAGGAACTTCACTAAGAGGGTGAAGGTTGCTTCATATGCCAAAGTTACAAAGTTAGCAGTTATTAAAATCCCAAATTCAAATTCAAAGCAAAATCCGAATCCAAATCCAAAAGCCAGATTCAAATTCAAATCTAAATCCAAATCCAAATCCAAGTTCATATGCAAATACAAATCCAAGTTCAAAAAAAAAAAAACCAAAAAGCAAACAAATGAAAAGTGTGGCAATAAAGAATGCCAGAAAGAAACATGTTTTACAATGCAAAAATTTATAGTTTGTTTAAAGATCAGACACTATATTAGTGCAGTAAAAGCAAAAAAAAAAAGCCATTCCAAATTTTTGAAAAATGACTGAGACTTGTGAAGATTGGCATAGAGAAGTTACCATTTACCCTCTATGTTTCTTGAGCATTGGCCAGGACCTTCACTGGGGCAATATCTTTCTCATTAGCTTATGAAAGGGAAAGCAACTGTCGGAAGATAAGATTCATTTTTCCAAACTTTGATTGAATTGGATATCTCTATTGTTCAAAACAGATGATACGGGTTTATGACAAAGAGGTTCCCCAAGAGAATTTCATAATGGGTACCTAACATTAAGAAGGATTCTTCTCGTACAAAAGGAGTTCAGAGGAAAAAATGCCAAAATTTGAAAAACCTTTTATGTTTAACCCTGATTAAGATGAATGGCAAGAACATGCTCAGGCTGGGGAATCCAGATTTCATCTAAAAGGAAAGGCCAAGGTGAAAACCCGCAAAGGGCGCCTTGAGACCTTTTTTAAAAAAAAAAATCAATCAAGTCAAAACTCAAAAAAAAAAAAGAAGAAAGAAAAAAGGAAAAAAAGAATAAAGAATAAAGAATAAAAATTTTCAATCAAAAAGAAGAAAGAAAAAGGAGAGGCAAAAGCGAAAACCCGAAAAGGGCGCTTTGAGACCAAAGGGATTTGAGTTGAAAACTCGAAAAGGGCAGCTCAAATTTTGATTAAAAGAGGGGCATGCGGTGACCTTGCTATACTTGAATTAACAATGAAGAAGTATGTGACGTCTTGGGGCATCGACAAAGTCCTCCAGATCCCTTAAGCACATATTGAGCTTAAAATGGTCCTCAAGAAGTTTGAACAAGAGAAGCTCAGGCTGTGATATCTGGGGCACCTTATTTCCATCTTACCCATTCTGAATTATTTTATTCATACACTACCAATAAATTTCCTTCTGGATTGCATTTACTATTTTTGCTTACCTTATTTGTTTCAAACTACGCTCTTAATTAATTTGTTTTTTGTCCACTGTTATAACCTTTTTCAAGCATTTTGCATTGAAATAACGATTAGTGGACTAATAATACTTTCATGAAAGAAGTTTCACATATTACTCTGAAAGCTTCTGAATAATACAAGAACTTGAAACAGGATTATTGTTTAAAACCCACCAAGTTTGAGGAAGAGTCTAGACTAAGGTTATCTCTTCAGATTTTGTCAAAAAAAAAAAATGTCAAGCTATTGCGTCAGTAATACAATCTTGACGAAAAATGGGCAATGTTAACCCAGGTGTAAAAGGGGAATCATTCGCAGGAAAAAATGATATTCTGCATTCATGCGAGTATCATGCATACACATCTGGTTGAGTTACCCGAAGAGTGATCAATTGATGGAACAAGCTATAGATCTTATACCCTCGAGTTATAGTGGGATAGACGGAAGCTGATACAAGTCATGTACCTTTGAATAGCAATGAAATGGATTGAAGAAGAAACAAATCCTACGTGTTGGAGTCGCAGTGGGATAGATGGAAGAGATTTAGATCCTATACCCCTAAGTCACAGTGAGACGAACAGTGGGGAAAATCTGTTGAACAGTTATAATTGTCCCCTTGAGTTTTCTGTCAAGAATACCAGCCGAGCAAGAGGGTAGCATATTACCCTGATGAACAATGAATGATGATACCTTAAAAAGGGATTATTCTCATGAAATTCTGCATTCATGCAAGACACATTTAGTTAGGAGCATTCGATTCATTCGGATCATTGCATCTAAACCATTGTAAAAAATCATTCTCATAACATTCTGCATTCAGGAAGATGTCATCCATAATGCACTTAGTCCGGAGAATTAGATTCATTCTGATCATTGCATCCTAACCTTCTTGTATAAAGCATAAATACATAAAACTGATTTTACAGGGCAGGTTCCCCAGAGGACGGTGTCACAACATCAGTGAATTAGTAGATCTTGGATTCCTGAGCGAAGCAGATCGAAGACAGTTGATCTTATCTCCCTGAGTTTCCAGTGGAGCAAGTCTAAGATAACAGATTTGGCATTCCTGAAGTTGCAGGACGCAGATCAAAGACAATAGATTTTGTCTCCCTGAGTTTGCAGTGGAGCAAATTGAAGATAATAGATTTGACATTCCTGAAGTTGCAGGAAGCAGATCGAAAACAGCAGATTTTGTCTCTCTGAGTTTGTAGTGGAGCAAATTGAAGATAACAGATTTGGCATTCCTAAAGTTGCAGGAAGCAGATTGAAGACAGTAGATCTTGTCTCCTTGAGTTTGCAGTGGAGCAAATCGAAGATAACAGATTTGGCATTCCTGAAGTTGCAGGAAGCAGATCGAAAACATCAGATCTTGTCTCCCTGAGTTTGCAGTGGAGCAAATTGAAGTTATAAATCTAATTTTCTTAAGTGGATCAAAGCATTAGTTCTCAGGCCCCTGAAGGTGCAGTGGGATGTAATGAAGCCACTCGAAAACGAAAAGTACTGAAAGAAGTCCAAGATTTGAAGACCGGGCAAAAATGGTCCTTTTAAAGTCTTTGCTCTATTCTTGTTACACGACAATGAGCAAAGAGGGGCAGCTGTAAAAACCCATTTTTTCCTGGGCCCAATACCAATATAAAAAGCATAAAACCAAAAATAAACTAAAAGAATAAAATTGTTTAAAGTCCAAATTCTTGAATAACACCCAAATCGTGACCCAAATTAAAACATAAAACCCAATAAAAACCCAACAAACACCGCCCACTAAGCCCAAACTTTTCAAACATTTGAGAACCTAGAGGGTTTTAGAATGCTCTTGTCTGCGCAGGACGTTAAGGCTACCACGTCCCTGCATGCGGCTTGCGCTTTCGTCATTCGATAACCCCACACCCTCGTGCATCCACGCGTGCCTCTAGAACTTCCCGAGATGCTCCAAGTAGCCTCCAATTACACACGCGTAGCCTCGTCATCGCCTCAACAATGACCTGTCCCACGAACGAGTGCACAACACCCACACCGCAAAACAAATACAGTGAGAACAAACAACGCAACAAATGGCAAAGAAAGAATAGCAAATCAAAAGAATTTTGTATTTTATTTTTTTCATTTATTTTCGGCTATATAAGGACGATTCGAAGGATTGTAAAGGGGCCGGATCCCCGATTTCTTTTGTATTGCACACAAATAGAGAGAAAGATTACAAAAAAATTGATTTTTTGTCTTCGATTTTTTTAAGATCTTTACTATTTCATTTCTGTTTTTTCAAACAAAAAAAGAAATCCAGAAAAAATAAGAATTTTACTTTTGAAATGCAAATCGTCGGAGGGCCTTTTTCTTGGTAATCGAAATAAGGCAATTCTTCAGGTTTAGAGATGGGGATTGAAAGGGGACGACAATCGGACTGGAATCGGTCACTCTTCGCCTATCATCGTGGCTTTGAGGCGACCGAAGCTTCTTCTTTTCCTTATGCGGTGCGTCTGAGAGGAGAAAGGGGCTAGGGTTCAATTTCATAATAAGGGGATTAAAATTTTTTTGATTAGTTTAGGGTTTATTAACCATTTTTAAAAATATGCAAAAGCGCGTTTGCACTCCAGGATCCGCGCATGCGACCCGTTCGAACTAGATCCGTGTTTTTAAAGTTCGAGCTAATTTCAATTTTAATCCATCCGAATTTTATTGTTTTTTAAATTAAGTTTTATTTTATTTCAATTTTGCTCAATAATTTTGTGCATTTTTTTTTCAATCCTTCTTTGAGCGTAGCGTTTAATAACTTGAAAAATTGCGACCTTAATCCTTATTAATTTACGTGCATTGTATTTTAACCCTTCTAGATTTCATTTTTGATTTATTGCCTTTTAGCCCTCTAATTTTGTTATGATTTTCAATATACTCCTTTAAATTCTACAATTAATTATTGGTCTATTGACTTCTTTAAAATTTTTTTAAATAGATAATATTAGGTATTTCAAATTGTTTTAGCCATTATATATTTATATTTATATATGATATTTTCATTAATTCTATATATATGTTTATATATACATATCATTTATATTAAATTGTCTCATGTATATACTATTGATTTTATATTATTTTATATATAATTTTATTATGTATATAATTTATTTTATGAATATTATTTAATTATTCTATACACTTTTATTTATGATAATTATTATATATATATATATTATTTTATGTCAAGTTTTATTATTATTTTATATATATATATATTACTTAAATTGATACATGTTATTTAATCATTATTTTTTAATCGTTATATTTTAGCATAAATTTGTTTCAAAGATAAGGCAATGTTTGTATGTTTAGGAGTGTAGGAAAATGGTGCCCTAACGTCTTTGGGTGTTAATTTCCTATTCAACCGGATAGCCAAATACCCTTTTTAATTAAATATCTTGAGGATCAAAGATGATCTCGGCGTCGAGGTATAAAGGTGTTATGTCCTAACATACTGGATGTGACATTTTTATTCTTCCGAAACGAGCTAATCTTGAAGTTCAAGATTAAAAAAAAACTAACTTTCTTTAAGTAAACTTGCATTTTATAGCATGTTGTTAATACGGTCTTTAATTTGTTTATATTTCTTGATTAATGTTTATGCATTCTATTACTATTACGCCTTAAATTCTAACATGTTCTAATTTTTACTAAATTTTTTATTTTATTTAAATGCATTTTAAGCTTAATATAAATTTTTTTTTTCTAAAATAAGGTAATGCTTGTGCATTTGGAAAGTCAGAAAATTATGCCCTAACGTCTTTGGGTGTCAATTTTACATCAACGAGGTAATCAAATACCCTTATTTGATTGCATGTTTTGAAGATCAAAGATAATCTCGATTGTCGGGGTATAAAGGTCTTTGTGTCCTAACGTAATGGATGTGATATTTTATTTCCTTGAAACAAGTTAATCTTGAAATTCAAATTCAATATTGATTAATTTCCCTTAGAAAATTTATATCTCAAACATTTTCAAAACTTTTTAACCTTTCAAATTTAGGACAACATTAATCGATTTGGTACCGATTTTGGGCGTTGCGAGGGTGCTAACCCTTCCTCGTGCGTACCGACTCCGAAACCCGTTTTCTTGAATCTCGCAGAGCAAAACATTTTTATAGGTGACCCAATCACACCTAAACAAAAAGGATTGGTGGCGACTCCCTATTTTTAAAGTCGATCCCCATTTTTCGAAAATCTAAAATAAAAATGGTTTTGACACTTGTCTTGCCCACGACTTTTGGTTGGCACTATTTCCAAAACCTTACCGCTGCGAAGAGTTATTGCACTGGCATTCTGTCGAGGATTCGGCTCTGTCTGGGAAGGTAATTTACCTTGAGACTCCAAACGATTAACTGCCATCGAGAGTTTACTAACTTGGTTAGTTAACTCTTGTATTGATGCATCTGTCCTTTGTTGATATTTTGCAGCATCGGCGGTAAGTTTTTCCACAATAGCTTCTAGATATGTGCTCGGCTTGGGTTGCTGTTGTGGTGGTTGCAGAGGTAGCGGTTGGTACAATGGATTATATCGAGGTTAGCTTCGTAGCTCAAGTTGGGATAATCCTTCCACCCGAGATTGTAGGTGTTGGAGAAAGGATCATAGCATCTTTGCGGAGGTCCCGAAAAACCTCCGACAGTATCAACATGTATCGTTGAATTGTCATTAAGGATAGGGCACGAATCTGTCGGGTGTTCAGACGTACAAATTCCACACAGTTGGGTCAGATTCTTCTTCTCTAGAAGTAAAGATTGAACAACATTGGTAAGCTTATCCAATTTATCTTCTAGAGATGAAACGTTTACCCCATGAACCCGTCTTATGGGTTTTGAATTGGCCGATACTATTGAGAATTTGCCACCATGGTGGATATCAGTTCTCTTGCCCTTTGAGGGGTCATATTGACAAGTGCCTCTCTACTAGCAGCGTCGATCATCTTCATTTCTATAGGAGCAAATCCTCGTAGAAATATTGAAGGAGTGATTGTTCGGTCAACCCGTGTTGAGGATAACTTGCACATAGTTTGTTGTACCATTCCCAATAGTCGTAGAGTGATTCAATCTCCATTTGGCGAACTCTACTATGTCCCTCCGAAGTTCAGTTGCTCTCGATGCTGGAAAGAATCTGTCAAGAAATACACGAGATAAGTTATCCCACGTTGTGATAGAACCGGGAGGTAAGTAAAATAACCATTCTTTTGCTGTATCAACTAAAGAAAAAGAAAAGGCCCGAAGTTTGATTTCATCTTCGGGTACTCCCTGGGGTTTCATGCTTGAGCAGGCCATATAGAATTCTCTCAAGTGGGTGTGTGGATTTTTGTTCTTCAAGCCTCGAAAAGTGGGCAAAAGGTGAATCAATCCTGATTTCAACTCGAACGGGGTTCCTCCGGTTGAATAGTTGATGCATAACGGTGTTTGCTCCTTGGGAGCAGTGGCTAGATGACGAATGGTTCGGTTCGCTATCCTGTCTGGTTAACCGACGTTGCTTTTCGGTTCTTTTGTCTTAAAAAGTGGTTCAGTCTCAGGTTCAACCACTTTGACTTGTTTCCCACATCGAATTGCCTCTGCACGAATTGCTTCACTCACCTTTTCAACGTCGGATTCTAGAATCCCTTGTCCTAGTTCAACTTCTGCTTTACTTGCACGTTTAAGAGGTTCTGTCTCTTTTCGTCGTGCTCGTGCTGATTTCTCGATCTCTGGGTTGTATTCGAGATCACCTGATGAAGATCTGGTCATGAAGACGATTTAAACAATTATAAGTGTTGCCAGTCCCCGGCAGTGGCGCCAAAACTGATGGTTGCCGATTCCACCAATATAAACCTACACCTAATTTGCAAATTTAAGCAGTATAGGGAGTAGGGTCGATCCCACAGATACTGGTTTTACTGAAAAATTGTTTATCTCTCAACCAGATTTATGTCTGGGCAATTGTTGTGCCCGCGATGTTTGGGGGGGTGAATTAAAATATGAAACCTAAAATAAACACAAAAAATAAAAACGTAAAAAGTAAAAGACTAAATAGAAAAAATAATGAAGTAATCTGAAAAATCAATTAAACTTAGCTCAGCCTTAAGCGTGGGTTTTTCCGTCTTTGACCCGATCCTCGAAATTAGATAAACTCCTCTTTTCCAATAAGCTAGTTATAGCTACCAAGGATGCCTTGGACACCAACTCTTTCTTATGTAAATTAGTTATGGAACGTCCTATAACTAACCCTTACCTATCGAACAACCTACGAAACGTTGGGACATTTAAATCCGGTTACTACTTCCCTTGACGGAACCAAACAGCAATCTCCATTTGGCACGCCAATGTGTTCACGGTAAACCAATTAGACAATCGATCCTTTCGAAATCCCAACTCTACGTCTAGCCGCACTAACTCAAACGACGTCTTTTTTGACTTAGCATGACTTGACTTTGTGATTTGACAAAGTCATACTCTTAATCTGGAGAAGTAATAAGTATTGGAAATTGGGGGTTAAATAGCTCGGGTTTGTAACTCACGGGTTTTTTTACGGGGTTAATACCGGCTTAAAGCTAAAAGGGGGTTCAGTGTGGTATGATTTTAATCATGCTTGCAAGTTGTGGAATGTGTTTTGGCTTGGTGTGAAGGGTAATGGAATTTTGGAAGGAGAAAGGGGCTTGGAAAGAAATGAAACTATTTTTGGAAAAGAAATAAAAGGAATTGAAATGGGCAGATTGCTTCACGTTAGCTTGAAGGAAAATAAAAGAAATCCTATTCTAAATTGAAATAGGAAAAGAGAGAAATAGAACTTCAAATAGGAATGGGAAAAGAAATATTTGATTGATGATTTTCCAAATACAAATAACCCTTATTTATATATATAGGGTTCACTAAAAATAGGCTTAATTAATTTAATATAAAATCTTAAATAATTAAAAATAAATAAAAATAAAAATAAAATAACCTAAAAATAGGATTTCTATATTTGGCTTTTTACAAAGTCAAATTGTTTGATGTGTCCTTAGCTTCCTCCATCTTTTTATTTGGCCCCATTTCCATGATTTTCTTTCAATTTGGCCCTTTTCAGCTTGCTTTTGATCAATTGCATCCCTAACAAGAATTAAATCATAAAAATAAGAATTTAGCAGGGACAAATTTAGAAATAAACTGAATTATACACAAGAAATCATGCAAAATAATCATGTTATCATGCCTTAATCATCTCTGTATATCAACTCAATAGTGAGGTCTCGACATGTATACTCGAAGCAAGTTCTAGAATAACAAATCAATATTGACACACTCATAATCAATAAAGTGAGCACGAAAAGAATGTATGCTCTAAAAGGCTCAAAATCTCACAAAAATTATAGGTGTTTTGATGTCAACTTCGTAAATTTCAAACTTCAAGATAACAATTAGATTCAGGTAGACAACCTAACGGAATTTTAATTTTTTTTTGAAAATTAGACTCATCATGCTTGATTCTCTAGTATCTTAAAGTTTAAATCATCATTGCACAATTATCAATGACTTAATCTAAAACATATCAATAAAAATCATGAATCAACAAGAGTTTCATTCTAATTAGTGATATGAGAAAATTACTTTAAGACAGAATATCGTTCAGGGATTTGAGAATAATGCAAAAAGTGAGGCACTTTTTCTAATAAACTTTCACCCCCCACACTTAAGATGTACATTTCCCTCAATGTATAAAGATAGATAACAATCATATAATAAGAAATCAAAAGAGAGGGAAAGAGGTGAAACTTCTTGAATTTTTGGATGGATTCCTTGAGTTGGAAGTGTGGAAACTTGATTCGGAGGTTAAAGATAAGTTGGAGGGAGCGCCTCTAATTCTTGTGCTAGATGGAGAAATTGGGTAACACGTGAAGAATTAGCCATGAAATAATAATTTAAATTATACTAATTATATAATTAAATATGAATTAAAATAAAACTAAAAGGGAAGATGAATGGACTAGAAAGTCCTTATTGGTAGATGGTTCCCAAGGTGGGTGTGGCGTCTAAGGCTATGGTGTTGTGATTCCTAGCAGCCTTTAGAACCTAAAACCAAAAAATAAAATAAAATAAGCTAGATTAAACATATGGATAATAAGGAAAAGGAAAACAAAGGAGAAAAGAAAAGTAAAATAAAAGCTAAATGGTCTCAAAGACCCTTGGCTTGTTGAGTTAATGAAGCGGCGGCATGAGCTTATGTTGATTTGTCTCGCACAGGAGAGACAGTACTCAGATCTTTCCATTTCTTCGTCATTGTTGAAGCGTGGATTTAAGGGTTTTATGGAATGAAAAAGGAAGAAAGTGAGGATGAAAGGAAGTGGGGGTGGATGAGGAATGGTTAAGAAGGAGAGAGGGGTGTTTTAAATAGAAAATTTTAGTCCTGGTACATTCCTACGCCCGTGTATCGTACGTGTGTCATGTCATACGGCCATGTCCCATGGCCGTGTGGTGGTTCAATCGCTTCTCCCATGCCTGATATTTAAGTCGCCACACCCATGTTGGTTCATCAGTGTCGGCCACGGCTATGTAGTACGGCCGTGGTGTTAGGTGAGTCTGTGATTCAAAGATATTTTTCTCGTCCTGTCTCGTACTATCTCTGCCATATCAGTACGAAAATCTGTAGCATCCACACGGCCACGACCATGATCGTGTGTAAGGCTGTGTGATGTGAAAATCTACGCTTCATTAACTTTGTTAGTCTGTAGTTATGTGCTAAAAGAAATAAAAATAAATAGGGTTAGTGCTCGGGTTACCTCTCGAGAAGCGCTCATTTAAAGTCTTAAGCTAGACTTACCTCTCATTTGTACCATCACGGCAGTTTAAGGAGTGAAAAATCCTTTTCCGTGCTATCATCATATAATTTGAGTCGAGTGGAGTTTACTTTAAAAGTACCGAAAGTAGAATTACTTACCTCGACTGTTCCGTAAGGAAAACATTAAGTACCGTAAAGGGAATCTCTTCGGTTATCTTTAGGTTTGATATGGTGATTCACGGGTCTGTACTATCTAATAATACGTGATCTCCTATTTTGAAGTGATTTGATGTTCCTTTAAGTTCTTCTGGGGTTTCCTTCGGTTTCACTTCGTGTGGGTTTGATTCGTCCTTGAGATGTGTCTCCCACTCATCTAGCTCATCGGTCTGAAGTCATTGTTCCTTATGAGATATTTCCTTGTGGGTGCGAGCTATAGGGTCTGGTTCTATAGTGTGATTCCTTGGTGTTTCCTGAAAAGGAAGTTTAACTGGATACTTATCAACGGAATTTATGTCCTCACCTTTCTCACTCGATGTCCTAGCTGAGTCGAGAGCTTGAAGACTAATTGATTCATCACCTACACGAAGTATGAGTTCACCTGTGCTAACATCAATTTTAGATCTGGTAAATGCTAGAAAAGGTCTTCCTAAGATTAAGGGGATATTATTGTCTTCATCCATATCTAAAACAATGAAGTCTATAGGAAATATGAATTTATCAACTTTAACTAGTACATCTTCAATTATACCCTTAGGGATGCTAATAGTCTTATCAGCTAGTTGAATACTCATCCTAGTTGGCTTGGGTTTCCCTAGACCTAGCTGTTTGAACATTTTAGATGGCATAACATTGATGTTTGCCCCTAAATAAGCTAAAGTATTATTAACAGATAAACTACCGATTAGACACGGAATTGTAAAACTCCCTGGATCTTTTAATTTTCGTGGTAGTCTGTTCTATAACATTGCTGAGCATACTGCGTTTAGTTCCACATGTGACTTCTCGTCTAACTTTCGCTTGTTTGTTAAGAGCTCTTTTAAAAATTTCCTTGAATCTAGAATCTGCAAAAGAGCTTCAAGAAGTGGTAAGTTAATATGTAATTTCTTTAAGATTTTAAGGAACTTACCGAACTGTTCTTCTATGTCGTCTTCCTTTATTGCATTGGGGTAAGGTATACGAGGTTTGTATTCTTTAATTACCTATTTTGGCTTTTCTTAGCTTACCTCAACCTTAACTTCACTTACCACAGGTTCTTGCCTTGGCTCAGATTCAGGTTCTACTAACCTTTCACTGTCATGAGCGGTTATGGCTTGAATTTGCTTTTGGGATTAGTCTCAATGTTACTTGGCAAGCTACCTAGTGGTCGTTGATAAACCGTAAAAGTAACATATTTTAATCCCACATTTAGTATGCTTTTGGATGAATTTATCCTCGATTTATGTAAAAACGTGCTCTTAATTCTTTCTTTTCATGTCTTATACTCAGGAGAACACCTAAGGATAAAAAGAATGTAAAATAGGCTTAAAACGGATCAAATTGGGCCAACCTAAGAAGTCGACACGGCCTAGGCTTTATTCCACATGGCCGTGCCTTGCTATCCACCTAGAACACGGCCTGTCACCAATTTACACGGCCATGTCTCGTCGACAAAAAGCCCAACACGGCCTATCCCCGATTTGCATGGCTGTGCCCCAATCGATAGACCCGAAGCACGGCCTGACCCTCGACTTGAACGGGCGTGCCACGGTCGTGCCTAAATCAATAGAATAGAGACACGGGCTGAGCCTCAATTTACACGGGCGTGCCTTAGCCGTGTCCCTGTCGCGGGAAAGAGCCCCAAGAAATGCAATCCTAAGTCTACTCAAACACCTAATACGAATTGTACCTGAATTATGAGTACTTAGGAGACAAGTAAAAAAATCCCAAAAGTCTATAAAAACACCCCAAGGCGGCTATTCAAGGGGGAATGATTGAGCGGAGTTTTCTGCCAAGCCTTTCTCGTTCAGGGATTGTCTCAAAGATAGCCAATTGATCTATCTCGAAGAGTCGGAGTTCTACTCAAGATGGAGGATCTCCTCTTCAATTCTTTCAGGGGGTTTTAGGGATTTTTTATGTTTTGTTTTATCTTTTCTCTTGAGATGTTTTCTTGTTTAGTTATGAACTAAACCCCTTAAATACCTGAAGGGGATGAAACCTATGACGGATTTTGTTATTTAATTCTTTCGGTTTATATGATAAATACTTAGTTTGTTCTTAATTATGTTGCTTAAATTTATCTCATGTGCTTAGATGGAGGAGGAATAAACCCTGCCTAAGAGTAGATCTAGCATAATTAAGTAGAGTTGATCGGACGCCTAGAGATAGAGTTACGAGATTTTGCCAGATTAGGGTGAAACCTAATATGGGAGTCCATTCGATTCTTCCTTAGGGGTTATTATAAGAGAACGAGAGTTCCACTAATTAACCTAAGGTTATCGTTATTCGCCTCGAGAGAAGGTTTAATATAGGTTAGGAAGTCTCACGGATCAAGCTAAGTAAAGAAATCATATGAATTGAAAAGGTAGATAATAAGTGAAGTCATAGGTGGGTTCTTCCCGAAGGTATCGTCTTTATCAATTGAGTTTTCTTCAAAGTCTTTTCCCAAAGTTTCGTTCTTTTGTCTTTGCATTTAAGTTTAAGCATTTCATTTGTTTTAGATTAAAAAACCAATCATTCCATATTTTAGGCTAAATAATAGAAAGAAAGTGAGTAGTAGTACTTTTAGGTTCCTTGGGTTCGATAAGATATTCTTGCCTGAGCTATACTACTGTTCGATAGGTGCGCTTGCCTATATCGTTGTCGCAATCAGTCTACAGGTTCGATCACTCTTTTATAAATATTAAAACTAGACTGTTTTGTAGCGATCAAGTTTTTAGCACCGTTGCCGGGGAACTCCTAAAATATTAAGAAAACTTTATTTCTATTACTTTAGCCATTATTTTTTATTTTTGATTTCTCTTATTTTTATACATATATTTTTGTTTTTCTAAATTTCTTCCTTTCTTTTCATAGCAGGTACATCTAGTTTATGACTAGAAGAAATCCGAGAGGACCATTAGAATACGAAAGTGACATTGAAGTTACCGCTCGCAGAAATTGCGAAGAAATTAGACAAGCCCTGGACTATCAAAGAGGAGAATAGCAAGGATCCAATCCTACTGAAGGGATGGACGAAAACAGTCCACTGCCAAATGTGTAAGAACAGAATGCTCCGTGTACTATGTATGATTATGCTAAACCTAATTTAACAGGAGCATAATCTAGTATTGTTAGGCCCGCTATAGCTGCTAATAATTTTGAATTAAAGCCTAACACAATACAAATGATTCAACAATTTGTTCAATTTGATGGTTTGTAGGATGAAGATCCAAACACTCATATATCTAATTTTTTAGAATTCTGTGATACCTTCAAAATAAATGGCGTTTCTGACGATGCCATACATCTTCGGTTATTTCCTTTTCATTAAGGAATAAAGCAAAGCAGTGGTTGAACTCGTTACCACGAGGGTCAATCACCACATGGGATCAAATAACCGAAAAATTTCTTTTAAAATATTTTTCACCAGCCAAAACGGCCAAATTTAAGAATGATATATCTTCTTTTGTGTAGAATGACGCAGAAACATTATATGATGCATGGGAAAGATATAACGATCTCCTAAGGAGATGCCCACACCACGGATTACCTATGTGGCTTCAAGTCCAAACTTTTTACAATGGTGTGAATTCTCCAACAAGGAAAATGATTGATTCATCAGCCGGTGGAACTCTGAATAATAAAACTCCTGAAGCGGCTTACGATTTTATTGAGGAGATGTCGTTGAACACCTATCAATAGAAAATTACAAGGGCTAAACCGAAAAAATCAGCCGGAGTTTTCAACATAGACACAGTGATAATGTGGTCAACACAAATGAAGTTAATGAATAAAAAGCTTGATAATTTATGTTCTTCACAGGTACATCCAGTCATGCAATGCAAAGCGAGCGGGAATGTGGCGAATTCTGAGTACCCACCTTACCAACCATGAGCAGAAAACTAGCAGACAAACTGTATAGGTAACAATTTCAGATCTAATAATAATCCTTATAGTAACACTTACAATCCAGGTTGGAAGAACCACCCAAATTTTTCGTAGGGAGGACAAGGAAATCAAAGGCAGCAACCTCTTCCAAATTACCAAAATCAACCTTATCCACCGGAAAAGAAGTCGAGTCTTGAAGAGATGTTGAAAAAGTTCATGGCAGACACGGATGCCCGTCTCTAAAGAACTGATACAATGCTTGATAACCAAGGAACATCGATCAAAGAAATCAAAGAACAAGTCGGGGAAATCACTAAGTCAGTGGGACAACTCACAAAGCTTGTTTCAGAACGTCAACAAGGATGTCTACCAAGCAACATAGAAATAAACCCAAAAGAACAGATACAAGCCATCACATCTCAAGAGGATACAAAGGTAGACAAGCCCACCCCAGTACAAGAAACCAAGGAAGAATCAGGTAAAATTAAGGTAGCACAAGAAAAACCGGTAATTAAAGAGTACCACCCTCGAATACCTTATCTCGAAGCATTTGAAAGAGATGATTCAGAGGAACAATTCGATAAGTTTCTAAAACTTCTAAAGAAATTACACATTAACTTACCTCTTCTTGAAGCTCTTTTTCGATGCCCGACTCAAGGAGATTTTAAGAGACGACTCTTAACAAACAAACGCAAAATAGATGAAGAGCACTATGTGGAACTTAACGAACATGCTCAAGAATGCTACAAAACCGGACCACCGCAGAAATTAAAAGATCCATGGAGTTTTACAATTCCATGTTTAATTGGTAGTTTAACTATTGATAATCGTTAGCTGATTTAGAGGCAAGTATAAATGTCATGCCTTATACATTTGCTTAAACGACTAGGTCTAGGGAAGCCCAAACAAACTAGGATGAGTATCCAACTAGTGATAAAACTGTTAGAATTCTAGGGCATTATTGAAGATGTTTTAGTAAAAATCAATAAATTCGTTTTCCCAAGAGATTTTGTTGTTTTAGACATGGATGAGGAAAATTCAATCCCTTTAATTTTAGGAAGACCTTTTCTTGCAACTGCCAAGACTAAAATTGATGTTGCCACATGAGAACTCATACTTCATGTAGGAGATGAATCAGTCAATCTTCAAGCTCTCGACTCAGCCAGAACCACAAAAGATGAAGGTAAGAAAGTCGTTTCAATAGATAATCAAATTATTCAACCTCCATTGTAGGAAACATCACGAAGCATCAAAACTGAGCCAACACAAAAGCGTATGATCAAAAATTTAGAAGAGCAGAAGATATACACCAAGGAAAAGCCGGATCCACATGAAGTAAAACCTAAGGAACCACTAGAAGAGCTCATAGGAACATCAAATCACTTTAAAATAGGAGACCAGGTGCTGTTAAACAAAGCCGATCTTCACATCACTTCAACAGACTTGAGGCAAAGGGAGAAATTCTTCCCAAGGTACACGAAATCTTTTCCCACAACACAGTCGAGTAAGTAACCCAAAATTTGATAAATTCAAGGTAAATGCTTCTCGACTCCAACTTTGTCATGAAAATAAAATCGCAAGCATGAGGGAAGATATTCAAACCTTTAAACCTCCCTGAAATTTTTAAATATGAGGACAGTCTAGCTTAAGACTATAAACGAGTACTTCTTGAGAGGAAACCCGAACATTAACACTATTTATTTTCAAATTTGTTTTCAGTTTCTTTTCTTTCCATCTTTCTTTCCTAAGTACTTAGTTGGAAACTAACACAAAAGTGCAGATTTCCAGACCACACGGCCTTACACACGGCCGTGTCCGTGATCGTGTGGACCATCGAACCGCCACACTAACAAGAGCAAGGCCGTGCAAGTTAGTCCAACCACTCCCTGACGTTACGAGTCCAACCACCCTGAAGCACGGGTGCTGACAAAATAAGCACGGGCGTGCCTCTGAACCATGTGTGGATACTGCCTTTCTCGAAACGGGCGTGGCTGACTAAGAAACGGGCGTGTAAGAAGCAACATGCCATTAGCCTATGAATGGACACACTCTCGGCACACGGGCATGGGAATAAGCTAGATTTGAAATTTTATTTAAATCCCCACAGCCTTCCCTTCTCTCCCACATTCTTTCTTCCTTCTCTTTTTCCAAATTTTTCTCTCTATTCAAAGAAGAGGTCCAAGACTCTTGAGCAACACAAATATTATGCTAAAGAAACGTAAGAAAGTAAACATCATCTCTTGGAGGAGACCTCATCATGAGTTCATGCCTGGCTGCTTCACTTAATTGACACGCCAAGGGTCTCAAAAACCTTTTGGTTTTATTTTCTTTTCTCATCTCCTTTATTTTCCTTATCTATACTTCTTTTCTACTTAATTTAATTTATTTCATATTAGTTTCTTGGTTTTAGGTTCTAAAGGCTGCTAGGGAATCACGCCACTTCCACCATCACCAACAACCCGAAGCCTTAGAAATCATACACACACACGAACCACCCGCTAATAAGGACTTCTTAGTCCATTAGACTTTTCTTTAAATTTTAGTTTTCTTCTTAGTCTCATTCTCTTTATTTTTTTAGTCTTTAAATATATTATTACTATAATATTATTATTTCTCGAGATCTCTTGGCTATGTCTTCGCAGGCTACCCAATTTCTTCATCTAGCAAATTACTTCTCGGTAGCCACTCCACTAGGCCCATAGAAAACACCATCACCGCCATCAAAGACGCCAGGGATCATCCAGATTTCAGGGAGTATTCCTTTCCTCACTTCTCTTTTTGGTTTGGCACATAAATTTCATTATTTATCTTTGTACATTTAGGGCAATGTACACCTTAAGTGTGGGGGTAATAGTGCCTAACTTTTTGCATAATTCTCAAA
Organism: Gossypium rotundifolium; assembly: GCA_025506655.1. Taxonomy (NCBI): domain Eukaryota; kingdom Viridiplantae; phylum Streptophyta; class Magnoliopsida; order Malvales; family Malvaceae; genus Gossypium; species Gossypium rotundifolium. The sequence continues at coordinate 167,503,480 of CP106725.1, forward strand.
ACCCTGAAATTAGTCTTGATCTTAAGTATTTTTCTCATATTATTAATTAGGATGAAATTTCTAATGATTTATGATTTTTATTGATATGTTTTAGAATAAGTCTTAGTTAATTGTGCATTGATGATTAAATTTGAAGAATACTAGAGAATCGAGCATGATAAGTCTACTTTCTAAAAAAATTAAAATTGATAGGTTGTTGAACTAAATTTGAATATCACCTTGAAGTTCAAAATTTATAAGGATTGATGTCAAAACACCCATAATTTTTTTTTGAGATTTTGAGCCTTATAGAGCATGTACCCTTTTTCGTGCTCACTTTAATTGATTATGAGTGTGTCAACTTTGAAATGTTATTCTAGAACTTGTCTCGTTTATACATGTCGAGACCACATTAATGATTTGATACACTGAGATGATAAAGGCACCTAGGTTTTAACCCGTTCACTACGCTAAAAAGCCTACCCATACAAATTAACCCCTAGTGAACCCCATTGAATCCTAATAACCTTTTTATTGGCTCACCCACTAATATTAACCCAAAATCCCTTTGTATTTGTTATCAACATTCCTTTGACTACCCTTTATCGAGAATTGATTTGATCAATCGCCAAATTAGGTTATTTCAATCACCAAAGTTCCTTCTATTATGTTTATTTTAGTTTGTTCTTAAAAAAATTTCAAGTATATATTCAATATTACTAGTAAATAAAAGAGCTTAGAGCATTTAAACTCCAATTATTGAAGAAAAAGCTCATTAAAGTGTTATCAAAATACTCCTTACTATAGAGTAATTATTAATGATGATATTATTAGTTTTCATTCAAGTCAATATTCATATTTAGTTCAATGTTTCTAGTTAGGTAATTTGTCAAGTCAATCTCGATTATAACCACTAATTAAGGTCAGATCCACACCTTTAACCCTAGCCCGTTACAACCACGATTAAAGACCTTTTGATTTGTGTATAATCTCATATCAATGGTGGAGATTTGGTTTTCGTGTAAGCCTATGGGATTAACTTTTCGAGTTCGACTTAGAGTGCTTATTTCTTGAAACTTAAACACTTGAGTGATTTGAGTGAATCTTACGTGAGGATGTCAATCCTTATCGGTTTTGAATTAAAGGAAATTACTTAGATAAGGGGAGACACCTATGTTTTCATGCTACAAAATCATGACTTATCGCATTTGAAACTTTAGGGCTCTTTGAATTAAATTATCCATGTATAAATTATCTATAAATTATCTATAAATTATGATGATGTATTATTAATAGGAATTATGAATTATGGAAAGTTCGTTTTAATTGTAAGTTGAGAATTTTGCTTGAGGACAAGCAAAAGCTTAAGTGTGGGGGTATTTGATTAACCGTAAAAGTAACATATTTTAATGCCACATTTAGTATGCTTTTGGATGAATTTATCCTCGATTTATGTAAAAAGGTGCTCTTAATTCTTTCTTTTCATGTCTTATACTCAGGAGAACACCTAAGGATAAAAAGAATGTAAAACGGGCTTAAAACGGATCAAAATGGGCCAACCCAAGAAGTCGACATGGCTTGGGCTTTATTCCATACGGCCGTGCCTTGCTATCCACCTAGAACACGACCTATCACCAATTTACACGGTCGTGTCTCGTCGATAAAAAGCCCAACATGGCCTATCCCCGATTTGCATGGCCGTGCCCCAATCGACAGACCCCAAGCACAGCCTGACCCTCGACTTGCACAGGCGTGCCACGGCTATGCCTAAATCAACAGAATAGAGACACGGGCTGAGCCTCAATTTACATGGGTGTGCCTTAGTCGTGACCCTACCGCAGGAAAGAGCAATTTCACTCGGAATAGGATGCTTGGAGCCTAAGAAACACAATTCTAAGTCTACTCAAACACTTAGGATGAATTGTACCTGAATTATGAGTACTTAGGAGACAAGTAAAGCATCCCAAAAGTCAATAAAAACACCCAAAGGCGGCTATTCAAGGGGGGATGATTGAGCAGAGTTTTCTGCCAAGCCTTTCTCGTTCAGGGATTGTCTCGAAGATAGCCAATTGATCCATCTCGAATAGTCAGAGTTCTACTGAAGACTGAGGATCTCCTCTTCAATTCATTTAAGGGGTTTCTTATGTTTTATTTTATCTTTTCTCTTGAGATGTTTTCTTGTTTAGTTATGAACTAAACCCCTCAGATACTTGAAGGGGATGTCACCTATGACGGATTTTGTTATTTAATTCTTTCAGTTTATATGATAAATACTTAGTTTATTCTTAATTATGTTGCTTAAATTTATCGATGTGCTTAGGTGGAGGAGGAATAAACCCCGCCTAAGAGTAGATCTAGCATAATTAAGCGGAGTTGATCGGGCACCTAGAGATAAGGTTACGAGATTTTTCGGATTAGGGTGAAACCTAATATGAGAGTCCATTGATCAATTCTATCGCTTCCTTAAGGGGTTATTATAAGAGAACGAGAGTTTCACTAATTAACCTAAGGTTAGATGTTATTCGCTTGAGAGAAGGTTTAATATAGGTTAGGAGTCTCACGGATCAAGCTAAGTAAAAAAATCATATGAATTGAAAAGGTAGATAATAAGTGAAGTCATAGGTAGATTCTTCCAAAGGTATCGTCTTTATCAATTGTGTTTTCTTCAAAGTCTTTTCCCAAAGTTTTGTTTTTTTATCTTTGCATTTAAGTTTAAGTATTTCATTTGTTTTAGATTAAAAACCAATCACTCCATATTTTAGGCTAAATAATAGAAAGAAAGTGAGTAGTAGTACTTTTAGGTTCCTTGGGTTCAATAAGATATTCTTGCCTAAGCTATACTCTTTTCGATAGGTGCGCTTGCCTCTATTGTTGTCGCAGTCAGTCTACAAGTTTGATCACTCTTTTATAAATATTAAAACTAGACTGTTTTGCAGCGATCAGTCGTTCAGAGATCAGCTTTGTGAGTTGCCCTAACTGGTTCTCGATTCCTTTAATCGATGCTTGTTGATTTTTAAGTGTTGTCTCGGTGTTTTGAAATGGAGTTTCAGACGTCGCTATAAATTTTGTCAGCATCTCTTCAAGGTTCGGCTTCTTTTCCTGTGGGTAGGGTTGTTGTTGGAAGTTTGGAGGAGGAGGTTGTTTTCTTTGATTTCCTTGGCCACCCCACTAGAAATTGGGGTAGTTCCTCCAACTGGATTATAAGTATTACTATAGGGGTTATTTTGAGGTCTAAAATTGTTACCCGTATAGTTTAATTTTTTCGCTTTCCATGCCCGGATTGTAGGGTGGGTACTCAGGATTCACCACACCTCTTAGGTTTGAATCACATTGCATAACTAGATGTACCTGCAAAGAACCACACAAACCATCAATCTTTTTATTCATCATTTCTACCTGACTTGATAGCATGGTGACTACGTCGAGATTCAAAACTTCGGTTGCTTTAGTTGGCTTTGTCTTTGTACTTTGCCACCGATAGTTATTCAGTGACATCTCCTCTATGAATTCATAAGCTGCTTCAGGAGTTTTGTTATTCAGGGTTCCACCGACGGCTGAGTCAATTAACTGCCGAGTTAAGGGGTTCACACCATTGTAAAAAGTTTGGACTTGTAACCACAAGGGTAGACCATGGTGTGGGCACTTTCTCAACGGATCCTTGTATCTCTCCTATGCATTGTATAATGTTTCTAAATCCATCTACGCAAAAAAAGAGATATCATTCCTTAATTTGGCCGTTTTGGCTGGTGGAAAATATTTCAGTAAAAATTTTTCGATCATTTGGTCCCATGTAGTGATTGATCCTCGTGGAAGAGTATGTAACCACTGTTTAGCTTTACTTCTCAAAGAAAAGGGAAATAACCAAAAATGAATGGCATCATCAGAAATGCCATTTATTTTGAATGTATCATAGAATTCTAGAAAATTAGCTAAATGAATATTTGGGTCATCGTCCTGCAAACCATCAAATTGAACAAACTGTTGAATCATTTGAATAGTATTAGGTTTTAATTCAAAATTATTAGCGGCTATAGCAGGCATAACAATACTCGATTCAGCTCCTGTTAAATTAGGTTTAGCATAATCATACATAGTTCGAGGAGCATGATGGTCGGCCATTTCTTGATGTGGTGGATTATTCTCAGCCATCCTTTCGGTGGTATTGGTTTCGTCATCTTGCTCGTCTTGTATGTAATCTAAGCCTCGCTTTACTTCTCTATAATTTCTGCGTGCGGTTCCTCCAATATCACTGTCTTAAAGTAGTGGTCTTGTCGGGTTCCTTCTAGTCATAAACTAGAGGTACCTGCTGGGAAAAGAGAAAAAGAAAAAGAAAATTTAGAAAAATAAAAATAAAATTTAATTTTAGTAAAATAAAATATAATATGGCTAAAGTAATAAAATTGAGCGCTCTTAATATTTTAGTTCCCCGACAATGGCGCCAAAAACTTGATCGTTTTTCATCGAGTCTTAAAAATTTATAAAAAAATGATCGAACCTAGAACTAAGACAACGATGGAGGCAAGTGCACCTATCGAACAGTAGTATAGCTAGCGGCAAGACCGATTGTCGAACCCAAAGGAACCAAAAGTACTAATATTAACTCTCTTTCTATTATTTAGCCTAGGAATTAAGTGGATTTTTATCTAATCTAAAATTAACTATTCAACTAAACTAAATGTGCTAAGACAAAGAATAAATTGGGGAAAAGACTTGAGAGAAAACCTATTGATTTGGACAATACCTGAGAAAGAATCCACCTAGACTTCACTTGTTATCTAACTCTGAACCGGACAATTTATTCATTTGACCTAATCCGTAGGATTCCCTAATTTACATTAATCCCTCTCTTCAAGGCTACTAATGTCTAACCCTAGGTTGATTAATTGAAATCTCTTTCTAATTAAAACCCCTAGAATTGCATTAATTCGATCTATGGACTCCCATATTAGGTTTGACCCTAATTTGGCAGATTTTCATCACCCTATCTCTAGGCGCGCGAGCAACTCCGCTTAACTATGCTAGATCTACTCTTAGAAGGGTCTCTTCCTCCATTGCCTAAACACATCACACTTGATTCAATATCTCGAAAATATCAAAATAAGGATTAAGAACACATAGTTAAGAACAAATCAAATATTTATCATTCAGTTCAGATAACAATAACAAGATCCGTCTTAGGTTTCATCCCCCTCAAGTATTTGAGGGCTTAGTTCATAATTATAAAAGAAAACATCTCAGAAGAAAAGATAAAACAAAACATAAGAAATCTCTAAAACCCCCTGAAGGAATTGAATGAGAGATCCTTCGTCTTGAGTATGACTGGCTTCTTGAGATGAATCAACTGGCTTTCTTCGAGTAAATCCCTCAAATTAACTGCTCTGGCTCGGCTCTTTGGCCTCACTGAACGCCCCCTTAAAGGTTGGCCTCTAAGGTCTTTATATAGGCTTTTGGAATATGTTTCTTTACCTCTAAGTACCCTAATCCGAATTGAATTCTTATTCCCTACGACAGAGACACGCCCATGGCACATGCTCGTGTAAATCGTGGCTAGGTCGTGCTCAATCCTGTTGATGAGGCACGACCATACTTTTCGGGGTCTAGGGCATGGTCGACTTTTCTCACGAGGCACGGCCGTGCGGTCTTGGGCCCAGGCCGTGTGGATTTCATACTTTGGCCCATTTTTCCGTTTTCGGCCCGTTATTCATTCTTTTCATTCTCCGGTGCTCTACTGAGTATAAAACAAGAAAACAAAGGATTAGGAGCACCTATTTCCATAATTAAAGGGATAAATCATCCAAAAACATGCTAAATGTGGGATTAAAGTATGTTACTATTTCGGTTTATCATATATATATATATATATATATATATAGAGAGAGAGAGTTCATAAAAGTTCAAAAAATAAAAATAGCATGGAGTACAGATGGATTGCCATGCTACTATGTCTGAAGATTTAACATTTTAGTCAATATTTCCTTTTAAAAAATAGCTATTTGACCTTTTTTGAAAGGTTGATGGTCAAAATCAACTATTTTTAAAAAAAAATTGAGGGTCAATTTAGCTCAAAAAAAGAATAAGGACCACATTGACAAAAGCTATAATCGTTAGGGCAAAATGTATCATTATGTCAAACATAATTTGAAACATGATATATGACATTTGACATTTGAAAGGTACTTATTTGGGCACTTTAGCACATTAAAAGGTTTGGCCCTTATTTGATAATTTAGGTAAAAAGACCTCTTTGGTCCTTCTCAATTTCAATATTGAGTAAATTGGTCCATCTAAAAATTTAGAGCAATTTAATCCTGTTAATGTCAAAAGTAAAATTTTCATCAATCGTACATATTTTTATTGGTATAATAACAAATTTAACTTTTAATATTCAGATATTCTCTGCAATGAATAATAATTAATCAATAGCAAAAGAAATGAAAAAGCAAAAAAGAGCATTGGTCTTCTAATATGTGAAAATATATATAGGACCCTTTGGTTTTTCTTTAGACTTTCTCTTCCACCAATGTAAAGAACAAAAAAAAAGTTGGAATCTATTTGTTTTTCCATCGTCAAACAAGAAGATAAAAGTAAAAGATGCATGGAAAGGCCAAAAAAGAAAATATAATTTGAATAAATGAATAGAAATGGAGCAATCCTCGAAAAACAAACATTGGAACGTTCTTCAAAGGCATATTACCAAGTTATGAACTCTGGAAAAAGTTTGTAAGCCAAAACCCTTCCCGCATTACCATGCACACACACAAATTGGATTATTTTAACATCTCATAGGATTACGATACTCACTCATGTTATTGAGAAAAAGAAAAAAAGCAGATTCATTTCTTAAAGAAGAACCCTATGCCATGCTTTGTTGAATGTGAATTACAGCGAGAAAGGTTAAACTAAATAAAAAAGGAGAGTATATTAGCAGAAAGATGCGACACAGTAATTATTCCATGTTAGCTGCAGTTTTAAAAGTTGGTATAAGCTTTTAATTTGCGCATTCCATATATTAACAAAAGATAGCTGCTTCGGATACCATTAGGGATCATTCATATTTAAGGATGAGTTTTTTGGTACCATAGTTAAATGCATAGACAAGTGATTCGATATCTATAAGTGTTGGTTTGTTATCATACTTTGAAATAAAGGCTTAGATTTAAATGTAGAAAATATAAGTGTAAAAATTAAACGTCGATTATGATAATATAGAATGATTGTAAAGCAATAAGAAAGAAAAATAAAAACACTTATAAGTTAAAACACTTTATTCTAATCAATATAGATTTCACTTATGCAAACAACAAAAATTTTTTTAATAAGAATTTTGGTTACATAACTTTAACAATAAGAGTAGCTATCAACTAAAAAACTCAAATTTTATTTAAGTTAAAACAAATATAAAAACGTCCGAGTTTCATAAACATGAATTTTATCAACAATTGAAAATAGTTACCTTGTTAATGTCATGCTGATAATACCATATGACATATCAAATAGTGTGATAACGTCACATGACATCTATCAAAATGATCATGGTATGATATCATATTAGCATGTAATTAGTATCTAAAATAATTTCATTAATATTCGTGATTAAATCATTACTTTATGATAAAAAATATATATAAAAAAGCGTTGGAGAATTTTAGTAGGTAATCTTGTAATTGACATTATTAATTCATAATTTAACAAAAAGTAATTAGGAAAAAAAGTAGTGGTATAAAAATTGAATGAAAAAGAGAGGAATTTACAGAAAATTATTACCATTTATTTAGTTATAAGGTGATATATTAGTATTCATGAGCTTTGTATAAAATTCATGCATCGATAATATATCAAATATTATAAAAATAGAAAAAAATAGAAAAAGTATTTACCACCCTTTACATAGTAAATTAGAGATTTTAGCATTGTTGTATATAGATCCTAATCTAATAAGTTAGACAAATTTTATCAGAACAACTGAGATATTTCATGTTTGCTCTGGTGTTGCTACTTCTGCAGTTTTGACTAATTTGCAGGCAATATCTCAATAAATCTGCTCAACAGTGTTGCTCTTTAAGAATTTTTTAAAAAAAGTACATAAAAAGAGAATTGTGCCATGTGGGTTTCAAGCACTCAAGGCATGGGTCAAACTAGTTAAAGGGATTGGTATATAATTATAAAAAAGTAGGTGCATTTTGAGTGTCTTGTTGGAGCTAGCTCTGTCTCACTTTAAATTGCCATACCTTATTTCATTTTTTGGTCTCTCTACTAAGATGTAATTTAGCATAGCTAAGCTCAAATTAAACAATATTAAGTTATGTTATAAAAAATTCAATTATAGGTTAAAGAACCTTTTCAAATAGACTTTGGAGTTCTCCTATCCATAATTTTCTTTTTAATTTTTTGCACTAAATGTTCAACACAAAAGACATGAAATTAACCCAATGTTTTCCACATGTGTCCTGATAATTAAAGGTTGCTCCCATGGTAGATTACCAAAACGAGTTATTTAGTGGTAATGTATGGAGCTACATTTGTATTAATAATATACGAATGGTGGGTGGTCAACATCAATTGTTGTGATTAAAAGAAAGAAACGAGACTGTAACTAATTTATCAAGCCACGTAAAAAATTAAATAATTGTATTAGTAATCTAAAATTTGTTAAATTAGTTATTGAATATGTTGAAAAGGTAAACTCATGTTTTTTAGTCCAAATTCTGCATGACATGATTAGGGGTGAGCATTCGATCAAATTGAGTCGAATTGAATTGGGTAAAAAATTTCGAGTTAATAAAGTTGTCGAGTCTCATTTTATCATCCTAATTCAATTTGATTTTTTTTAAATCGAGTTGAGCAAAATAAAATTCGAGTCAAGTCGAATCGAGTAAAATTGTTCGAGTTGAGTCGAATCGAGTAAAATTGTTCGAGTTATATTAAAAATTAAACATGTCAAATTAAAATCTTATTATAATACAATTAATTTCATGTTAAAGCATATAAATTTAAAACCATATATACAGGGGCGTAGCTAGGGGGGCTGGCATGGGCCCCGGCCCCCCTAAAATGTAAAATTATAATTTTGACCCTTAGAATTTTTAAAATTTTAAATTAGTAAAGATAAAATTACACTTTGGCCCCTCCTAAAATTATAAAAATTTGATTTAATCTTTTATAAATTATAAAAATATAAACTATAAAAAATTAAAATTTTATCCGGCCCCCCTTAAAAAATTCTTCTGGCTTCGCCCCTGCATATATATTTGAAAACTCTTTCAAAGCAAAATAAGAGAAAAAATAGGATACTTTAGTACGATAAACTTGAATCATTAATTTACTTATTTAGGTCCCAAAATTATTATTTTATATTTTTAATATTTTAACTTTTTATATATTCTTGGGAATTTTTTGGAATTTTTCATATATATTTAAAATTTTTATATATTTTTAAAAATATATAAATTTTGAAATTTTTATAAATATTTTGAAATTTAAAAATTATTTTGAATTTGTTTTGTAATTTTTGTTGAGAGAGAGATCGATTTGCTCATTTTTAAAATTGACAGGGACCGAATGTACATTTATTCCAATATGTGATTTGAGTTATTCGAATTATTCTAGTTATTGGAATTGTAAAATTTAACTTAACTCAAAATAGAAACTCGGATTACTAATTCAAGTTTACTCGAAAAATCGAATAACTCAATTCGATTAACTCAAAATTTAAAAAAAAAATAATTTTTTTAATTGAATCTAGTTTTACTCATCTCTAAACATGATAACCATGAAATGATATTTCCTTTTCGCTTTTTCATTTCAGCCGTTCCATTATATAGATGCATAGCTGAAAGATATTTTTCCCTTTTCCTTTTGCTTTTTTTAAACCTTTACCTAAGTAGTTTACAGAGTTTAATAGTGGTAATTGCAGCAGTTGCAGCAATATCTAATTTTGAGAAGAATATACCTGGACAGGTAGGGTTCTTTCCATGTTGACAATGAAATGAACTGTATGTATAATAAATTGTAAAGGGAAAGCATGATGGGCAATTAGCCTTGTTTAAAAACATTTGGACATTTACTGCTTTACCTATATGCAGATAAACAAAGCTATACTAAGTAAAAGGCCTCCTCTCCCTCTGATTCACCTCCAAGATCTAATGCTTAAGATAGGAATCAATTTGTAAATCCAAATTTTAATTTATGTTAACAATAGGTGTCTCCTAAGACGACACTTTGTAGACTCTTTTTCAAAGAGCCTACCTACTCAAAGTAGCATCATATACCCCATAATTGACATGTATAGAATAGGTGAGGGGTTTAAATCCCACTAATGTTGAGATGTTCATGTTGCCTCTTGGTGGGTGGTACCCTAAACCCTAAACCTTAAACCTTAAACCCTACATCCACATAGGGTCGAAGTGTTCTCCTCTATAAATCGTACATGATTTTCGTGGAGTGGGAGGCAAAATTCTCTTGTAAGATAATACTTTTCGTTATTGAGGGATCAGACCAATATTTTTAAAGATAATATTTCGAAGACTTCTCCCGAAAAAGATATCTCAATTTAATTAATATAAAAAGATGTAATATTTAACAAAGTTAAAATCTATATAATATATTATCATGAATTGGTGAAGGTCAAAAGCCTATAAAAGTTAAGAGAATGAGTGAATGTCGAATTTGGGCATTCACCAAATAATCTTATCTGATCACTTCCCTTTTAAAGTAAGAGAGATAAGTGTATATCAGCAAAGTTGAGGATTTCCAAAGTATTCAGACACCATCTTTTGAGAAAGGAACAAAAGAAAAAACTGGTAAAACTGTGTGTGTGCCTCTCTCTCCATTCTTCTTGTTATCATCACTGCATGTCATTTAAACGATGTGCATAGATATAGCGGTGCTCACTCTTCAACGCCACTGAGCTTTTTTCTAAAATCAATTTGATGGAGTTCGACCTTGAAAACCCATTAACAAACTTCGATGACTCCCATGTTTCTAGTACTGTTCCCTCTTTTATCCCTTCCTTCTTCCTTGTTGAATCTGATCATATGCCAACTGAGACTTACATTAAGACCCTCAAAGCTAGTGATCTTGCTACTAGTATTAGACGAGAAGCTATCTGTTCAATCTCGCAGGTATGGTACCAAGGAACTTAACTTATTAATGGCGTTCATGCTTATGCATATACATGCTGGATTTGGTTGTGTTTTTTGGTTTCAGTTTTCATGCAAATTCAGTCCTTTTTTATCGTATCTTGCTGTCAATTATCTCGACCGCTTCTTATCAAGCCAAGGGTTACCGGTAAGGAAACCTTATATCCATTTAGTTACCAACATTTCTGCAATTGAAATAGTACTCCAAAACGGGGTAAAAAAAACCTATGAGAATATATTTGGATTGTATTATCTCACTTCTACTCACAAGTTAAAAGTAAATTAATTTTTGCACTTTAGATTAAAGTTAAATTTTGTATACCAACATAAGATAAACACAATACATCATATATCATTATTTAATTACTTTATCAATCAGCGTCAATTTTAATAAAAAGAATTAATTTATTTTTTACTAATTAATTTATCTTTTTTTTAATAAAAAGGTAAAATACAATTTAAGTACTAATGCTGTACCTTTATGCTACTTTTACTCCATAACTGACAAAAGAGATGATATTGCAGCATCCTAAGACATGGGTTCTAAGACTTGTTGCAATCTCTTGTATCTCTTTAGCTGCCAAGATGAACAAATTAGAGTTTGAGCTTACCCATTTTCAGGTAAAATTCTATATTATATAATGTTTATCAAGATGTATAAATTGTTTTTATGATCAAATTACTCTTTTTTTTTTTTGTGTGTGTGGAATATAATGTGTAGGGCGATGGAGGTTACATGTTTGAGGCACAAACAATAGAGCGAATGGAATACGTAATATTGGGAGCGTTAAAATGGAGAATGCGTTCGATTACTCCTTTCTCGTTCATATCCTTTTTTATTTCATTGTTCAAGCTCAAAGATCCTCCATTAATGGACGTCCTCAAAGCTCGAGCTGTTGAAATAATTATGGAAGCCCAAAACGGTAGGTCTACTTCAGTGAAATGCATTTACCTCTAGTACTGTACTTCAAATTTCCCATAAATTTTGATTTTATAACAGATATAAAGCTTTTAGAGTTCAAGCCATCAATAATTGCTGCAACTGCACTTGTCCGTGCTTCCCATGAACTTTTTCCCTCGCAATTCCCCAGCTTTAGAAAAGCAATTTCCTACTGTCCGTACGTAAATAAGGTAAACCCCATCCCATTATCTTAGTTGGTACAAAATTTAAACCTACCAACAAAGATTTTAAATTAGAAGATTGAACTATAATAAAAAACCTGATAATTTGGGTGCAGGAAAACATGTTAAACTGCTACAATTCGATAATTGATATGGGTTGGTGGTCCAACAAGGCCGAAGATATGGGTTCTCAGCAATTTTCAAGTTCAGAAAGAGACATGTTGAAGAGAAGAAAAACTAATGATTATGGGAAGAACCACACGGTCCACCTCTCTCAGGTCCAACACTGTTGATGATAGTGGGTGAGAGGTTTGAATCAATGGGCTGCTTTGAGAGTGAGCCTAGCTACCTCTTTACCTTCAAATAAGAAATGGGATACATGATCATGATTCTTAATGGCTAATCCGCTCCCTTTCTTTCTTGGTTAAGAGAGCTGAAGAGATGAAAACCGAAGAGAAATTTGTTTGCTTTGATTATTTTCCTTTCCTTTCTAGTTGGTACCAAATAAAAACAAAGACAAAATTGACACTTTGAATTATATGTGTAAAAAATATAACGTCAGTAATGACAATATATCGCAAAGAAAAGAAAAATAAAATAAAGAACACACAAATTTTACGTGGAAACCCTTTCGGGAAAAAACCACAGGCAGAGGAGAAGAAAATTCACTATGTCGAATTCGAATCAATTACAAGTGTAATAGACTATGTCTATTTATAGGCTTGTAAAGCCATATTCTAATAGGAGTATAGTAAGATTGAAACACCTTATTCTAATCAATATCAAATAGATGGAGTTTAATAAGGTTTAAAAAACCTTATTTAAAATAAAATAAAAGAAGTGTAGTTCTATAGAGATTCTTCTTTTATTTTATTTTACCATTGTATTTTATTTAAATAAGGATTTGGGTCACTTAATTCTAACAATCTCCACATTGACACGAATTCTCAATAAACAAGTTCTTCATCGCGAACTCTCAACGAACAAGTTCTTCACCTCTTTCATAAAACCCCTTAAGGGTTTAACTTCAACAATGAACACCAACAAAGTCTAACAATGCTCAAACTTGGTTATAGGAAGTGACTTAGGCATCATATCTACGGGATTTTAATGAGTACTAATTTTGCTCACAACAATATCACCACGAGCAATAATATCACGAACAAAATGATACCGAACATCAATGTGTTTTGTTCTCTCATGAAACATTTGATCTTTTGTAAGGAAGATGTCACTCTGACTGTCACAAAATAATGTGCTGATTTGAAGGTCTTCATTGAGCTCACTAAAGAGTCCTTCAACCAAATAGCTTCTTTACAAGCCTCGATGAATCGCTATGTACTCAACTTCAAGATAGACAAAGCGATCGTAGTTTGCAAAGTAGCTTTCAACTAATTGCACAACCTCCGATTGTAAAGATATAACCGGTGAGAGATCTTCTTCTATCAAGGTCTCCAAGAAAATCAAGATCAACATACCCAATGACTTCATCTCTAGTTCTTCCAAACGTAAGCAAACATCGGTAGTACCTCATAAGTATCTTAAAATCCATCGAATCGCTTTCCAATGTTCTTTACCGGATTCTCCATGTATCTCGCTAATTGCCTTGATCGCATATGATAAATCGGGCGTGAACAAACCATAGCATACATGAGAGATCCCATTGCACTAGAGTATGGAACATGTGACATGTACTCAATCTCATCATCTGATTGTGGAGTCAAAGCCGATGAAAGTCTGAAATGGGCTGCTAAAGGAGTACTATCAGGCTTAGCACTCTGCAATTGGACTTGCAAAGAACTTTCTCAATGTACCCCTTCTGACTTAGGTACAATTTACTTGCTGTTCGATCTTTGAGAATCTCTATACTAAGTATCTTCTTTGCTGGTCCCAAATTTTTCATCTCAAATTCTTCACTTAGTTGGGCTTTGACCTTTCTTATCTCTCCTTTATCTTTTGCTGCTATCAACATAAAGAAGTAGATACACAAAAGAACCATCACTATTTTTCTTAAAGTAAGCACAACTGTCAAAACTACTTCTTTGAAAATCATGAGAAGTCATAAAGGAATCAAACCTCTTGTACCACTGTCTTGGTGACTGTTTCAAATTGTAAAGGGACTTTTTCAGCAAGCAAACATAGTCTTCTTTTTCTGAGACTGTAAAACTCTCTGGTTGTTGCATGTAAATATCTTCCTTAAGTTCACCATGCAAAAATGCAGTTTTTACATCTAACAGCTCAAGCTCCAACTCATGCATGACCATAATACCAAGCAATGCTCGAATCGAACTATGCTTCACAATTGGGGAGAACACATCTGTAATGGCTCGATTTTGACCCTAATTGAATAGTAGTTTCGGGACCACAAATTCGAGTCTAAAAAATATTTTAAAATTATTTTTCGTGTTTACTACATGTGAATTTGCTTGTGTTAAATTTTCATGTTTTAATTTCGTTGTTTGAGTGTCCGATTAAATAAAAGGGCTTAATCGCGTAAAATGAAAATTTGATGGTTAGTTGTGAAAGTGCTTAATTGTTGTTGTCTTTTAATATGGATGATTTATGTTGCAATTAGTCCATTATATAAAGTAGTGGACGGCATATTGATTGATATATGACTTTAACATATATATATATTATAAAAGTTAAAATAATTAATAACATATTATATTAACATATAATAAAACATAAAAATTGAAAAAGTCATTCTCTCATCCTTGTTGTGACCGAAACAAAGAAAAGAAAAAGAAAGAAACATAAGATAGGGTATTCAGCCATTGTCAAGGTTGATAATTAAGGTATGTAACTAGCTCTATTTTTGATAATTTTTATGTTTTGAGATCGTTGTTATGAGATGCACAAAGCCCATGTTTAATTTTTGATTTTGATGAATATTTTGAGTTGAGCCATTGAAGATAGCTTGTTGTTTGTGTTTTTTTTATGATGAAATATGATATATATGAGTTAGATTAACAAGTTTTGTCTTTGAATTTTTGATGAAATTAGTATGTTGGACTAAATTGCAAAAATAAATTTTTGAGGGACTAAAATGTGAAATAAATGAAATGTATGGATTTGTATGAGGATTAGGAATATTCAGCCCTTAAGATGTATAGTCAAATTTTGTTTATTTTGTGTTTTATGCAAATAGGACTAAATTGTAAAAAGTGTGAAATGTTAGGGGCAAAATGGTAATTTTTCCATTTTTGTGTTTTTGGACTAAATTGAATGAAAATATGTTTAAATAAGCTTAATTTGAATATATTTAGATCAAGAACCAAAGAAATCAGACTTGGATTGGGGAAAAGCAAAAATAGTTGAATAGCCAATTTTTGTCGTCCGACGATATCTGAGGTAAGTCTTTAAGCAGTTAAACATTGTCAATTGTATATATAATTTAATAATATGCTGATTTGGAATTTGTGGAGATTGTATTGAGATAGCCGAATATGAATAAATCTAGAATTAATATGTTTAAGTTTAGTTCGATTGAGTTATAATATTTCAAGGTTCGTATGAAGATTTTGAAGTACATGAAAGCTTCGATATTTGATATGTGTGTGAGACAGCTGTTAAGTATGGTTATTCGGGCTTTGGGCCTAACAAGCTTTGAGCTGGTGAACTTAATCGGGCTTTATGCCTAGCAGGCTTATTACCGGTGAATAAATATCAGACCTTGGGTCTAGCAGGCCTAGTGCCGGTGTGTGATTCAGGCTTATGCCTAGCAGGTTTTATACCGGTGATCTATTTTCAAGTCTATGTCTATAAGACTTCACATTGATATGGAAATTGAGCAAGTAAGTTGTCCTAAATGACCTTGTACATTCAGCCACATAGGTATGTGCATATATGATGATGAATTGAATTTATATATATATGGTCACATGAGATGTTATATTAAATTTGAATATATGAGTACATGTGATGATTTAATTAGCTTGTATGTTTGGTCATAAATGATAATGTATTGTATTTGTATACTCGGCTATATGTGATGATATAATGAACCATGTGTATTCGGGCATATAGGTAAGTAATTATGAGATGATATTGGATCTTGATTACTCGGCCAACTAGATGTGATTGTAAACATAATTGAGATAGTGTTATTTTGGGAATGAAAAGTTGAATAATATTATGCTTCATGAGAAATATAAGCATTCGGCCAAAGTGACTAGTTGAGTTCTAGTATAATATTAACGTTACAATTTAACTTGATAGTAATGTATTGATTGTTCATTTGAATTGTTTAATTTGCTTAAAGCTTACTAAGCTAAGTTAGCTTACTCTGTGTGTTTTTGTTACTCTATTTTATAGATTTTGGGTTGTAAGTTACGAGCTCGGGGATCGTCATCGAAATCATCCACACTATCATTGATCTTTGGTATTTTATTAAAGTTTATTTCCGATCTTATGGCATGTATAGGTTAGGCTAATAAGTAATTTCGTTTGATTTTGAATATGTATAACTTGAGCCATGCGAAAATGGCTTAATTTCCATGAAAATTTCAGTCATATTTTGGTTATGTTTGATCTCTCTCTTTTAATTATGATATTAAGATGTTTATACTTATTTTAATGTGTTTATTTTACTTAAATCTTTGATGTGTTGGTTTAGTAATTCAGTTAAGGTTCATTTGTATGTGAAATAAGGTTACTACGTTTAGTTATAATGTGGTATATAAATTGATTTCTAAATGTGTATATATATATGTTCATAGGTACGGTTGTAGTATTTGAATGGAACAAATTGATTTGTTCGGATAATCGTTGAGATTGAATATAGGTTAAGTTCAAGTTCATTCGGGGAATACTAGAATGTATTATATAAGTATGATGTATATTTTTGGCATGAAGATATATGAAATGATCATAATTCGAGTATGGTTTATTATGGATTCATTTGTAATGTATTGGTAAATTCAGCCTTTCTTTTAAAGAAATGATTATTTGACAAGTTTATAAGTTGGTTGCAATGTTATTTGTCTTTTACGATCAAATATAAACAAGAATTTGTTTTATTTGATATGTATGAATTTAAAAAGCGTAATTTGTGTATATACTTTAAATAGTAAAGCAATGATGGAGTTTTAGTTAGTTAAGTAAAATTGTATGTTATAAAAAAATGTAGAAAATATCTATTATGATCTGTGCTATGCTCGATAATGCCTTGTAACCCTAATCCGGCGACGGATACGGGTTAGGGATGTTACAACATCTGTGAAGTCCACTTTTGGAATTTGAATGTAACCTTTTGCAACAAGCCTTGATTTATATCTAGGATCTTCAACTCCTAGAGTCCCTTCTTTCTTTTTAAACACCCATTTATAGTGAACAACCTTTTTACCTTTAGGAAGTTTCATAAGATCCTATGTTCTGTTTTTATGGAGTGATTCCATCTCCTCTTGCATAGCAAACATCCACTTTTCTGAGTCTTCACAGATAACCGCCTCAGAATAATTAGATGGCTCTTGGTTTGCATCTATATCTTTGACCACATTTAAAACATAAGCAACTAGATCAGCCTCGGCATACTTCTTTGGAGGTTTAATTTCTCTTCTAGTTCTATTTTTGGCGATAGAGTATTGTGGTGAAGAAATAAATTTATTCTCAATTTTTGTACTGGTTTGAGGAGTCGACTCTGTATTAATCTGATGCTCCACCTGCTTTTGATTTTCTTTATTGGAAGAGTCTTTAAGAGATAAGTTAGGTAGCATAGCAGTTTCATCACAAACAACATCTCTGTTAATCACAACTTTTCTATTTTCAGGACACCATAACTTATACCCTTTTACACCAGCTTTATAACCAAGAAAAACACATTTAATGGATCTCGGTACCAATTTTCCATTATCAACATGAGCATACGTAGGACACCCAAAGATCTTTAAATCAAAATAATTAGCAGGATTACCAGACCATACCTCTTGTAGAGTCTTTTTCTCAATGGCAATGGATAGAGATCGGTTGATCAAAGAACATGCAATAGAGGCTGCTTCGGCCCAAAACGACTTTAGTAAGTTGGCATTTGACAACATACATCAAACCTTCTCTATGATCATTCTGTTCATTCATTCTGCAACTTATTTGTTTTCTTTGTCTTGATGAATGACTCGTCAAGTGTCTCACGATCCCTTCTGACTTACATAGTTTATTAAACTCATCAGAAAGAAACTCTAAGCCATTGTCTGTGTGGAGGTATTTTATTTTTTTTCCCGTCTATTTTTCAATCATAGTTTTCCAAGACTTAAATGTAGAAAACACATCGCTTTTCTGCTTCAAGAAGAATGCCCAAACTTTTCTGAAAAAATCATCAATAAAAGTTAGCATATAATTAGCTCCACCTCTTGAAGGCACTCTTGATGGCCCCCACAGATCAGAATGAATAGACTCCAATGTTCCCTTCATGTTATGGATTCCTTTGGTGAATCGAACTCTTTTTCTTCCCAAAAACTCAATGCTCACAGAACTTCAATTTGTAAATTCCTTACCCATCAAGAAGTCCTCTTTTGCTCAATTCTGCCATGTCGTTCTCACTCATATGCCTTAGGTGCATAAGCCAAAGTTTAGTAATATCATCATTTGACAAGGAAGAGGAAGCAACGTTATATCACCAATAACAATAGAACCTTGTAAAACATATAACTTGGCAGTCTTTCTCTGCCCTTTCATAACAACGAGGGAACCTTTGTAAATCTTCAAAATCCCACTTTTAGCTGTGTATTTGTACCCTCTTGAATCAAGAGTACTCAACAAAATTAAATTTCTCTTCAATTCTAGAACATGTCATACGTCACTAAGTGTTCTGACAACTCCATCAAACATCTTAACTTTAATTGTTCCAACACCTGCGATTTTACACGAAGCATTATTTCCCATCAAAACAACACCTTTAGACATTGTTTCATCATTTTTAAACCAATCCCAATTGGGACTCATGTGGAAGGTGCAACCCAAATCAAGTATCCACTCCTTGCTCACTTTAGAATTGTTGACAGAAGCGACTAGAAGTTCACCATCACTGTAGTCTTCTACAATATCAGCTTCACTGAAATTTTCTAATTGTTTTCTCTTTTGATTCTCAGCCTCCCTTTTAATCTTGTTCTGTAGTTTATAGCACTCAGTTTTAATGTGCCCTTTCTTCTTGTAGAAGTTACAAGTTTTACCTCTGTTTGAAGACTTCGATCTACCCTTAGATTTACCGCAGGATTTCATTCCTGTGTCCTTCCACTATCATCATCAGCATTCCGATCTTGTCTCCCACGAACAATAAGACCCTCTCCCTGAGAGTCGGGTTTAACCACAAGATGCTTCATCTTATCATACGAGGTCAAATAATCATAAACCTCATTAACTGTAAGAGACTCACGGCTATATAAAATCGTGTCTCTGAAGGTTGAATAAGACGGGGGCAACAAACAAAGTAGAATCAACCCTAGATCTTCCTTATCATACTGAACCTTCATGGCCTCCAAGTTTGAGAGAATTTCTTTAAACAATGTTAAGTGTTCGTGCATAGACGCACCTTCCTCCACACGATGACTATAAAGACATTACTTCATATGCAATTTGCTAGTTAGAGTTTTCAACATACATATTTGTTCTAGCCTATTCCATAATGCAGTGACAGTCTTCTCCTTCATCACATCTTATAAAATTTCGTTAGACAAATGCAGATGTAACTGTGTTAACGCCTTTCGATCCTTGTGCTTTTTCTCTTCCTTCGTTAATGTCCAAGAAATCTTATCTACTCCTAGCAGGGCTTCCTCTAAATCCATCTGTGCAAGAACTGCCTGTATCTTTATCTGCCACAATGCAAATATGGTGTTGCGATCCAACAGCGGAATTTCATACTTTAAAGACGCCATTATAGTGATCGAGATGAAAAATCCGAAAGCTCGGATACCAATTTGTGAAAAATATAATGTCGGTAATGACAATATATCACAAAAAAAAGAGAAATAAAATAAAGAACACATAGATTTTACGTGGAAACCCTTTCGGGAAAAAAAACCACTGGCAGAGGAGAAGAAAATTCACTATGTCGAATTCAAATCAATTACAAGTGAAATAGACTATGTCTATTTATAGGCTTGTAAAGCCATATTCTAATAGGAGTGTAGCAAGATTGAAACACCTTATTCTAATCAATATCAAATAGATGAAGTTTAATAAGGTTTAAAAAACCTTATTTAAAATAAAACAAAAGAAGTGTAGTTCTATGGGGATTCTTCTTTTATTTTATTTTACCATTGTATTTTATTTAAATAAGGATTCGGGTCACTTAATTCTAACAATATGGTTTGACTTTTGTTTATCTTTTTAGAGTTTCTAGTGGAAGAAGAATGGTGATGGGTCATTATTACAGGTGGCAAAATGAGAAAGCCGAAAAAATTAAACTTGAAATCCATCAATTATCGGGTTTCTTGAAATTGGATCCAAAATTTTATGTCTAGAGCATAATATTTTTGTCACTAGATCAAGAAGTTGACAATAAAGATAGTTTTTTTTTTGTAAAATTCTCTGTTTTGAGAGTGTTTTTTTTTTAATTTATCTTTTTTCTTACAAGGATTGTTAGGAGGGAATAATATTTTGTTGTCTAGAAAAGTTTAATAAATTATAATTATTGATCAAATAGTTGTGTTAAAAATATATGAAAAGTTATCTTGTAGAGACAATTTTGTGTAAAATTGTAAAATAACACAATTCTTGAAAATATGTCTCATTAAAAGATATATTTCTATGACAAGGTATTTTATTCGTAAAGGACTTTTCTATTAGTCATTTTTATTGTTCTACTTGGAATATTAAGGGTTTTATTGTATCTTGAAAGCAAATTAAAGCCGCAAAAAAAGTGTTGTATACACCTCAAACCATCTTATTTTATTTCTTGTTTCAATCTTTATTTTTATTTTCTAACAGTATTTGGTAAATTTAATGATAATGACTAAAATACAGCTTGAGTTGTAAAGCTTAAGAAGGGCTTTAATAAAGTTCATAATCATAACTTCCCAACTCTGATGTTGTATAGGTATTGGATTTAGCTTGCCAAGGTAAACAAAAATGTTCAATTTTATTCCTTTGGCATGTATCACGTTGCTGAATAAATTCCTGCACTTGGTTAGACATGTTAGGCCAGTAAAAGTGTAATAGCCCAATTTTGGGGCTAGTTGGAACAGTGGTCTTGGGACCACTAATCTGAGGTTGAGGAAATTATTTTAGTATTATTTTATGTGTTATGGCATTAATATATGGCTATATGGAAATTTTGGTGCTTTAATTTTAGCAATAGAGTACTTAATTGTGAAAAAGGACTAAATCACATAAGGTGCGAAAGTTCTATTTTATAAGGTGGGGGTACCTAATAGCTATAGATTGTAAATTGGAGGATTTTAAAGTGAAATTAGGCCCTATTATATGTGTTGGTCGGCCATACAAGTTAAGGGGGACAAGAGCATTAAATGCTAGTCAAAGTTGGTGGAAATTAAGTGATAAAATGAATAAAATAAGAGAAGCAAAAGATGTTATCATCTTTCACTATTCACTCATCTCTTTCTACCAAAAATTCAAGAGAGGATAGAGTTCTTGGAGGTTCAAACTTTCAGCCACTCAATCCTCATTCAAGTAAGTGATTTAGGTGGTTTTAGTTTATGATTTTTGTACTTTTGGAGTCCCCAAAGCCTAAGCTAACTAATGAGGGGACTAATTTGTAAAATGGTTAAAAGTTTAGAGAGTTGCCATGAGAGAGTTTATGTTGTTACCTGAGTTTTTATGGAAGAAATGAATGATGGGGAGGTTAGAGACAACTTTTGTGAAAGGTGTTGTCATGAAAACACCTAAATGGGACTAAGTTGTAAATATTGTAAATTGGTAATAAATGCATGAAATAGTTAGATTTGTGGGTTGTTGAAAGAGGAATAAATGTTCAGCTAGGCTTGTTTAATGGGAATATGTGATGAAAAATGATTTACGAGCCTAGAGGCCAAATCATAATTTTTTCAATATACAAGGGTAAAATGGTCATTTTTGCCCAAGTGTAGAATTTGATGTATATTAATCATATAATGTCCTAAATGAATGAATTTCATTGTTATATATCAAGAAGAGCGCGGAATCAACCTTGACTGTCAGAAAGGCAAGGTGATCGAGTAAATCGCTAGCTAACACATTTTGCATCGAGGTAAGTTTACGTGTAAACGATGCATTTTACATGCACATTATTGTTGTTAATCAGTGCATAGCATAATTGAGAATATGTATAATTCAAGTAGATAGAAAATGGTATCTAATGAATAATTCTTGTATGAATGATGGAAAAGATAGGTAGGTGTGTTATATCAAATTTTGATGGTGGGCTAAGTGCGATACCACCTTGTTGTTTAATTACGATGGGCTGTGTGTGATACCATCATCTGTTAACTTTTCTGGTGGGCTGTGTATGATACAACCGTAATTAACCTTCTTGGTGGGCTATGTGCAATAATGAAGACTGATGGTGGGCTAAGTGCGAAACCACCGGGTAATGTGATTACAGGTAATGTATTTTGATATGGTGATATGTTACATTAAGTGACCTTGTGATGCTCAGTGCAGGGAAATCATTATTGAATGTATGTATTATGCTTGTGATGTGATTGGGATGTGTAAATGAAGGAAATGAGTAAGCCTAATCCTGAATGTAGATTGAAATCTTGCTTAGCAAATAATGCTATAAAAATGTTTTATTCATTTTAAAGTGTTATATTGTTTACATGTGAACTTACTAAGCTTTAAGCTTACTCCTCTCTCTTTCCCTTGTCTCATAGGGCTTAAGAGCCAAGCCAAGATACGCCGATAACTAGAAGACCGCCCACACTATCTACTTACTTCGGTATAATTAGATTAGTGATTTTGTATATGGCATGTATAGGACTAGACTAGTTAGATTATTTTGTTATTTTGACCAAAGGTGTATTGGCTCTTGCTAAGACATTAATTTTGTAAATTGCCAAGAATGATGGCATATTTTATCATTTATGAAATTTCAAAGTTATCAATGTGAGTGCATGTGGATTAAGAGAGGTTTGTTAGTTTGTTGAATAAACCCATGTAGAGTAAGATATAGGGATGCTAGAAGCTTGGCAAATAGCCTTCATGTGCCACACGGATAGATACACGGGCGTGTGTCTAGGCCGTGCTAACCCTACACCTTATTATTACTAATTAGAATAGGCCACAGGCAAATCCCACGGCCGTGTGCATGAATCGTGTAAGACACACGGTAGGGACATAGGCGTGTGCCCAGGCCGTGTGGATCAAGTCAGTAGCTTCCCACGTATTGGAGACACGGGTGTGTCCAGGCCGTGCTAAATTAGTTAGTAACTCTCCACGGGCGGAAGACATGGGCATATTGTAAGGGTACATGGGCGTGTCCCCATTCCACATGGGCGTGCCCTAGTCGTATGAGTTTTGGCAGAATGTTGGGGTTTTTGGGCACGGTGTGAGCACATGGGCGTGCACTACACACGGGCGTGTGTGACTACACACGGGCGTGTGTGTCATCTAGCACGGGCGTGTACTCCCTGTTTAGATGAAAAAAAATTTTATGGACCGTAAGATTTTTGATATGATCTCGAGAGTTCTCGTAGGTACGATTGAGATCTCATAGGTTGAGTGTGAAGTAGTTGAAGTGATTCGAGAAGAGTAGTCATATTGAGCCTAAGTAGCGATTAGGTAAATTTTTTGGTAACATCTCGTGCCCGATTTCGGTGAGGATTACGGGTAAACGGTGTTACATTTAGTGGTATCAGAGTTATGGTTTAGTCGGTTCTAGGACTACCGTAGCGTGTGTGGGAGTCTAGCTATACATGCCATAAACGTATAATGATAGTGTGGTGGCTTCTGATGATTTTAAATTTTTTTATGTAGTATATGGATTCCGATCAATAGGTTGCTGATGACGCAGCTAGTAATGCGCCGGCTCCTGCGCAAGGGACCGCGCCTGTACAAATTGAACCCGAGACTAGGGGTCAAGGAGAAGAGGCTCTAGAAGCCTTTCTCCAAATGATTAGCAATTGGTACACAGAGTATGTATGAGCTAATCCCAATGCTCAACCTTCTCCACCTCCTCCTATATCTCAGCCAGTTTCTGTGGCTCCCCAAGGTGTATAAATAGTGAGGACAAATAAGCCCCCGGTAGATAAAATTCGAAAGCAAGGGGCTAAAGATTTTTCAGCTAACAAAGATGATGACCCTGAGCGGGCGGAGTTGTGGCTTGAGAACTCAATGAGGGTTTTTGATGAACTCTCCTATACACCCGAGGAGAGTTTGAAATGTGCTGTATCTTTGCTGAGGGACTCGACATACTATTGGTGGAAAACGTTGACATCAATAGTTCCTAAAGAGAGGGTAACGTGGGACTTTTTCTTGGAAGAGTTTCAAA
The DNA here is from genome assembly GCA_025506655.1 of Gossypium rotundifolium. Lineage (NCBI taxonomy): Eukaryota > Viridiplantae > Streptophyta > Magnoliopsida > Malvales > Malvaceae > Gossypium > Gossypium rotundifolium. Next base: position 167,528,140 of record CP106725.1, read on the forward strand.
AGAAGTATATAAGTCAAAGGTTTATAGACCAGAAGCGGAAGGAATTCCTTGAGTTAAAGCAAGGAAAAATGACTGTGGCGGAATATGAACACGAATTTGTTCGGCTCAGTAAGTACGCACAAGAATGTGTATCCACGGAAGGTACCCTATGCAAGAGGTTTGAAGACGGGTTGAATGAAGACATCAAACTTTTAGTTGGGATCTTAGAGCTAAAAGAATTTGTGATACTGGTGGATCGAGCTAGTAAGGCCAAAGAATTGAATAAGGAAAAGAGGAAAGCCCTGAGTGAGGCTCATGATGCGAGGAAGAGGCCGATGAGCAATTTATACCAATCTTAATCGAAGAGGTCTAGAGAAGGGAACCCTCGGATGACTACGTCAGTCGGGTATTCGCAGAGAGATCGAGGTAATACGAATTCGGGTTCAAGAGTTCAGGCCACCTCAATGGCAAGTGTGGGCAATCCAAAATCCAAACCAGAGTGCCCAAGTTGTGGCAGACATCACACTGGGGAGTGTTGGGGAAACAATAGAAATTATTACAAGTGTGGATCCCTCAACCATTTCATTTAAAACTGCCCTAAAAGAGATGACAAGGAAAAGAAACAGGAGGTAAGATCAAGCAGTGCATCTTTTAGAGGTAGGCCACAAAAAAACCCGAGAGATGGGACTAGTGGTAGAAGTGTATCACGAGACACTACTGTGAGGTCAGAGGGTCGAGCGCCAGCAAGAACCTATGTTGCTCGCGCTCGAGAAGAGGCATCACCACTGGACGTAATAACGGGTACATTTTCTCTATGACACCTCTCATTATTGCTTTGATTGACCCGGGTCAACCTATTCTTATATTTGTATGGGATTGGCAATTAGTTTGAATATGACTATTGAGTCTACTGAATTTGTGATAAAAGTATCAAACCCCCTAGGAAAACAGGTGTTAGTTGATAAGGTGTGTAGGAAATGTCCTTTGACAGTTAGGAGTCATTATTTTCCGGCAAACTTTATGTTGCTGCCGTTTGATGAGTTTGACTTGATTCTTGGTATGGATTGGTTGACTGCCCATAGCGTTTTAGTGAATTGTGGTAGTAAATTTATTGAATTGAAGTGTGAAAATGGAGATGTTATTCGGGTTGAATCAGGTGAGTCAGACAACCTACCGGTGATGATTTCTTCCATGGTAGTTGAGAAATATTTGAGAAAAGGATGTGAGTCGTATCTTACCTTTGTACTGAACAGTCAAGAGTCTGAGGCAAAGGTTGAAACCGTGCCGGTTGTATATGAGTATCCGAATGTATTCCTAGAAGAGTTACCTGGACTACCTCCAATCAGAGAGGTTGAGTTTAAAATTGAGTTAGTTTCGGGAACAGCACCTATTTCCATCACTCCGTATAGGATGGCGCCATTGGGGTTGAAAGAACTGAAGGTCCAGTTGTAAGAGTTGACGGATAAGGGTTTTGCAAGACCAAGCTTTTCGCCGTGGGGTGCTCCGATTTTATTTGTGAAAAAGAAATATGGATCGATGATGTGTATAGACTACAGACAGCTCAACAAGGTGACGGTGAAAAATAGGTATCCTTTACCGAGGATAGATGATCTATTTGATCAACTGAAGGGAGCTATGGTGTTCTCCAAGATTGATTTGAGATCCGGATATTATCAGCTGAGAATTAAGGAACAAGACGTGCCGAAAACAACATTTAGGACGAGGTATGGCCATTATGAGTTTCTGGCCATGCCGTTCGGTTTAACAAATGCTCCTGTGGTTTTTATAGACTTAATGAACCGTATCTTCCGACCATATTTGGGCAAGTTCGCAGTTGTTTTTATCGATGACATATTGGTCTACTCTCGAGATGAGTGTGATCATGCAAAGCATTTGAGAATTATCTCGCAGACCTTGAGAGACAAGCAATTATATGCTAAATTTAACAAGAGCGAGTTTTGGCTCCGAGAGGTCGGATTCCTAGGCATGTTGTGTCAGGGGAAGGCATTAGATTTGATCCGGGAAAGATCTCGACTATTGTGGAGTGAAACCGCCGAGGAACATGTCAGAAGTCAGAAGCTTTCTGGGTTTGGAGGAGTACTATAGGCGATTCATGGAGGGATTTTCTATGATTGCTACTCCGATGATGAAATTATTGCACAAGAATGTTAAGTTTGAATGGACTGAAAAATGCCAACAGAGTTTTGAGAGATTGAAAATGTTGTTGACAGAAGCACCGGTTTTGGTATAGCCTGGGTCAGGAAAGGAGTTTGTGGTCTACAGTGGCGCATCCTTAAATGGTCTCGGTTGTGTGTTGATGCAAGAGGGTAAGGTGGTCGCTTACGCCTCGAGACAGCTAAAACTACATGAGAAGAATTATTTGACTTATGACCTAGAGTTGGCCGCAATCGTTTTCGCATTAAAGATTTGGCAACATTATTTATATGGTGAGAAGTGCCGAATTTTTACGGATCATAAGATTTTGAGGTACTTGATGAATCAAAAGGAGTTAAATTTATGGCAACGACGATGGCTTGAATTATTAAAAGACTATGAGCTAGTGATCGATTACCACCCAGGGAAAGCAAATATAGTTGCTGATGCTTTAAGTAGAAAATCTTTGTAGGCTTTGAGAACTATGAGCACGAGGTTGTCATAGTTTGATGATGGTGCTATACTGGCTGAGTTGAGAGCTAGGCCACTATTTGTCCAACAAATATGTGAAGCTCAAAGGAATGATAATGAGATGTTAGCTAAAAGAGCTAAGTGTGAATCAGTAGCTGATTCTGAATTTCGTAAGTTTGAATGGTTGTTTAATGTTCCATGATAGAATTTGTGTACTTAAAGATGATGAGTTGATCCGAGAAATTTTACAAGAAGCACATAATAGTCATTTGTCAGTACACCCGGGAAGTATGAAAATGTACAATGATCTGAAGAAATTTTATTGGTGGCCAGGAATGAAAAGAGACATCTCAGAGTATGTAACAAGATGTATGATTTGTCAACAAGTGAAAGCCGAGCATCAGATGCCTTTGGGATTACTTCTACCAGTGATGGTTCTCGAGTGGAAGTGGGATCGGATCACCATGGACTTCGTGACGGGGTTGCCTTCGACTCCAAAAAGAAAGACGTTGTATGGGTTATCGTTGATAGGTTAACGAAGTCGGCTCACTTTATACTGGTACGTATTGATTATTCACTAAAGAAGTTAGTCGAGTTGTATATTGCAGAGGTAGTAAGATTACATGGAGTGCTTATATCCATTATCTCGGATAAAGACCCGAGATTTACTTCGAGGTTTTGGAAGAAGTTACAAGAGGCCTTAGGTACAAGGTTGAATTTTATACTACTTTTCATCCTCAAACTGATGGTCAGTCTGAGAGAGTAATTCAAGTTCTTGAAGATATGCTCCGATGCTGTGTGTTAGAATTTGAAGGTAGATGGGAAAGATATCTACCTTTGGTCGAATTCGCTTACAACAATAGTTATCAATCGAGCATACGAGATGGCACCGTATGAGGCCTTATATGGTCGTAAGTGTCGGACTCCTTTGTATTGGACCGAGTTGGGTGAGAAGCAAATCCATGAGATTAATTTAGTTAAAGAAACTGAGGAAAAAGTGAAAGTGATTCGGGATAGTATGAAAGCTGCTTCAGACCAAAAAAAAGTCGTACGCGGACTTGAAAAGAAAGGAAATTGAATTTCAAGTGGGTGACAAAGTATTTTTAAAAGTGTCACCGTGGAAGAAAATATTGAGATTTGGTCGAAAGGGTAAATTGAGTCCGAGATTCATAGGGCCGTACGAAATTACCGAAAGGATTGGGCCAGTGGCATATCGGTTGGCTTTACTGGTAGAATTAGAGAAAATTCACAATGTGTTCCATGTATCAATGCTAAGGCATTATCATTCCGATCCCTCACATGTGGTTTCTCCCACGGAAATTGAGATACGACATATGAGGAAGAGCCGATTAAAATCTTGGCTCGAGAAGTGAAACAGTTGAGAATAAAGACATAGCCTTAGTAAAAGTGTTGTGGCAAAAGCATGGTGTAGAAGAAGCTACGTGGGAACCGGAAGAAGCCATGAGAGAGCAATATTCAAACCTCTTTACCGGTAAGATTTTCAAGGGTAAAAATCCCAAAAATAGAGGGGAGAGTTGTAACAGCCCGATTTTGGGGCTAGTCAGAACAGTGGTCTAGGGACCATTAATCCGAGGTTGAGGAAATTATTTTAGTATTATTTTATGTGTTATGACATTAATATATGGATGTATGGAAATTTTGGTGCTTTAATTTTAGCAATAGAGTACTTAATTGTGAAAAGGACTAAATCGCATAAAGTGCGAAAGTTCTATTTTATAAGGTAGGGGTACCTAATAGCTATAGATTGTAAATTGGAGGATTTTAAAGTGAAATTAGGCCCTATTATATGTGTTGGCCGGCCATACAAGTTAAGGGGGACAAGAGCATTAAATGCTAGTCAAAGTTGGTGGAAATTAGTGATAAAATGAATAAAATAAGAGAAGCAAAAGATGTTATCATCTTTCACTATTCACTCATCTCTTTCTACTGAAAATTGAAGAGAGGATAGAGTTCTTGGAGGTTTAAACTTTCAGCCACTCAATTCTCATTCAAGTAAGTGATTTAGGTGGTTTTAGTTGATGATTTTTGTACTTTTGGAGTCCCCAAAGCCTAAGCTAACTAATGAGGGGACTAATTTGTGAAATTGTTAAAAGTTTAGAGAGTTGCCATGAGAGAGTTTATGTTGTTAGCTGAGTTTTTATGGAAGAAATGAATGATGGGGAGGTTAGAGACAACTTTTGTGAAAGGTGTTGTCATGAAAACACTTAAATGGGACTAAGTTGTAAATGTTGTAAATTGGTAATAAATGCATGAAATAGTTAGATTTGTGGGTTGTTGAAAGAGGAATAAATGTTCATCTAGGCTTTTTTAATGGGAAAATATGATGAAAAATGATTTACGAGCCTAGGGGCAAAATCGTAATTTTCCAATATACAAGGGCAAAATGGTCATTTTTGCCCAAGTGTAGAATTTGATGTATATTAATCATAGAATGTCCTAAATGAACGAATTTCATTGTTATATATCAAGAAGAGCGTGGAATCAATCTTGACCGTCGGAAAGGCAAGGTGATCGAGTAAATCGCTAGCTAACACGTTTTGCATCGAGGTAAGTTTACGTGTAAATGATGCATTTTACATGCACATTATTGTTGTTAATTAGTGCATAGCATAATTGAGAACATGTATAATTCAAGTAGATAGAAAGTGTTAGTTAATGAATAAATCTTGTATGAATGATGGAATAGATAGGTAGGTGTGTTATATCAAATTTTGATGGTGGGCTAAGTGCGATACCACCTTGTTATTTAATTATGATGGGTCGTAATGCGATACCATCATCATTAACTTTTCTGGTGGGCTGTGTGCGATACCACTGTAATTACCTTCTTGGTGGGCTATGTGTGATACCACCCTAATGAAGACTGATGGTGGGCTGATCGCTGCAAAACAGTCTAGTTTTAAAATATATTAAGGATAATCAAACCTGTAGACTAACTATGACAAAGATAGAGGCAAGTGCACCTGTCGAACAGTAGTATAGCTTTGGCAAGAATATCTTATCGAACCCAAGGAACCTAAAAGTACTACTACTCACTTTCTTCCTATTATTTAGCCTTAAATATGGAGTGATTAATTAACTTATCTAAGACTAATGAAATACTTAAACTAAATGCAAAGACAAAAGAATAAACTGGGAAAAGACTTTGGAGAACTCAGTTGATAAAAACGATACCCTCGGGAAAAATCCACATCTGACTTCACTTATTATCTAACTTTCAATTCATATGATTTCTTTTACATAGCTTGATCCGTGAGACTCCCTGACCTATATTAAACCTTCTCTCGAAGCGAATAACGTCTAACCTTAGGTTAATTAGTGGAACTCTCGTTCTCTTATAATAACCCCCTAAGGAAGCAGTAAATCGATCAATGGACTCCCATATTAGGTTTCACCCTAATCCGACAAAATCTCGTAACCCTATCTCTAGGCGCTCGATCAACTCCGCTTAATTATGCTAGATCTACTCTTGGGAGGTCTATTCCTCCTCCACCTAAGCACATCGATTAAATTGAGCAACATAATTAAGAACAAACTAAGTATTTATTATATAAACCAATAGATCAAATAACAAAATCCATCATAGGTTTCATCCCCTTCAGGTATCTGAAGGATCTAGTTCATAATAAAATAAGAAAACATCTCAAAAGAAAAGATAAAACAAAACATAAGAAATCCCTAAAACCCCCTGAAGGAATTGAAGGAGAGATCCTCCGTCTTGAGTAGAATTCTGACTCTTCGAGATGGATCAACTGGCTATCTTCAAGTAATTCCCTAAACGAGTAAAGCTCTGGCAGAAAACTCTGCTAAAACCTGACGACTTTGAATTGCTGCCTTGGATTGTTTATATAGACATTTGGGATGCTTTACTTGGCTCCTAAGTACTCATAATTCAAGTGAAATTCATCCTAAGTGTTTGAGTGGACTTAGGATTGCGTTTTTTGGGCTCCAATCATACAATTTCGAGTGAAATTGCTCTTTCCCGCGACAGAGGCACGGCCTTGACACGCCCGTGTAAATCGTGGTCTCAGCCGTGTGTTCCATTCTCGTTGATTTAGGTACCGGCTATGACACGCCTGTAATATCCGGTAGAGGCTATGTTTGGGTCTACCAATTGGGGCACGGCCGTGTACATCAGGGTCAGGCCGTGTTGGGCTTTTTGTCGACGAGGCACGATCGTGTAAATTAGGGTGTGACCGTGTGCAATCTAAATATTAGGGCACGGCCGTGTGGCATGAAGTCCGTGCCATGCCGACTTCTTGGTTGGCCCACTTTGGTCCATTTTAAACCCGCTTTGCGCCCTTTTATCCTTGGGTGCTTTCCTGAGTATAAGACATGAAAAGAAAGGATTAAGAGAACCTTTTTACATAAATTAAGGATAAATTCATCCAAAAGTATACTAAATATGGGATTAAAATATGTTACTTTTACGGTTTATCATGGGCTAAGTGCAAAACCACCGGGTAATGTGATTACAAGTAATGTATTTTGATATGGTGATGTGTTACATTAAGTTACCATGTGATGCTCAGTGCAGGGAAACCGTTATTGAATGTATGCATTATGCTTGTGATGTGATTGGGATGTGTAAATGGAGGAAATGAGTAAGCCTAATCCTAAATGTAGATTGAAATCTTGCTTAGCAAATAATGCTATAAAAATGTTTTATTCATTTTAGAGTGTTATATTGTTTACATGTGAACTTACTAAGCTTTAAGCTTACTCCTCTCTCTTTCCCTTGTCTTATAGGGCTTAAGAGCCAAGCCGGGATACGTTGATAACTAGAAGGCCGCCCACACTATCTGCTTACTTCGGTATAATTAGATTAGTGATTTTGTATATGGCATGTATAGGACTAGACTAGTTAGATTATTTTGTTATTTTGACCAAAGGTGTATTGGCTCTTGCTAAGACATTAATTTTGTAAATTGCCAAGAATGATGGTATATTTTATCATTTATGAAATTTCAAAGTTATCAATGTGAGTGCATGTGGATTAAGAGAGGTTTGTTAGTTTGTTGAATAAACCCATGTAGAGTAAGATATAAGGATGCTAGAAGCTTGGCAAATAGCCTTCATGTGCCACACGGGTAGATACACGGGCGTGTGTCTAGGCCGTGCTAACCCTGCACCTTATTATTACTAATTAGAATAGGCCACAGGCAAATCCCACGGCTGTGTGCATGAACTGCGTAAGACACACGGTAGGGACATGGACGTGTGCCCAGGCCGTGTGGATCAAGTCAGTAGCTCCCCACAGATTGGAGACACGGGTGTGTCCAGGCCGTGCTAAATTAGTCAGTAACTCTCCACGGGCGAAAGACACGGGCATGTTGTAAGGGTACACGGGCGTGCCCTCATTTCACATCGACGTGCCCTAGCCGTGTGAGTTTTGGCAGAATGTTGGCGTTTTTGGGCACGGTGTGAGCACATGGGCGTGTGTGACTACACACGGGCGTGTGTGTCATCTAGCACGGGCGTGTACTCCCTGTTTAGATGAAAAGAAATTTTATGGACCGTAAGATTTCTGATATGATCCCGAGAGTTCTCGTAGGTACGATTGAGATCTAATAGGTTAAGTGTGAAGTAGTTGAAGCGATTCGAGAAGAGTAGTCACGTTGAGCCTAAGTGGCGATCAGGTAAATTGTTCGGTAATGTCTCGTGCCTGATTTCTGGGGATTACGGGTAAGGGGTGTTACAAAAAGTAGAGCTTAAGTTTATGGTAAGTGGCCTCATTGAGGAGAGTCATGCAAATCTTGAAGCAGTTGTTGCTTCGAAGGCCCACTATCACCAATGCACACTTTCTATTTGTACCTTACTATTCCATTTTCAAACGAAAATGAAGGTTGAGCTCTAGGACGAATTGCTAAGGCAATAATATTTTCTTGCACATTCTGGTCTTCTTTTATAACTTTATTCAATATCTTAAACCCATTTATTACAAGAGTAGTAGATGTCAGAATTAGGCACAAACCCTGCTCCTCAAATTGCCTTTTACAAGGTATTTGTAATTGCATTAGTTTTTCCTTTCTTGTTTTCGATAGTATAATTTAGATACAACAATTTGGTTAAGCCTTTCTTTTAATAACAATGGTTTGTTTCTGCTCCAACGAAGGCTTTATGGCTTCATGGTTTGTTTGATGACAAAATTGGTTCTCTTAAGATAATGCCTCCATTTGTTACACCAAAATAGACTTTTAGCGGCATTTTTAGTGGCGTTTTAATAAAAAAATGCCGCAAATATTATACATTAGAGACATTTGAAAGAAAACGCCGCAAAAAATGAGCAATAGCGGCATTTCTGAGCATTAGCGACGCTTTCATAAAAACACGACTAAAGATCTGAGCATTAGCGGCACTTTCGTAAAAATGCCGCTATAGATCTGAGTATTAGCGGCGCTTCCTTAAAAACACCGCTATAGATCTGAGCATTAGCGACGTTTTTATAAAAATGCCACAAAATGTAAGCTTTAGTGGAGTTTTTTATAAAAGCGCAAAAAAAAAAGAATATTTTATTTTAGGGTTTAGGGTTTAGGGTTTAGAATTTAAGGTTTAATGTCTATAGTTTAGACTTTTAGGGTTTATGATATAATGTTTATTATTTTGGGATAAGGGTTTATATTTTATATTTTAGGGTTTATGGTTTAGGGTTTTATAATTTAGATTTAAGGTTTAAGGTTTGGGGTTTAAGGGTTAAGGATATTGTTTGAAAACCAAAAAACATTTAGAATTTACTGAGGTTCATGCTATTTTGTACTACACCCATATTATTTAATATAAGAATATAAAATATATATATGTTTTGTACTACACTAACATTGGCCACATGAATTCCCAAAAATTTGGTCTCGGATTATGGTTTAAGATTTGCGGTTTAGAGTTTAGGGTTCGAGTTTTATGGTCTAGGATTTATGGTTTTGGGGTTTTGAGTTTAGAGTTTAGGGTTTGGTGTTTGGGGTTTAAAGTATATTATTTAGGGTCTAAGGTTTATGATTTAGAGATTAATCTTGGATTTTTTAGAATATAAATCAAAATAAGATAAATGTAAATTCTTATTTTAAAATATATATATCAAAATGGGTTAAATTCCAAAAGTATACATGAACAATGGTTTAGTGTGAAATTGTATAGACGAACTTTAATTTGATCCGGATCTTGTAAAATATTAACACAATTATTGATATAATTAACATCATTTTTATTTATATATTGCATACATAAAATTTATATTTATTCAATACAAAATATATTGATGTATTTATATTTTAAAATAATGTGTATGATTAAATCAAAATTAAATTTTCAACTATACATTTAAACCACAATTAGATTTTCACATCTAGAATTACACATTAAACCAAAATTCATATATAATTACGAGATGTATCTATATTAAAATTTAGGTGTATACATATAATTAAATGCCATTTATATAAAAATCTAAACAACTAATGTTGATGTAAAAAGAAAGAAAAAGAAAATCCTAAAAGAGTTGATAATGGTAATTAAATTTTTAAATTTTAATAATAAAAACTTAAAAACTTAAAAATTTAATATTTTAGTTAAAAGTTCAATACTCAAAATATAATAAAATAAAAATTCAAAAAATGGTAATCTCAAAGACAAAATTTTGAAAGAAAAAACATAGAAAAATATAGGTTAAAATTAAAATTAAAATTAAAATTGAATAAAAATTAAAATTAAAATTTTATATGTTAATTTAAAATTATAAAAATCTTCAAAAAATTCCAAAATTTTTTAAAAAGTTTAATATTCAAAATTTTAAAAATAAAAATTCTAAAATTGATAATCTCAAAGACAAAAATTTTGAAAGAAAAAATAAGTTAAAAATGAAAAAAATTAAAATTGAGATTAGTGGCGTTTTCATAAAAAACGTCGTGAATATGTTCTCTGCGTCCGAAAACGCAGTCGTTTTATCAGGGTTTTAGTGGCGTTTTTACTAAAATGCCACAATAGGATATGCGATAGTGGCATTTTTTAAGAAACGCCGCAAAAGGTTGGGATATAGCGGCGCTACTCAAAAAACGCCGAAAAAATGTTATTGTATTTGAATTAAAACGACGTCGTTTTGTATGTTTTTTAGTGGCATTTTATGTTAAATGCCGCAATAGGTATGTCTTTAGCAGCGCTATTGAATAAACGCCGCAAAGCTTGAATTGTTTTAGGCAAAACATCGCCGTTTTGCTCTCCTCTATTTCCCCCAACCATTAAACCCGATTGAATCAATTTCCCCTCCTTCCGATTTTCATTTTCCCATTATTCTGAAATCCCTAAATTGAAGCCCAAAATTGCCGAATTTCAACCTTTTTACGTTAAGGTTTTTCCCCCAACCTTTTCTCCCTACTATTTTTTTCCCTTCGAAATCCCTAATTTCAACCCGAAATCAGCAGCCCCACTATTTTTCCCCAAATCGCCAGCCTTGAAATCGGTATTCAAGTTTTGTTGTTGGCAGCCATGATTTGTTCTCCTGTCAGAAAATAGAACGAGCAAAAAATGTAAGCTCATTTTTAGTGTTGTAATAACTATACTGCTCTCTCAGTTTTAGGCCACTGCTTTCTCATTCTTATTTTCATTTTTGTTTTCTGCTTTGTTTTGTTTTAATTGATGTTTATATATCCTGTAACTATTTTTCGTTGCTATGGTTCTGGGATTGCTTTGAAAGCTCACTTCGAAGAGTTTGGTCATTTAGAGCTATTCATTTTTGTGGGATTTTCTTTTCTTTATTTTTGCTTGGCTTAGCAAGAAAAAAAAAGCCCCATTTGAAACCTACTTGCAATTCAGCGGTTTGGGTTGCTTTGAAAGCTCACTTCGAAGAATTTGGTCAGTTAGAGCTATTCATTTTTGTGGGTTTTTCTTTTCTTTTCTTTTTTGGCTTGTCTTAGCAAGAAAAAAATTGCCCCATTTGAAACTTACTTGCAATTCTACGGTTTGGGTTTGTTTCATTTGCTAACTTGGTTTGTTTTCTGCTTTTAAAAATTGAAACTTCAGTAAAAACTTTGGATGGTAAGCTATAGTTTACTTTCATATAGAGGACTTTGTACTATGTTAATGGATTTTCATTTTTCCTATACTAGCCATTTCTGAGATATGATCCTCTGAATATATGAAAATTAGGAATAAAAAAGAGAGGATATATTTGTTGGAACATAGCTGCATTCGACACTTACTACCAGTTGTTTTTTTGTTTTAGTCATTTGTTCATTGCTATGTCGATTATGATTTTGGTTCTTTACCATCTGCTTTGGCTTTATAATGAATTTTACAATGCAAAATGCAAGAACAAAAGTAATCATCTACCTTGTTCTTGATGAATTTGGTTTTGGGTATACTGCCTTCCCGTTTGTTTTGTTTTGTCAAAATATGTTAATCGAGATTGATTTTATTTGAATGCATAATTTTATATGCTTGATTCCTTTTCTTTCCTTTTCATTCCAGCAAAAAGCATTGGAGGCTGCAATGAATGATATAAATAGTTCATTTGGAAAAGGAAGTGTTATAAGATTGGGGAGTGCTGGTGGAGCATTGGTGTATGTTTTCGAACTTACAATAAGATTGTTGTTTTATTTAAGGATATACTTATTGATTGACTTTGATATGTGGAATTCGGATTTTGTTCCTTTCTTGTTTAGACGGAAAAAAGCTATCCCCGCTATGGATGCAAGTAATATGTTGATATTTATAGTTAATTCACACTTTTTTTAGAAGTATCACTATTTGGTACATAAACATGCAACCCAATGGAAAATTGTATCTAAATTTGCTTTGTATTAGAGACAAACAAAGATTAATGTTTGTTCTCTACGTCACAAAGTTCTCTTACTTCCTCATCTTCATTTTTACAACAAACGTGCTACACGTAGCTCACCTTTTTTATTTTGTAAAATTTTTATTGAAATTCATGCATGAATATTTCACATTCAAATTTGTTTAATATTATTCATTTGTAAATATATATATTAAATTTGTTTAATATTTACTTTTTTTACGAATGAACTTTTTTTTTTACTACAGTCGAGGAATCTTCCTCCACCACTAATCTTCAAAAGCCCAATTCCTCAGCTACTATCACCGCTTGCAAACAGGCTCTCGGTTTTGTCGTAGTTGGGTCGGCCACAAAATTATTCGGGTACGTACATGCTGCCAATATATGCCCCCACTATCTCTTCATATAATTTGTGTACAAATTATTTTATCTTTTAAAACACGTATATAAATGGTTTTTTTGTTTATACCAGAAATAAAATTTTATTACAAGAAATCATTGTGATTAGATCCCATCACAAGGGTTGATGAGTAGCACATCTCTTTAAGTATAAATAGATAAAATAATTATGATAAAAGTATGTGATGCGTAGATAATTAGCTGTTAAACAAGAAGGAAATGGGTCATTGTGAAGAAGATATATATATATATATATATATTAATGGTTTGAATCAAATCAATCAACCAATTGTAGGAGTGTAGGAGTGTCAACCAATTGTAGATCCTCCTTTTTTGCAAAGGTCAGTTTAGCTAAATGATTCGCACTTTGATTATGTTCCATAAAAATGTAGTGTAGTATCCATTATTCTTCTTGAGATAGTATTCGACATATTCCTCTAATCAGAGCAAAGTTTGAAGTCTTCAAAACACTTCTATATATGGCTTTAATAACCTCCAAATTATACGATTGAATTATCAACTTTTCATGACTATAATATTTATTTTTATTTGTTCCCGTAATGCAATAAAAATAACAATGTAACAATGTTGTTTTTTTAACCTAATAGTATTTTTTTAATTTAAAATAACCATTCTAGAGTTTCATATGCAACAATTTTATTTTAAAATTAATTATATTGTTGATTCCGATGCATTAATTATATGAATGACCATTTTATTCATATATAAATTTTCATATTTATATAAATTTGCATTGACAATAATATTATAGTTGTTATACAATAATTAATTTCAAAATATTAACATATTCATAATAACAAGTAAAATTTCCTTCCATTATGTTCAATATTTTTCTTTAAAATTTTATTTTAGCTTTGAAAACAATTATGCCTATATACAAAAATAAAAATATGTAACTACCGTATTTATCATTCCATATAGCCAATTAATTAATTATTTTGAAAACTAGCATAATTCCACCTAATAGATTTGATTGATACTATTTAAGTTAGGATTAAAATTTGAAAATTTAAAATACAAAGATTAAAATTGATATATTCATATAGTAGAATAGTAGAATTGATCAAATTAAAGCACATGAACTAAATCCATAACTTACACGTAACATAAAGACTAATAACAAAATTTGATCAAAATATTATATTTCAAAAGCAATTAAAACCCACAACCTTCGCTAATACTCAATCACTTACATAGGGAATTATCATTTCCTTTTGCTGCGATATCTTGGAATATATATGAATCTAGCCTTTCACATTCGTATGACTAGGTAATAGTTGAAGCATGAAAAATGTGCTATGTATGAAGTGTTGCAATGTCAATTGGCATTATCGTGAAGTTGTCTACGAACATCTAGTTGTTGATGGCTTTGTTCGGGGGTATAAAAAATGGATTTCCCATGGAGAGTGTACATCTAGTGGAGCCTCTTCATCGATGAATATGGGTTATCCTCATAATGCTTACAATCAGAATGTTAGAGAAGATGATATGGATGGCATGTTGCGGGATGCATTTAATATGCGTGGTGATGGTTTGCAATCATTTCCGCCTGACTTGGGTGCAATCGATGATTATAATTTTGGTGGAAATACTTTCACTGAAAGGGGAAGAAGTGTACCTGATGATCAGCCAAATGAATAAGAGGCGAAGTTCTACACGTTACTTGGTGAAATGAACGAAGAACTGTATGAGGGATCTAAATTTTCAAAACTATCTTTCTGTATTCGTCTTTTTCACTTAAAATGTTTGGGAGGGTGGACCGAAAACTCTTTGACAATATTGTTAGAGTTTTTGAGAGAAATGTTCCCGTTTGTGAAAATCCCTCAATCTTCCAAAGACATGAAGAAACTGATCAAAGATTTGGGCCTTGGCTACAACAAAATTCATAGTTTCCCAAATGACTACATGTTGTATTGGGGCGACCGAAAAAACCAACAGTGCTGTCATGTATGCGGTCAATCTCGTTGGATGAATAGAAATACAGAGGATGGCAACGAGGATAAAAACGATACACAGTTAAGGAAGCAGCCAGTTAAGATTTTACGATATTTTTTGCTAATACCAAGGCTTCAAAGGCTTTTCATGTCGTCGAAGACAGCCGAGTCAATGACGTGGCACCATGATGGACGAATTGATGATGGATTGTTAAGGCATCCTGCAGATTCTTTAGCTTGGAAATCATTTGACTCCAAATTTCCAAGCTTTGCAAGCGATCCTCGAAGTGTGAGGCTGGGGCTAGCATCTAATGGATTTAACCCTTACAAAATCATGAGCATTGCGTACAGTACTTGGCCTGTGGT
The DNA here is from genome assembly GCA_025506655.1 of Gossypium rotundifolium. NCBI lineage: Eukaryota > Viridiplantae > Streptophyta > Magnoliopsida > Malvales > Malvaceae > Gossypium > Gossypium rotundifolium. The sequence goes on from CP106725.1 coordinate 167,543,269, forward strand.
GCTTGTTCCTTACAATTTGCCTTCATGGGTTTGCATGAAACAATCATCCTTTATCTTATCTATGATTATCCCTGGAGAGAAAAGGCCCGAAAATGATATTGACATATATTTGCGGCCACTTATTGAAGAGTTAAAACAATTATGGGTTGGTGTTGAGACATACGATGTATTGAGAAAGGAGATCTTCAATTTACGCGCGACTTTGATGTGGACTATTAATGACTTCCCGGCCTATGCAAATTTATCTGGTTGGAGTACCAAGGGACATTATGATTGTCGTTGTTGTGCTGCGCAAACATGTTCGCAATGGTTATATAATGGGAAGAAGTTCTCTTACATGGGGCATCATCGGTGGTTACCGAAAAATAATAGATTTAGATTTTAGAGTACTCAGTTTGACGGTACTGAAGAGTTCAGAGAAGCTCATTCGCAGACTGGTGGATCTAAAATATTGTTCATGTTGAAAGATATGAATTTCATTTATAGGAAGATGAATCAACCGCCCAACACGCAAAGAAATAGAAGATCAAAGGATGAATCTGATGATGAATCTGATGAAGAGGATGATCCTAATGAGGCAGACTTGTGGAAAAAAAGAAGTATTTTTTTTTTGAGTTGCCTTATTGGGAGCATCAGATTTTACGACATAATCTTGATGTCATGCACATTGAGAAAAATGTCTTCGAGAACATTATTAGGACTATTTTGAATGTTGATGGAAATTGAAAAACAATCTTCAGAGTCAACTTGATTTAGTCCACATGGGAATTCAGAGTGAGCTTCATCCCCAAACACTTCCGAATATGAAATATCGGTTGCCGCCTGCTATTTTTTCAACGTCGAAGACGGAGAAAGAAGTGTTTTGTTTGGTGTTGAAGGATATAAAGGTCCCGAATGTGTATGCATCAAATATATATCAATGTATGAGTCTTAAAGATCGAAGACTATATGGCTTAAAATCGCATAACTATCACATCTTGATGCAAGACTTACTGCCAGTTGCTATGCAGTGTTGTATGTTGAAAAAGGTGACGTCTTGTGTAATTGAACTATCCAATATAATGAAAGGCATTTGTGGCAAAGTTTTGGATGTTCACCAACTTGAGACACTACAAGATCGATCCGCATTGACTTTATGCAATCTGGAGAAGATCTTTCTACCTTCCTTCTTCACAATTATGGTGCACTTGTTAATTCATCTCCCTCGTGAAGCAATACTTGGTGTACCCATTTTCTATCGATGGATGTATCCCATAGAAAGGTCTTAATTTATTTGTAAATTATTCCTTCATTCACCTAAATGCCTTTAGTTGCAACTTTTGATAATGTTCTATACCGTGTTTAAGTTCCTATCCAAATTGAAGTCTTACTACCGCAATAAATGTTAACCAGAAGGATCAATTGCCGAAGGCTACTTGGCAAAGGAATGTATGACTTTCTGTTCAAGGTATTTGGAAGATGTTGAAATAAGAATGAACAGACCAAGTAGAAATGCTGGGCTCATAGATCATAACTTGGCCGAAACTTATTTATTTCAAAGTTTCGGAGAACCAATCGCCAAAGTCGAAATTACAGAATTAGATGATAGATCGTGGGTCCAAGCACATCGATATGTTCTTTTTCATCACGATTCAATGGAACCATTACGCAAGTAAGTTCTAAAATTTTATAAATATTCATCAATTATAATTTGTCTGTCTTCTAACGAAGTAAACCTTTTTTAAACATAGTGAGTACAAAAAAATATTGAGAGCTCGTTCATGGTCCCGAAGATTACAACAACGAGAAATTACTAAGTTGTTCACAGAATCATTTCATGAATGGTTAAGCCAAGGTATGCAATTGAAGTTTTCATTGACAAGTAATAATGTTTTCTCATAACATTTATAATTGCTCAATTTATTTTCGATTCAATAGGTTTGGAGTCGAATGAAGTAAATGACGAAGTTAAATGGCTTTCACAAAGTCCAAATAAAATAGTGAAAAGATATAGTGCCTTCCTCATCAATGGATTCAGATTTCATACAAAGTATCGCAAGAGATTGAGGAGAACACAAAATTGTGGAATTGTTGTTAATTATTCAATTACAAGTTATGCTAGTGCTAGGGACAATAATCCTGTCGAGGGGAATGTAGAGTATTACGGACTTCTTACTGACATAATTGAGTTGGATTACTATGGCAGATGGAAAGTTGTCTTATTTCGAGGAGATTGGGCTGATGTGAATACGGCTCGCGGAATTAAAAACGATCAATATAGTTTTACAATGGTGAATTTCTCTCGATTGATTCACACTAGAGAACAATTGATGGATGAGCCGTATGTATTTTCTTCTCAAGTGAAACAGTTTTTTACTCAAAAGATCCAACTGATGAGGGTTGGTACGTTGTACTCCGGAACACCCCTAAAGACTTGTTTGACATGGGCAATGGAAGTAGAAATGACATAGTCGAAAGATCAGAAACTTTGCCTTTTCCAAAACAAAACTGTCAGAACCATTTTTTGATGAAACGAAGAAACGACGCGGTCGACTCGGGTTTTTTGAAAAAGAAAAGGAAAAGAGTCGCCACCGATCTTTATTTGGTGTGATCGGATCATCTTTGTTTTAATAAAACGTTTAATTTACTAAAATAGTGCTTTTGGTCCACGAACTTTGAGGAAGCGGGTTCGAAGTCGATTACGCGAGGAAGGATTAGCACCTCGACACGCCCAAATCGGTACCAAACCGATTGATTGATGTCCTATTTGTTGAAAACTTGAAAGGGTTCAAAATACGTTTTTTATTTTCAAAATTTGAAGGAATTGGAAGGACGTTAAGACTCTCTTACTTTCAAGAGATAAAGCATCATGTCCAAGAAGTTAGGCGCAATACTTTAGACTCCGAAATTAAGCTCGTCTTTTAAAACTTGATTTTCGCTTTTGAAGAGGATCTTCATTATTTGTTGAATCGAGAAATCGGAACCCAGTAAGTTAGGGCTCGTTTTCCCGAAAATCCAAATTAGGAATATTGCCTCTATTTTGGAAAAAAAAGAAGCTTATCTCAAAGTATCTAGGTGTCGAGTCCAGTAAGTTAGGGCGCGGCATTTCGAATTTCTGAGATTAAGTATTTTGTTTTAAAATTTAAATTACAATTTCAAAAGAGATATCCCGTTGTTTAGCTTTAAACGAGAAGAAACCGGAACCCAGTAAGTTAGGGCTCGATTTACTCGAATTGCTAATACGGAATGTCAATTTAAAACTGGAATTTGTGATTTTGAAAGGGATATTCCGTTGTTTAACTTAAGCGAGAAAAATCGAAACCCAAGAAGTTGGGCTCGATTCTCTCAAGTGCTAATACTGAATATTGATGGTTATGAAAATTGAGGTATAGAAAAATAGTGAGATGACGGTGAGAATATAAGTAGTGGGAAAGAAAAGTATCATGACAATGGTGTATATGCATTGACAATGATGTAAGATAATGATAATGGAGGTAATATATAAAATAGACAAAATATATGCATATTGAGAAAATAATATAATGATAGTAGTAATGTGGGATATATATATATATATATATATATAAGGAAAAATACCGTAATACATAAAATAAATGAGGTGTTTACAATATATGTGAAAATAGTATAATCGATAGCGATAATAATAATGTAATGATGAAATAGATAATAATAACGAAAACAACAAGCAATAAATAGAATATTATTAATAATAATAATAGTAATATAATAATAGTAATATAATAATAGTAATAACATAGTAATAAATATAATATATATGTGCATAGATATAATAATAACCTATTAATAATAGCAATATGATAATAACATAGTGATAATAATAATACATATATGTACATAAAGTATGATAATATAATATTAATAATGATGATAATGAAAATATTAATATATTAATAATAACACATAATACATGAATAGTGATGAAAATAAATAATGATAGCAATAATAATGGTAAAAATATTTTAGAAGTAAATAATAAGATATATACAAGAACAAACAAAAATGTATATATATATACATATAAATATTTAAAAACTATAATATAACTATAGTATTAATAAAGATATTAGGTAGTAGTAATAAGGTAATAATAATAATAGAAAATAAAATTTAATTAGGTTAAAATAGTAAAAAAAAGGCATAAAAAGGACTAAACTAAGTGAAAGAACAAAATTTTCGGGGTGAATTTTAAAAAAATAGATATTAGGGGACCTATTTATGCTCGCGAAAGGACTAAAGGGACCAAAAAGGTAATAAACCCCTTCGGCCAAAACGCGCAGCAGCAACGAGGACCAGATTGAGAACCGAGTAAATTGTTGGGCTAAATTAAAATAACAAAACTTAATTGCAAAATCATAAAAAGGCGTATGACCAACATGCAAATATCCCCTTTAAAAAACACGCGATCCCGAGGCGGGTGGCCTGGCTCGGATCGGGTCAAAATCAAACGACGTCGTTTTGGGGTTAAAGGCCACCCAAAATGACGTCGCTTTTAAGGGCTATATAAAGCCCAAAACCCGAAAAAATCATTTTCACGAGTTTAAAAAAAAAAATTTCTTTTCCTTTTTTTTTTCTCTCGCAGAGGTGAGGAGGGGGAACTCGGCCAGGCTCACGTCGTCGTGCCGTCGCTCCGGCCATCATAAAAAATCTCATTTTTCTTCCCTTTTTTATATTTATAGACTAACGCTTATATATATATTAAAGAAAATTTTAGAAAAAGGAAAAATGAGATATTCGAATGTGACGGATTTGAAAATAAGAGAAAAAAACCTTTTTCGCGATTCTATATCTGCTCTGTTGGTATTTGTATTCGGAATAGAGTATTGGTATTGGTTACTACTATTCTCTTTTGAATCTTTCTGTTTGTATTGATGGAAAAAAATTTTTTTGCTAATTTTTTTGCTTTCTTATTGATCGAAAAAAAAACCCTGTACAATGGTTTTAAAATCGGCCTTTATAGCCTTTCTTTTACAAGCATTCTTTCCCTTTTCTGTCTTGTCTTTGTTTACTGGCTTTGCAGGCGCTTGGGCGGTGGCGAGGGTGGTGCTGCAGACAAGTGGAGCAAGTGGTGGCAGAGAGTCAGAGGCTAGGGCGGCGACTAGGTTTAGGAAAAATTAGGGTTTTCTAATTTTGTTTTTTTGGGCTAGGGTTAGGTTTTGGGTTTGGACTGATATGGGCCGGGCAATTTGGGCTTCGTACAAAAACTTAAATGAAAATATCCCTAGTACTAGTGAACAATTTCAATGGGTTCGTCAGTATGTGGATGAAGATATTTGCGAAATATGTAGTAAGATTTTACGATTTTTTATTTATATGTAATATTATAATTTTAATATTGGTCATGTTATATAATTTAACTATTTTAAATGTACTACTATTGTTGTTATTTGTTACTAAAATTTTGTACTATTTTATGTGTATTGCGGAAAATGCCTAGAAGACGATTACGAGAGTTAAGTATTGTCCACAATACTCCAAATTCAGAAAAAGCAAATAGTGAACAAAGAAACAGTTTGTTGGATCTTCTAGTGTGTCTGATATAGATGATGAGCCTGTAGAATTTTAAAGTAATGTTAAGTTTATTTTACATGCATGTTGAGTTTTATTATTGATTCATTTTTTAATTTTAATATAATAACATATCATTTTTCAACTGAAGGTGGTGGGACGTGAAGAGGTTGGGGACGTACACTGCTTAAAGATTTATACGACCTAAATCCTGTCGAGTGTGATAAAGTAAGGAGAAATATCTTATAGCCACTGTTGGATCCAAGCTCAATCATTAGCGAGGCTATTTAGGCATTATAGCACGAAATGCCAATATGTTGCCCATTAACTACGGATCATGGCATCACATGCCTGATGCCAACAAAAATCAGGCTCTCGATAATATTAAGGTAACAAAACGTGAATGTAATTTATAATACTTTGGTTTAACTTTCATTTATATTTACTTTTTAAACTTATTTTTTCTTCAGGAGAGATTTGGTTTAGAGGTCTCCGATGACTATATCAAGAAAACATTGGGTAAAAAATGGAGAGACCATAAAAGCAAGTTGAAAAACTAATATTTTAAGAAAGACATAAGCCTCGACGAAAAATTAAGAAATGTCCCGCCAGGAATGTTGAGGTACCAATAGGAAGATCAAGTTAGATTCTGGAATTCAAAAAGAGGAGAGGTATTACGTACTTCTAAAGTCTTATAAATTTTTCGATTATGTCAAATACATATTTACTATATACGTAATACAAATTTCATTATGTAGGACCGTGAGCAAGTTGGAACAAGCGTGATGAAACAAAAATTCACGCATTACCCGTAGGTCTAAAAGTTTTGCTTGTGTATCTAAGGCCGAGGTATTATAATTTATTAATTCTGTCAAATATTAATGACTTTATACTATTAAATTATATTTTTACTACTACAATGTAGGAAGTCTCGTCTGGTCAAAAAGTTGGACGCCTTCAGCTTTTTAACATTACGCATAGGAAGAAGGATGGATCTCCAATGACATTCGAAGCTGCAGAAATTATGGTATGTTTACTTAATAAAATTTGATTTATTATAAATATTTATAATGTCTAATTAAAATAGTTTAATTCATCGTTTTTAGTTTTAAATTTATAATGTTAAATTATGTTGCATTCCTTATTATATATTTCGTTTCTAACTCTTTCATTGATTTATAAGGATAAACTAAAAGAGAAGAAGGCGGAGTATGAAGCGACTGTTTCGACTGATAGTTCTGTTAATCTTGAAGATATTGATAACAGAATTATTACTGATGTTTTGGGTCCTAAAAGGTGGTACGACTGCTTCGACTAATAGTTATGTTAATCTTGAGTATATTTATAACAGAATTATCACTAATGTTTTGGGTCTTAAAAGGTATGGTCGGGTTCGATTTCAAGGATCTGGTGTTACCCCGACCCAATATTTTTGATCCGGCTCCCAGCAATACATGCCTTCCGGGAGTCAATCTCGTGCTGAAGTTCAGAGGCTAAAAGACCAGATAACTCATATGCAAGCGAGCACGATTGAGCAAATTGCTAATGTTCAAAGAAAATATGAAGATCTCCAGCAACAGCTTAGAGCGGATGCGGAAGAGGAAGCGGCAAATGAGCAGCGAGGGAGGCAGCAAATGACAATGCGAGGGAGGCAGAGGCAATATCGATGCTAGTAGAGCAGGACAGAAAGTACGATGAGCTCCAGCTACAACTTGAAAGATATGATGAAGATGTTTCAAAGAATGCAGGTTTAGCCATCTTAGACATTTTGTTTCTCGTTGTAAGATTATTTTTAACATTATTACATTTAACATTATTGTAAGAATATTTTCAATTATAATTCATTTAATTTATTGAATTTCAAGTATCATTTAGAATTAATGCATTTTGTGTGATTTTTATGCTACATTTGCTGTTTTGGGTTGGAATTATATGCTATATTTGTTGTTATTGGTTGGTTTTAGTGCAGGAGGGGTATGATATTGGACAAATTATACATTGCAAATTTGTACAAATTAGCGGCGTTCGTGAAAAAAGCACCGCTAAAAGTCATTACCTTTAGCGGCGTTTGTGGGATAAGCGTCGCTAAAGGTCATGACTTTTAGCGGCGTTTGTGGGAGAAGCGCCACTAAAAGTCATGACCTAAAAGTCATGACCTTTAGCGGTATTTTGTTTTTCTCATAAACGCTAAAGTTTGCGGCGTTTAATTTAGCAGGTTTTTTTAAGCTTCTAAAATGCCGCAAAATACTATTATGACACTTATAAACGCCTAAAAAAAAAAAACGCTAAAAGTCTATTTTACTGTAGTAGGTACTCTTTTTCATAGATGGACAAGTCTGCATGCCTTGGCCCTAAGGCCTTCCTAAGATATTATAAGCCACCCTTCTTATGTGAGCACAACTCCTATACCTATAGAATTGACATCTGTCTACAAAGAAAAGGACTTAGAAAAGGCAAGTAATATCCGAATCCATAGCATATAATAATTTTAATATTCGAATCCACAAATTTCGGATTGAATATCGTCGAATATCTGAATCCGCAATTTGAATATATCTCCTTAGCTTCCACTAGTCCAATGTTACTCCTTTTTACATGATTAACCAATGCTAAGCTAGTGTTTTACATTAACATCACATATTTTCAGAATCTTAGCTACATTTGGTTTTAGAGAACATTTTCTATTTTATTTTATTTTCAAAAATATTTTTTAAAAATTGAAAATATGTGATGTTAATGTAATGAAAATAGTGAAAACACGTTTGGTATATATTTTTAAAATAGAAATGAAAATAATTAAACAATTAAATTAAAGTATAATTTATTAAAAATATATTACAATAATAAAAACAAAATGCAATTAAATAAAAACAGTTTAAAGGTTATAAAATAAAAAGTTGTTTCTAAAAGGATTCGAAACACAATAAATTTAATGGATAAAATGGAACTTAAAAAATGTTAGTTTTCAATTTTTCCAAAACATGTTTTCATTGTTTGACATTTTATTAAAAACAATGAAAGCATATTTTAATTCTCCAATTTTCACATATTTTTATTTTATTTTCCAACAATCATTTTCAAAAGTTTTAACCAAATATATTTTCTTTATTATTTTTAATTTTTTGCAACCTTTGTTTCCTAAAATTAAACGCACGCTTAAATTTTCCTTAAACTTGTGAATTGTAAAGTCATGTCGAGTGATTTGAAGATTTCTTTTTTATAGTGCGAATAATCCAAGTGATAGAGTGTTCTTGAATAATATGCTTAAAATAATTTATTTTTTTGTCAACTAAGTCTTAACTTAATTGGTATAAATATTATTGTTGAAGTAAGTTAAAGTGAATTTGAGCGTTAAAATATATATATCTTCCTATTTAAAGATTGAGAAATATATATAAATAGTTCTAAGTATTGTATAGAAAAATTTCTTTTAAAACTAACTTTTAATTAATTTAATTTAATTTAAAATAAAATAACTTTTAAATAAATTGACGTTTTTAAAAAGTCTTTGGAAGATTTTTTTAGCGTAAGTCCTAGAAGAATCTTGATTCTTTATTGATTTTACAATTAATTTAATTTAATAATGGTAAATGTTGAGATTTAATTGACAAAGCCATGTGCCTATAATTGATTATAAATCAGATAAACATAATGTTTATTTGGTCCTCTAACTTTATAAAAGATATTGTTTTAATTCTTTATTTAACTTTATTTTATTTTTTTAGTTTTTGAATTTACGTTTTTTTCAATCACCCCAAATTATATAGAAAAATTAACTTTTTTAACTTTGCTGATGTGGCATACAAGGATGACATGTCAAAATTTAATTAATTTTAAATTTTTAAAATTCAAAAATTATAAGAATAATTTTTTAAAATTAAAATCATTAAAATTATTTAAAAATATATAAAATTAAAAAATAATTTTTAGTATTTTTAAATTTTAAAAATTAATTAAATGTTGTCATGTTATCTAAGTGACAATCCATTTCCATCTATTTTGAGATAATTTGATAAAAAATACGATTCTAAAGACTAAAAGAGGTAAAAATTAAATAGAAGACTAATGACTTTTTTATAAAACTAGAAGGCCAAAAAATCATTATGCTAATAATTAATATGCTGCAATTGCATATTATGTCATCAATTCACACCCTTAGATAATCCAACAAATTTTCTTTAATTAAAAAATATATTTCTTTTGGATTAAGCTTATATATAATGTTGTTTGAATCGGATCTAAATTCTAATTCAAAAGTAGTTTTGAATCGATTAAATTAAAAATTGATTAAAATTAATAAAATTAATTATTTTTAAAAAAATTAATAATATTTTAATCGAATATTTAAGAGTTTTGTTGGTTGTCGTGTATACTTGGTGTAATACTGTAGAAAGGGATTATTTCATTTGAATATTGATTAATCATGCTTGTCCTAATCACTGGGTTTCTTTTATTTATTTCTTTAGATGATGTTATAATGGGTTAAATAATTATTTGAATCCCATAATTTATTTATTTATATATTGCTAGTTTAATTTTTAATAAATAAAAATGATAGTTACATGTGTACTTCTGAGCAACAATTTCAAGTCTCAAGACTAATATTGTGTCGATCAGTTCCCCAAAAACATAATGAAAATAGAAAATCATGATAAAAATTAGAAAACAAATAATAAATAATTCCAAATTTCCAAAAATAAAATAAGATGAAATCATTACTCAATCCAAATCCAGAAAGATCATTCCATCTATTTTTCCTTTTCTTGATATCTAATAGATTTCTTCTCATCCCTTTTTGAAAGATATATACAACCTCATACATATTACATCATTTTTGCAGACATTCTAAGCCCCAAAAACCTACATCAAGAAGAAGTAGTAACATAAAACTAACTGAGCTAATTCCTGGTTTCACCTCGAACTGAATCATGGTTCATGGATGAAGTGAAAAAAAAAAAAAAAACTCGTATTCAAGCTGGTTTCTAATTAGATTTCTAGATAACTCTTCCTTAAATTTAATTAGAAGTAAAAGCCGTCGAGCGGATCGTAGGAATCGAAATGACATGATATTTCTTCATCAAGAAATGGAAAATTGGGTAATTCATAGCTAGCAGGATCCAGCGTAACACTTGTATTTATATTACAACTGTCCCAGAAAAATGGTTCATTCCAGAAATTTCCACTATTTGCCTCGTACCCTTCAAACGAAGTCCTCTTGTTGTTGTTATGATCGTATGTAACTGAGTCTTTGTTCGATATAACTGTGTTATCTTTGGTAATGGTGGAATATTGATCACTTGAAGTTGGTTGTGGGGATGCTGATAGTGAGCTCTCGAGAATTAATGGAGGATTTGTTGGAACATCAATTACAAGATGATGATGATTGTTTAGCTTCTTTTCTTTTCTCTCTACTGCCTTTTCACTGTTATTTTGCTTATCCATAAAGCGCTTCTTGAGATGCGTATGCCAATGGTTCTTTATCTCATTATCTGTTCGTCCAGGTAACTGTGCAGCAATGGCCGACCACCTGCATATTGTGAATTACACAGCATTAGATCATTAGACCAAAGCAGTATTTGAATAGATTCAAATGGATTAAAAAACAGTACCTGTTTCCAAGCGACTCATGTAATCTGATGATAGTCTCTTCTTCTTCCTTGCTGTAATTCCCTCTTTTGATATTCGGCCTTAAATAATTCAACCATCGCAGTCTGCAACTCTTCCCACACCTCGCCAGTCCTGAAAACACAAGAATCGATCCTTATATCACCATTTTCAACAATAATCCCCAATCTATACTCACTATGATATGGACCATATGGTGTCTTTACCTGCATACTTGGGGAGTTGTCGCCAATTCCAACACCCATATCTAGTAACATAAGCTGTCAGTTTCCTATCTTCCTCAGGTGTCCAAGTTCCTTTCCTTATTCCACTCTTATCACTGCAAGGTGTTCTCACCATGTTTGACTGCTCTATTTACAAACTATGAAACTTCAAAGTTGCAACAATTTATATACTATGCCCATGTTTAGACCACAACGTGTGACACGTTTTAGTTGTGGTATTTATAAAATATTCATTTGCATTTAATAAGGAAAAAAAAAAAAACACCCTTGTCGTCTATATCCAGGAAAATTCAGCAGGATGTCGTTTTCATGGTCAAATACTAGAACGATATAGCTGACACCTTCGAGGAAAGATTGCTACTATGAAACGTGATGTATGCAGCGGATGAACCAAAACTTCGACGAAGCTCAGTTTAATTTTGATCAACAGTAGATTCATTACGTTTTTTTTTTATCTTAAATTGTTTCTCAATAAACAAAAGCCATTGAAGATTTTGTAGGTTGTTTGATCGAGTCTGGTATATATATTTCCGTGCCAGTTTGTGAGTACAAAGTACAAACAATAAGTGCAATGTTGCTTTCAATAAAGTACAAACAATAAGTACAAACTATCTGTTTTGTTCCGTAGCTGAACATGGTTCATCTTCTGAATATCAACCTTGAAAATCATTGAATGGTATATCCTTTCTCTCGAAACATTCATATATCAAAAATAAAATAATGCCTGTCTCGAGACATGAAATCCCCTATCTCTAAATACAACATTGAAATTTAACAAATGAGTTGGATTCGAGTCCTAACTTCGCTTATGATCCCGTTTAATTCTAAAACAATTTTTGTGAGATTATTTGATATGGATTAATCATGTTCTTGAGTGTGTATGTTTTGTAATGTGATTGAATATATTTATCATTGTTGAGATCACTTGAAATAGTTTGAGTTGATTTGGCAACATAATGTGATATCAAGCAATTGAATCTAGAGATCAAATCGAGTGTGGGGTGTCACATTTAGTGCCAATTTAACACAACCTGTCATGAGTTGAGACTACAATTATTGAATCTAAGATCACAATAAAGTCAAATCCCGACACCATTGCTTTGCAACAATCAAGAGGACATGGATTCGACCATATCGTGCTATTTTCCTCCGATTTAAGAGTTTAGAGATAATAGAAGTAAACATTGTATATATATAAAGGGAGGGATAGTTCCACTCCCTTTTGTATCTTTTTTTTTTTATAATGTTAATATTTTAACGATCCAACTGTTAAATTTATTGATTAATTGTACTTGTTATGCATGTAGATTTTCGAACCGATCCGATATCTCTATTATATCTGTCGAAACCATTTTTATTTTAAGTTTGAAAAAATGATGTCGACTTAAAAATGTGATGTGGAGTCGCCACCAACCTTTTTTGTCTAGGTGAGATTGGATCACCTTGTAAAAAATTTTATTTGGTCTGCGAAATTAAATGACAAAAAGGGTTCGGAAGTTGGTTACGCACGAGGAAGGGTTAGCACCCCCGTATGCCCCAGAACGGGTACCAAATCGATTAATTAATGTCCTTGTGTTGAAAACTTGAAAATGTTTAAAATATAATTCTTTTTAAGGAAAGTTAATTAATTTTGAATTGAATCTCAAGATTAACTCGTTTCAAAGGAATAAAAATATAATATCCAATTCGTTAGGATATAACACGTTTATACCTCGATACCGAGATCATCTTTGATCTTCAAAACATGAAATTAAAAGGGTATTTGGTTATTTGGTTGAACGGAAAATCGACACCCAGCACGTTAGAGCGCAATTCCTCGAACTTCTAAATATCAAATATTGCCTTGATTTAAAAAACTTTTTAAATAAGTGCTTAAAAATGACTCAAAATGCTTTTATTGAATCACTAAATAATGAGAAACAAAAATGTAGTATCAAGGATAGAATAATAATACGTGAATACAATATTTGTACAAATGGTTGACAAAATATTATGCACATACAATTCAATATATGCACAATCAATAATTTCACAATTTCCATTTTGAAAATACCAACATTATTAATCAAGAATCAAAATTGAAAATATAACTAATTAAATACAAAATAAAATATAGCAAATTTTAAAATAAATAAGCAAATATTATACATAAAATAATATGTGTCAATTTAAATAATATATACATAATAAAACTTGATATAAAATAAATGTATATATAAAAATAATAATGATATATAAAAGTAATTAGAATAAATAAATACATAATTTAAAATAAGATCTTTAAATGAACAATTATATTTGTATAAATTTAAAATAAAATATATACATGAAATAAAAACACTTTGGTAAAATTTTATATATAAACATTTATGTATATACTTATAATAAAAATATATATATTTACATTCGATATTATATTAATTTTGTATCATACAAATATTAAAAGAGAAATAAGAAATAAAAGATAAAGTGTATATAATAAAAATATATATAAGTAATTTAAAACATATCAAAGTTAATAAGTTAATTCAAAGCAATTTAAAACAAAAGAATAGAAAAACTCAATTGAATTGAAGATAAAATTAAAAGGTTAATTTATAAATAAATAAAGCCATTAAACAAAAAATAAGGATTAAAGTAAAATGCATGCCAATAAGCAGGGATTAAAAGTTCAAATATTTCGAGTTGCGGAAACACTGCGTTTAGACAAGTATCAAATTGAAATATCACACAAATTCCAGGGAGAAATTAAAATATAAAAGATATAGAGATGAGATTCAATCAAATGACAGTGCAAAATGAAGGGGCTAATCGCACAATAAAAGCACTTTAAATGAAACACGCGGATCCTCCGAGTTTTTGGGTCGGATTGGAATGGGGGTGATTTTATGCGACGTCATTTAAGCCACTTAATCAGTCTTCAAACGACGTCGTTTCACATGATTTAAATAGGTTAATAAAACCTTAAAACCATCAGAAAGCTTCTAACCCCTTTTTGAAATCGAACCCTAATCCTTTCCCTTTCCTCAGCTGCGCTGAAAGAAATCGCAATCCGGCCACCGTACTGCCAAGGTAATCGGCGATTAGTGATGAATCCGAGCCTTTTTTGAGCGATCCTTTTAAAATTTGACTCAAGGCCTTAATATTTTCAACCTTAAGGACCTTCTTTGCTTCGATCTCGACGAAGAAAGATAGATCCGACGGTGAAATTAACTGGTAAGTATTTTCTCCTTTATCTCTTCTCGCATGCAATAGATATATAGATCAAAACAAAAAAATAATAATAAAGAACTCAATCAATCCTCTGATAGTCACCTTTCATTATTTTCTCCTTTTTTACTTCTTGCATATGAGTCCGTAAAAAAATCGGATCATTTTACATTCGATTTTGGCCCTATTTATAGCCGAATGTAAATCGAAAAATAAAATCAAAAATTATTCTACTTTGCTGTATTCTGTTGCCATCCCTTGCTGTATTTCTTATTTCTGTTTGTTTATTTGTTTGTTACAGATGGAGCCGTCGCGGAGGGGAAGCCCGAACTGCTGCGGGGCGCATGTGGGGAGGCATGCTGGCGTGGATGCACGTGAATCGCATGTAGAAGAAAGCTGAGGCGCTGGAGAGCTCCAGAAACCTCTAGGGTTTTGGAAGGCACTGAGAAGGTTGGGGCGTTTGGGCCAATTTGGCATTTGGGTTTCGGATATTGAGTTTTGTATTTGGGCCTTATTTTTAATTTAATCTGGGTTTAAATTTTGTTTGGGCCAATTGGGTTTTGCTGTAAATAAGGACTGTGGACCTTTTTATTAGACCTTATTTGGTTTCATCTGATTTATTATCTAGTTTTAAATGGGCCGGACAAAATGAGCCTATTATAGTTACCTCTTTACTCATTATCGTGTAACGAGAATAGAACAAAGACTTCAAAAAGGGCCAATTTTGCCCGGTCTTGTTGAATCTTGACCTCTTTCAGTGCTTTTATTCTTCAAGTAGCTTCATTCCATCCCACTGCATCTTCAAGGGCATAGGAACTAGCACTTCGATCCAATTTGATGTAATTTCAGGGAGAAGAGATTTGTAGCTTCAATCTGCTCCGTCGAAACTTCATGGCGATAAGAATTCAGAGGGAAGAGATCCGTAACCTCAATCATCTCTGCTGAAACTTCAAGGGAATAAGGATTGATCCTTAATGTAAACTCAGAGAGAAGGGATTTGTAGCCTCAACCTACTCCACTGGAATTTCGAGGAGATGAGAATTCAGGGAGAAGAGATTCGTAACCTCAATCTTTTCTACTAAAACTTCAAGGGAATAAGGATTGACCCTCAATGTAAACTAAGGAGAAGGGATTTGTAGCCTCAACCTACTCCACTGGAACTTCGAGGAGATAAGACTTTAGGGAGAAGAGATTCGTAACCTCAATCTTCTCTACTGAAACTTCAAGAAAATAAAGACTGACCCTCAATGTAAACTCAAGGAGAAGGGATTTGTAGCCTCAACCTACTCCACTAAAACTTCGAGGAGATAAGACTTCAGGGAGAAGAGATTCGTAACCTCAATCTTCTCTACTAAAACTTCAAAGAAATAAGGACTGGCCCTCAATGTAAACTCAGGGAGAAGGGATTTGTAGCCTCAACCTATTCCACTGGAACTTCGAGGAGATAAGACTTTAGGGAGAAGAGATTTGTATCCTCAATCTTCTCTGCTAAAACTTTAAGGGAATAAGGACTGATACTCAATGTAAACTCAGGGAGAAGGGATTTGTAGCCTCAACCTACTCCACTAGAACTTCGAGGAGATAAGACTTTAGGGAGAAGAGATCCGTATCCTCAATCTTCTCTACTGAAACTTCAAAGAAATACGGATTGATCCTCATTGTAAACTCAGGGAGGAGAGATTTGTAATTTCAACCTACTCCATTGGAACTTCGAGGAAATAAGAATTCAGGTGTTCGATCTGTTTCACTACTGCTTAGTGAGATAAGATCTGCAATCTTTAACTGATTCGCTCCACTGCTGTTTAAGGAGACAAGATCTACAATCTTCAGCCTACTCTACTACTATTTAGAGAGAAGGACTGGTCATTCTTGATCTGCTCCACTGCTACCTCGAGGAAACGAAATCTAAAATCTCCAGTCTGCTTCCTTTCTATCTTAGGAAGATAAGACTACAATCTTCGATCTGCTTCACTGAAAACTCAGGAAGACTAGATCTGCGAACTCACCGATGTTGCGACCCCGTCCTCTAGGGGACTTGTAACACCCCAAACCTGGCCCAAACGTTATGGCCAAATTCGGTATATTACAGATGAAAACATTTTGAAAACCCTTGTCTAGCCGATTCAGTTTAGGGTAAAAGATGTTGTCTTATTTTAAAAACAGTTGAGGTGTATGAAGAAAGCAATACTTAGTTCATTTAAAAATATATTAAGTCAAGTTGTTACCAATTTTGTCGTTGTACTTGGATGGTACGAAAAGAAAACATTTTCGCTTGATTTTAAGAAAATTTGTGTAATCATTTTAAAGTCATTAAACAGTTTAAATAATTTATCCAAAATATGTAAAACAATAAAAATAATCTTAGGAGGCCTTATTACAACTTAAATAAATAAAACCAAAATAAAATAAAATAATTCAAAGTTCATCTAGTCCATAATTTCACCAGATGGCCACCTCGAGTCCATCCGGCCCACATCCGCGATCTACGAGTCACCGAAAAATATTAAAGGAAAAGGTGAGTCACCTAGACTCGAGTAACCTTTTCCGGTTTAATGCAACAACATACACAATTTATAACAATTTAACATGCACAAAATTATGCACCCAACCTAGCCATCCAAACACCTTTCTCTACCCTGTGGTACTAAACCACCGGTGGTGCCAAACCACCGGTGACTTATAGTCACGATATACAACAATATTGTGGTGCCAAGCCACCGGTGGGGCCAACCCGTGTGATACCAAATCACCGGCGTCGATCCCATAATATAATCCGTGGGGCCAACCCACTATGGTGCTAAGCCAATCGACGAGACGCTATGAGGTGCCAAACCTCCTGAGGTGCTAAACCTCGGTGACCGTAGTCACAAAATGTGGTACTAAACCACCGTGTCCGTCGATTACCGAATATCACTTCCCTCCACTCATATATCCCACATCAATCCATGATATTTAATGTAAATCATGCCAACATGCTTATTTAGCAACATACATCGGATTTATCAATAACCATATATATTAAATCACATATACCAAATATGTCATGCTTCCCAAAAGCATCATAAAGAACTCATAACGACAAGGACTTACTCAAGCCTTGCTTATACCTTTATGGTATTAAATCAAAGCTACACAAACCGATTTAGCATACACAAAATACTTAGCACATTAATTAGTTATAAAGTGTGTATCTACACACCGTTACTAGTGAGAGTCCTAAATCCCGAAGAATCAAGTCGGCCACACTAGATTTCCTTGCCCCTGATATTCGGCCAAATACAAGGTTAGTACCCTAGACCATTCGGCCAAACCAAATTAATTCCAAAGGGTTACTCATGAACCCGAAACCTTACCTAACTGCTTTTGATTATCAACCACCACCCACTACGTGTGAATCAGCTTCACTTCCCTACAATCGGCATTCACACACCATATCAATAGCCTTCGGCTTTGAATATATAAACACATCAATGAACTGATGATCTTAAAATGAAACCTTACCACCACTTACCAAAGTCGATCGCCGAGAATAGGCTTAGATCGATTGTTCCAAATATCCGGAGACCCTACAATATGTCGGTTTCAAAAGAGTATTATCACCTTTGATATCAAATGCCAAAATTGGCTCTTACCTTCCTAGAAGTCGACAGAGGAGAGGGAAAAAAGAAGAAATAATATTCGGCCATGCATACATACCTTCCAAAATCGATTGACAAAGGAATCCCGAAGAGATCAACACCACACTCAATATTCGGCCAAGGTGAGTTAAATAGAAGGAAAGAAATTCCAGCACATAGGTAGGGAATAGATTCGGCTGGAGGAAGAAAATAATGGGAAAAAAAAAGGAGATAGAGGTTTCGGCTAAGCTTGATAACAATCAAGGTTCGGCTTTGAGGGGAAAAGAGGATGAAGAAGAAGTAGAAAATAAGCTAGAATTTTAGCAATATAAGCAGAGGAAATTCGGCAGCAGCTATGGAGAAAAGAAAAGAGAAAATTGAAGGACTTTTGGCACCCCTTTGCTGTACAAAAATCAACTTTGAACAGCCCCCCAAAGAGTCCCAATGCTAGCCAATTCCTCCCTCTCTATGCTGATAATTTCAGCTCTCAATTATCAAAGATTTAATCAAAATTTATCTAACTTCTTATCCCCTAGCTACTCTCACAATTTAAATGAAAATAAAATTGCAAAAGCCACTCTCTTCCAGCCGATTAAGTGCAGGAGAAATAAAAAAAATAAACTTCATCCTTATCATTTAAGGAGTCCAATTTCATGCCATTACCTTTCTCCATTCATGCCGGCCTTGGGAAAAAAAAAACCAAGCTATTTGCTATGTTTGGCTCGAACCAATGACCCCAAGCAAGAAAGAAGAATAACCCCTATAAGCGCCCAAACCAACTCTTCCACTTAGACTTTCATGTCAAATACCCCTTTCATTAACTTATAAACCTTCTTCTTGGCCCTTTTTCTTCTTTAATGCAAAAGCCCAAAATAATTATTCATTGCGTCCCTCGAACCCGTGACACGCCTCTTTCTACACTCTTAAGTGGCGCCAAGCCACTCCTACCACTGGACTTTCATGACAGAGCCTTCACCAATTAATTTTAAGGCCTTCCTTCTAAGCCCATCACTATATAAAAAAATAAAACGCTCAATGCTCCTCCTGTCACTCGAACTTGTGACCAGCGCTCTCCCCTTCACCTCCAACACGCATGGAACCACTTAGCCAACTAGATCCTTGTGTCAAGTCCCTTCTAAAAATTTTCTTAACCCCTAATTCACCTAGCCTTCCTCCTTTAAGCACTTAAAAAGAAATTTTTAACCCTAAGTCGCCTAGCTCGGGTTTAATTCTAGACCTTAGAATCATGCCAAATAAATCATAATATTAATTTCTTCAAGCGCATACACACACATGGGAATAAATTATTTAATTTCAAACAGCCCCTAATTTAGGGTGTTACAGTTCTACCCCCCTTAAAAGAATTTCGGCCTCAAAATTATCTGGATTAGAAGAGTTGGGGGTATTGCTGCCGCATCACATCCTTGAGCTCCCATGTGGCCTCCTCCGTACCATGGTTCCGCCATAACACTTTCACCAAAGGTGCTGACTTCCTACGTAGAACCTTGACATCACGATCCAGGATTTGTACCGGCTCCTCCTCGAAAGACATGTCCGGATTTACTTCAATTTCCTCAACTGGCACAACGTGTGATGGATCCGACCGATATCGTCTAAGCATCGATACATGGAAGACGTCATGGATCTGGCTCAATTCTGCTGGCAACTCAAGCTGGTAAGCTATCGGTCCCACTCGCTTCATTACTGTATATGGCCCTATGAACCTTGGGCTTAGCTTCCCTTTTCGCCCAAATCTCAATACCTTTTTCCAAGGTGACACCTTTAGAAAAACTTTATCTCCCACTGCATACTCCATTTCCTTGCGCTTAAGATCAGCATAAGACTTCTGTCTATCTGAAGCTTCCTTGAGACGAGCCCGAATCACCTTAACTTTATCTTCTATTTCTGTCACCAATTCTGGACCCAAAATTTGTCGTTCACCCAACTCCGCCCAACACGTAGGAGTCCGGCATTTTCGTCCATACAGTGCTTCATATGGAGCCATCTCAATACTCGCTGATAACTATTGTTATAAGCGAATTACGCTAACGGTAGGTACTCTTCCCAACTACCATTGAAATTGAACACACCCTCTTAGCATATCCTCTAAAATCAGATGACCTTTCCGATCGCCCATCGATCGTGGATGGAAAGTCATCTTCGAAATCCAATTGTGTGCCCAAAGCTTGATGCAACGCTTTCGAACCTTGACGTAAATCTGGGATCCCTATCTGAGATGATCGATACCGATACACCATGCAACCTTACTATTTTCGACACATACGCCTTAGCTAGCTTCAAGTGAGTAATCCACCCTTACAGTATGAAGTGAGTGATTTAGTCGACGGTCCACAATCACCCAAATCAAGGCCCTTTTTTGGGCGTAAGGGTAGCCCATCGACAAAA
This sequence comes from Gossypium rotundifolium, assembly GCA_025506655.1. Taxonomy (NCBI): domain Eukaryota; kingdom Viridiplantae; phylum Streptophyta; class Magnoliopsida; order Malvales; family Malvaceae; genus Gossypium; species Gossypium rotundifolium. The sequence goes on from CP106725.1 coordinate 167,563,877, forward strand.
TCCATCGTGATCCTCTCCCATTTCCACTGAGGGATCTTTATTAGTTGAAGTAAACCCGATGGCAACTGATGTTCAGCCTTAACCTGCTGACATATCAGACACCTTCCCACAAATTCGCCACCTCGCTTCATTCCGGCCACCACGTAATTGTTTCCGCAAATCTCCATACATCTTGCTACCTCCAGGATGCATAGCGATGGGCTGCTATGTGCATCCCAAGAATTCTCTGCCTCAATTCCACATCTTTGGCATACATGCTCGCCTTGAAAGTATAATACTCCTCATCGGACAAGCTATACCCTTTCAAACCACCATCTTGAACTTGCAATCTCCGTGCATTCAAACTTTCATCCACTAATTATTTTTCCTTAATCTCCTCGATCCAAGATGGCTTAACTTGTAGTTCTGCCAAAAGACTTCCATCGTCGTATAGACTCAAATGAGCAAACATCGCCCTTAAGTCCGCCACGACCTTCCGACTTAACGCGTCAGCCACCACGTTAGCTTTGCCCGGATGGTACTCAATAGAACAGTCGTAGTCCTTTAATAGTTCAATCCACCGTCGATGCCTCAAGTTCAAATCCTTCTGAGTCAAGAGATACCTCAAACTTTTGTGATCCGTATAGACTATCGACTTCTCTCCATACAAGTAATGTCTCCATATCTTCAAAGCGAAGACCACTGCTACTAACTCCAAATCGTGAGTTGGATAGTTAACCTCATGCGGTCTTAGCTGACGGGACGCATAGGCCACTACCTTCCTTTCCTGCATCAATACACATCCCAACCCAGTATGGGACGATCACAAGAAATCAGAATAACTTCCCCAGTCAGTCAGATGTGAACCGAGCTTCGTCGAATCTTCCTTAGCTTATCAAAACTTTCCTGCTGCTTCTCCGACCATACAAACGAAACTCTCTTTCTTAATAACTTAGTTAGTGGGGCTGCAATTAAAGAGAACCCTTCTACAAACCTTCGATAGTACCCTGCCAGACCCAGAAAACTTCAAATTTCTGCCACTGACTTAGGCGGTTTCCACTCCAACACCGCTTCAACCTTGCGAGGGTCCACTCTAATCCCTTCCGCTGACACCACGTGACCTAAGAAAGGCACCTCCTAAGCCAAAATTCACATTTATTGAATTTGGCATATAACCGCTTCTCCTCAAGACTTGTAGAACTATACGTAAATGCATGTCATGCTCCTCCTCCGTCTTTGAATAAACCAATATGTCGTCTATAAACACCATGACAAATTGATTCAAGTACTGCTAAAACACCCTATTCATTAAGTCCATGAATGCTGCCGGTGCGTTGGTCAACCCAAATGGCATCACTAGGAACTCATAATGCCTATACCGAGTACGGAATGCCGTCTTGTGAACATCAACCTCCTTCACCTTAAATTGATGATAACCTGACCTAAGGTCCATCTTCGAGAACACCGATGCACCCTTCAGTTGATCAAACAAGTCATCAATCTGGGGCAACGGATACTTATTTTTGATCGTTAACTTGTTTAACTGATGGTAGTCGATACACATCCGCATTGACCCGTCTTTCTTCTTGACAAGCAGCACAGGTGCTCCCCACGGAGATATACTTGGTCGGAAAAACCCTCGGTCCAAGAGTTCCTGAATTTGAGCCTTCAGGTCCACCAATTCCTTTGGTGCCATTCGGTAGGGTGCTATAGACACGTGTGCTGCTCCGGGCAATAAGTCTATACCAAACTCAACTTTTCGATCTGGTGGCAAACCCGAAAGTTCCTCTGGAAATACATCAGCGAATTCCCCTACCGTTCGGACCTTCTCAACTCCTGACTCCTTAGCCTCCAAGGCACATATTCGAACCAAAAAAGCCTCACGCCTCTTCTCGACCATCTTCTCTCGCCTTCAACGCAGACACCACGTTGGATAAGTAATCTCTTCTATTACCTATCATAACTACTTCATCACCTCACCATCTTCGAACCATGCGCTTAGCAAAGACAATCCAACTTCGCCGATGCTTAACCAACCACCATGCCAAGAATTAGATCGAACTCCCCAAACGGCAGCTCCATCAGTCGACCACAAACACTATCCCTTGAGTTCTAGGGTACATCTCTATATAGCTTGTTTACAACTACTGAGTTACCTAGAGGGCTAATTCATCGTCATCTCCTAGAAGTGGTCTCGAAGTCTATGTTCATGGTCTCTACCACACTACTAGCAATGTATAAATGCGTTGAACCCACATCAATTAATGCAACATATGGAAGACCAAAAATTAGGAACGTACCAGTTATAACGTCCGGTGCGTCACCCTCCTCTCGATGCCTCGCTGCGTAGACTAAACCAGGTTGCCTTGCTTCTGTGTTGCCTGCCCCTCTTCCCAGATTTTTATGACCTCGATTAGAACCATTGCCTCCTCTACCATTACCACGACCCCTCTGTGGTGGTCCTACATTTCTAGCCTGAGCACGGTTCTGACCCTCTGGCTGATTCTTAGCCAACTTCCGAGGACAATCCCTTACACGGTGATCCAAAGATCCACATTCAAAGTATCCCCTTTCACCGGTCCAACAACCTCCCCAATGTGATTTTCCACAACGATTACACTGAGCCGGTCTCTGATTAGTAGTCATGGGCCTTCCTCCCTGATTCGGCCCACTCTGCCTAGGCCTTTTTTGAGCATTGCTACCCGATCCAGACAACCCAAATCCTCTTTTCTGCTTGTTCCTATCGTAGTTACGTCTTACGACGCCTTGACCCCTTGGCTACTTTAGCCTTTTTCACCAAGACAAAACTCATGCTCCTGCGTGGAGCAATCAGCGACCTCAAATCATCCCTAAGCCCGTCTTCAAAGCGGACACACCGTTCATGCTCGTTGATATAATTCCCACAGATAGCGTATCATTTCAAGAATTCCGCTCATACTCATCACGCCTTATTTCCTTGTACCAACCTCGAAAGGCTTTCCTCGAGCATCAATGTACCGGTGCCCACATACTTCTTTTGATAGCGACTTTGAAATACTCCCAAGTAAGGTCATCTCAGTAGCACCATATCATACCGTGAGCCACCACCGATATAACTCATCCTTTAGAAGCGACACCGCTCCTTTCACTTCTCCTCATCCACGATCAAGATCATCCATGATCCTTTCAATCGATTCTAACCAAGATTCTCCAGACTGGGTGTCACTCCCGATACACCTTGAATACCTCGCCTGTTGGATCAAGTCGCCGTGCATGACTTTCGAGCTCCCATACCTCCACTCGCCCACCACCATCTCAAGGACTCGAACACAGCTTGCGTTACTGCCTCACCTCCCGTCTGATCCTGCTCCTCAGCTCTAAAAATTAGGGGTAGTGGTGGCGGTGGTACCCCATTCTCCGATTCCTGACCCGACCTCACGGGTTCTGACACGGTTATCCTGCCCCTACAGCGTCCACGACGGCGACGTCCTCTAGAGCTCATTCTAACTATTGCGCTTTAATCTGATTAAGAAATTTTATGGATTAGTATTTCACTTGGTTATCCGCGAAGAAATTTTATGATAGGAGTTTTAAGAGTGGTTCTTTCGTAATCAAACAAGCACACAGTCATTCATTCATTCATTCAAAGAAACGTTGTAGTTTCGTTGTGATTATTTTTCCACTACCCAGGGGCTTTTTCGTAATTTGTCCTACAGGGGTATTTTTGTAATTTTTTTAAAAACACAGGTTCTTGGATGATTTTGTCAAAAATTATTTTAAATCTCTTAATTTCCCGGGGTATTTGGAAAATTTTGAAATTCGGGGGTCTTTCGGTGATTTTAGAACTCAGGGGCATTTTGGTAATTTTCCACAAATCAGGGTGATTTTGTAAAATTTGATAAATCAGTGATGTTTCAAAGGTTGTAAAACTTTGAGAGTTATTTTTAAGAATTTATCTTCCATTTTGATGGTGTTGTAAAAATTTTGAAATCCAAGGTCATTTTGGTAATTTTGCTGGTGAGGGGCAATTTTGTAATTTTACAAAATCATGATGTTTTTGAAGTTTAAGGTTTTTAAGCACTTTTTATGAAATGAAAATTTTGATTAAAACCGTGGGTATTTTGGAAATTTCATGATTCAAGGGCATTTTCGTAATTTTACCCCTAAGGGTATTTTAGTAATTTCACATAATATGGGTATTTTCACAAAATGACTTTCAAAAATTAGGTTCTAAGTGATTTTACAAATGAAGGATATCTTAAAAATTTCTATTTGAAAATTTTCATACGGAGGGTATTTTGGTAATTTACAAACCAGGGGTAGTTTGGTCATTTTTGCAACAAGGTTTTATTTTCCTCAAAAACAAAACGGCTAATCCCTTTCGGGTTTTATTCTCGCATGCAATAGATATATATATATCAAAAAAAAAAAAGGAAAATAAAGAACTCAATCAATCCTCTGATAGTCACCTTTCAATATTTTCTCCTTTTTTACTTCTTGCATATGAGTCCGTAAAAAAAATGGATCCTTTTACATTCGATTTCGGCCCTATTTATAGCAGAATGTAAATCGAAAAATAAAATCAAAATTATTCGCTTTGTCAGATTCTCGCTGCCATCCCTTGCCGTATTTCTTGTTTCTGTTTGTTTATTTGTTTGTCACAGATGGAGCCATCGCAGAGGGGAAGCCCGAATCGCCGCAGGCGCACGTGAGGAGGCATGTCAAGGTGGATGCACGCAAATCGCAGAGAAGAAAGTCACATGGCTTGAGAGCTCTAGAAACCTCTAGGGTTTCTGGAAGGCACTGAGAAGGTCGGGTCGTTTGGGCCAATTTGGCATTTGGGTTTCGAATATTGAGTTTTGTATTTGGGCCTTATTTTTATTTTAATCTGGGTTTAAATTTTGTTTGGGCCAATTGGGCTTTGTTGTAAATAAGGACTGTGGACCTTTTTATTAGACCTTATTTGGTTTCATCTGATTTATTATATGGTTTTAAATAGGCCGAGCAAAATGAGCCTATTACAATATTGATCTAAAATACTATATATATATATATATATATATATATATTATATTTACTAAATGTCTGAAAGTATTTTACATAAAGCAAATAGTTAAAATTTTTAATTTATGTCATGTATAGTCTATTTGAATGGAATATGAGATATGAAAGTTGAATCATTAAAATATTAATATTAAAAAATACAAAAATATGTGGTGTAACTAGATCCCTCCCTATATTATATATGAAAATCAATTAATAATTAATGTAATAAATAACTTATATTATTGATACCTAATTTCGAGTTTTAAATCCACTACAACCCTTAAAATTAAAATTTTCTTTATTTTTAAAGAAATAACATGGAATTTTATTTGAAAAAAAAAAAAGCACATGTGGACTACATCATTATTGGATGGTAAAAAAAGGAAAAGAATGAAAATTGTTGATACTAGTGTTCAACAAGAAAAGAGACAAGGATGAGATGACAGTGGTGGCTAGAAGATCAATTCACGTGAGTTGAGCAGAGAGAAGGAGTTAGGGAGATAAGGAGAGGAAAATGAGATTGTATGCCAGAGTGAATGCTTAAGATTGGTGAAAGGGAAAAAGATCCCTTCCATAATTGTGCTCTAAGGTATTTATAGGGGGAAGGTTCCCATGCGTGGTGATGCCACATCACTAACAATATTGGTGATGGCTCGCTCATGTTGTGGGCTAGATGGCACGTCTGTTATGTGTTGCTTGTCATCAAGCAGGGCTTGCTCAACCATTCCCTTTGTCGAGATAGTGCAAGGTCGTTAGTTCTGATCAGTGATCTCCTCTTGTCCAAATCAGAGTAAGGTATAACAAAACGAAAAAAAATTAATAAATATTTTTTTATTTAAGATTTTGTTTGATTTTTTTGGTCAAGACTAAATTATTCTATTAATAATAGAGAAATATATTAAAACAATTTGTAATAATAGAAGAATCTAATTATTATGTATCTAGTGAAAAGTTCATTTAGGAGAAATTATTTTATGGATCCTCCCACCATATTATTCATTGTCCCTTTTCAATTATTTAATGACATTTCAACAATTATTTCATATCATTGATACATAATTTTGATAATTTGTTAACATGAACCCCTGAACCCCAGACGTTCAGGTACGTGTTCGACAGTTCAAGGTTCGGGGTTCGAGTTTGGGTTCAAAGTTTAGAATTTTAGATTTGAGATTTAAAGTTTAGGGTTTAAAGTTTCAAATTCATGGTTTAAGATTTAATATTAAGGTTTAAAGTTCATGATTCAGGGTTCAAGATAAAAAAATTACCAAAATTATATATCAATGACATGAAAAAAATTACTAAAATATTATTAAATAATTAAAAAATGATCTTGAATGATGTGATAAAGAGAGTCTATAAGATAATTTATCCATGAAGAAATCCAAAATTTTATAATGACATTCCTTTTAAGATTTATCCAAAAGTACACGTCTTCTGTTATTGCTTACATTTCATGCTTTTTTTTTTTTTCTTTTTGACCAAAGTTCATGTTCCTTTATATGATCTTCCTTTGCTCTCAACATTAAATTATTCTCCACGTGTAACTATTCTTTTCTTAGTTTTAACATGCAAACTAAGATTTCATCCAAAGTAATATCAAATAATTCAATTTACTGTATATTATTTTAATTGTGATTAAAATTATATTTTATATTTATAATTTCATATTTGTTTTAATTTGAATATAATTATATTTAAATTTCAGTACAATTATGCATTATAAATTGATTATGATTATAGTTATTCAAATGTACCGTAAGTCTGTGATCATGATTGTATTTATATTTTATATTTATAACTTAGGATAAAAATTAAAATATTTGTGTTGAGTATGACTCTTATTTCAGTAAAATTTGAGAAATAATCTTTCAGTTAAACTCTATTTATTTGTTTCAATCAAACTCTGATTAGTATAGATTATTTTATTATTATTTGACCTATAAATTTAGCCTATAAATAGGCTCTTTTACAACCTTAGAAAATACACCTATTAGAGATTAGAACTCATAATACATTTAGATAATTTTGTGTTTATGTTTTGAGGGTTCTTTATTTTCGGGTTTTCGAGGTTTAGTTTTTATCTTCATCTTTTGTACTCTTCGTTCTTTTGCCATTATAGTAAAATTATATTTGCCCTTGAGTTTTTTATCCTCTTTGGAGGGGTTTTTCTATGTTAAATTTGTACGTTCAATTTCTCAATTTATTTCGCTATTTTTTTACTTGTTGCTTAATCAGGTCGCTCTCAACAAATAGTATCAGAGCTAGTTAAATTTTCAGAGATTAGCTTGTTCAGAGATGGTAGCAACAAGGTTTGAAATTGAAAAGTTCGATGGTGAGACAAATTTCAATCTGTGGCAAGTTCGGATGATGGCAATTCTAGTTCAAACCGCATAAAAAGGTTGTTACCAGAAAAAAGCCTGAGAATCTAAATCAAACATAATGGGAAGAGCTTGATGGAAAGGCCTTGTCTGCAATCCTGTTGTGCCTCGCGAATACGGTATTGTAGGAGGTATTGATGGAGAAGACCTCATCCGCCTTGTGGAAAAGGTTAGAAACTCTTTATGCGACTAAGTCTCTGGCTAACCATTTAGTGTTGAAACAATGTCTATTCACGTTTCGCATGAATGAATGTGAGCTTCTTAGAGATCACATTAGTCAATTCATTACTCTTTTAAATGATTTGAAGAACGTTGAGGTTCATATTAATGATGAAGATCAGGCTATACTATTATTGTGCTCTTTACCCCTTTCATACAAGTTTTTAGGGAGATCCTGATTTATAGCAGAGACAAACTCTCGTTCGAAGATGTGAAGGGTCATTTGTTGAATAGAGACAAACTCGACAATGAGTTTGGTTTGGATAGCAAGACAGATAAGCAAGCTTTCATTTTGGTAGCATCAAAGGAACGAGACAAAAGGTGTCGCTATTGTAAAAAGTTAGGTCACGTCAAAGCAGATTGTTATAAACTAAGAAATAAAAGAGCTACTGAGAGTAACAAGAAAGATGTAGCTGGTGCTAATTTGGCCGATAAAAGTGGTGATGATTTCTTGTTAGTGTCAACGAGTGATAACTCCAAGCTCACATCTGAGTGGATCCTAGATTCGGGATGTTTTTTCCACATGTATCCTAATAGAGAATGGTTCTCCACATACAGTTAGGTTGAAGGTGGAGTTGTGCGCATGGAAAGCGATTCATCTAGTAAGGTAATTGTTATTGTACTGTTAAAATTAGGATAGATGATGGGATAGTTAGGACACTCTCAGATGTCAGGTATGTATCTGATTTACGAAAGAATCTCATCTCCTTGAGTATTTTAGATTTGAAAGGATGCAAAATCAACATCGAGTCGAGCGGCATTAAAGTATCTCGTGGAGCTCTCGTTTTGTTAAAAGGTAAAAGAACCAACAGCCTTTATATTTTGGAAGGTTCTATAGTGATAGGTGAAATCGACATCCCTCATCCGTTATGAAGTCAAAGTCAACTCGTTTGGAGCGGGTGCAACTTGGTCATAAGAGGGAAAAATGTATGACTATTTCGTTGAAGAAATGTTCTCTTTTGGATGCAGGTTTTGAAAAGTTTGAGCACTGTGTTCGTGAAAATCAGACTCGGATTTGTTTTAATTTGGCAATGTACAAGTCAAAGGCTAGAAGTCTTCTAGTTTCTAAGCACAAATTTGACTTAGTTAATTCTCTGCATAGTTCAAGATAGGCCCGTGGCGGGCTTTGGCAAAGATAGCATTGTGGAAATATGAGTCAAGGTGGAGATTTGTTGAGTATGACTCATATTTCAGAAAAATTTGAGAAATAATCTTTTAGTTAAACTCTGTTTATTTGTTTCAATCAAACTCTGATTAATCTATATTATTTTATTATTATTTGACCTATGAATTTAGCCTATAAATAAGCTCTTTTACAACCTTAGAAAGTACACCCATTAGAGATTAGAACTCATAACACATTTAGAGAATTTTGTGTTTATGTTTTGAGGGTTCTTTATTTTCGGGTTTTAGGGTTTTAGTTTTTATCACTATCTTTTGTACTTTTTGTTCTTTTGCCATTATAGTAAAATTATCTTTGCCCTTAGTTTTTTATCCTCTTTGGATTGGTTTTTCCATGTTAAATTTGTGTGTTTAATTTCTTAATTTATTTCGCTATTTTTTACTTGTTGCTTAATTGGGTCGATCCCAACAATTTGTATGTCATAAAACTCAGAATTAAATATGTTCTAATTATATCTTCTTTTTTTAAACACAATACTCAGAGCCGTCCCTGAATTTTCTTTGGCCCGGATGAACTGAAAAAAATGGGCCCCTAACGCACTTCTTCTTTGGGCCCTAAATTTTTTTTAAAAAAAGGGCCCTTAACGCACTTCGCATTGAATTTTTTTTTAAAAAAATGGACCCTAACGCATTTTTTTCTTCAAAAAATGGGCCCCAAACTAAATTTTTTAATAAAATTTAAAATTTTTTCTGTTGGGCCTGAAGGGGCTCCACTTGCTCTCGCCTCTGTACGGCCCGACAATACTTATAACTATCCATAAACCTCTCACCCATAAATAGAAAAATAATGCGCTTCAGTGCATTCGAACCCATGCGCTCTTACATTAACAACAATACTTATGTCAATTGAAGTAAATACTCAATTGACAAATATTTAAAATCTTAAAATCACTAAAATGTGGTAGTTAAAATCAAGGACTTTAAAAACTGTCTTCCAAATAAAGTATTTTATTATCCTTGTGAAAGAAATCTTGAATCAAATCTTTTGAACATATTATCTAAACCAAATTTTTTCCTGAATGAAACTTTCTCCAACACCAGAATTCTTTTAAAATTTAATAGATGCTAAAGTAACCCGGAAAGAAATCATGGATGGAGACAAGGCGAGGAAAGTGGGAGGGGCTATGTCCCATGACCTTTTGACCTTTTAAATTTTCTTTAAAACTCTTTTTAATTTTTAATTAGTCCCTCAAATCTTTCAAAATTTTAATTTATTCCTTGTATATACAATCTATTTTTTAAAAAAATCGTTTTGCTTAGAAGTTGGTTTATTGTTTTAAAGATTAGTATTTGATACACAATAAAATCTTGATTTCACAAACAAATTTTAAATAGACTTGTTCATGAGCCGAGTTACCTGTCCAGGCTTAAAGATCTATACGAATTTTGGGATGCTCTAGATAAAAATATTTCACTTGAAAAATGGGCTTGTATAAAAAAAAAATTCAAACTTGTTTAAAATATGGGTCGGGCTCAAACTTAAACATTCAATGCTCAAACCTAATCCGACTATTTTAAGTTTATAATACTTTATTTTATGTAATTTATAACAAATTAAAAATAAAGCTATACTAAATATATAATACTACTATAATATAAACATTAAAATAATATTAAGATAACTATATAAAAATTTTAATGAATAAAGGAGTATAAATTTATTAAATATTATATTAAAGAATAAAAATAATATAAGTGAACTTAAAATGAATTTAAGTTAATTTTTTGTAAATATAAGCATACTTGGACAAAATTTTAGACCCATATTTGAAATTGAACCGAACTTGAATAAATATAAAAATATATCATTATCATGCTTAGCTCGACCCGATCCGACCATGAGCATCTCTAAGTTTCTGTACGTGTTTCATTTAAAAAGAAAATACCATGTCTTCTTATAGAGTCTTAAGTTTTTCACTGGCTATCAAATAATTTTCATTGTTTAATTTAATACAATATAATCTGTTAATAATCAATTAGAGACGAAACTGGGTCTTTGGCTTCCTTAGTTTAATGGAATAAATCCCTTTAGTGAATTATTTAACTCCTCTACTGAATTATTTATTCAATTTAGATAATCCCGAAACAATTTTATTTTCTAGTTTTGTCCTCAAACTTTTTAATTTTATCTTGATTATCCAATACAAATTAAATCTTAACTTTTTCCTTGTAATCAAAGAAGGGATATGGTTTCTTAGGATTGAATTAATGTGTATTTGATAAATTGAAATATTAAATATTAAATTTTTAGTGTTAAATTTTATAAATGCTGGTAAATTAGTAAATATAAGTACGGCATATAGTTATTTTGTATGATAAAAATAAATATTGGTTTTAAAAGATTTTTTTAATTTTAGTCATCTTAATATAATTTTTATATTTCATTTAAAAAAACATAATTTATTTCAATTTTTAATAAAATAAAATCAACTTAATATTTTAAACATTAAATGATAAGTAGTTACCTACTTACATTATTCAACATTTTTTTCAAAATTTTATATTAAATAAAAATTAAAATAATTATCAATTATATTTAAAATTAAATATTAAAATTTTCATTTCAATGAAATGAGCCTTAATTTCTCTTGTCAGATAATACAAAAATATTGGCAAATTACTCTAAAGAGACCAAAATTGGATTTTTTTATTCATTGATCAAATATATAATTTGATATTAATGATGGGAAAGTTCTTAATTTCATTACTGATATTAAAACACTTCAAATTCTTAATTAACATTTAAAAATAAAAGCACATAATTTTTTTTTTAAACTCCACTAATAAACTTAAAGAAAAGCCTCCACACTTTTTCCAAAAAAAAGAAAAGCTCCACAAATAATAAGCCATAATAAATGTAAAGCAGAAATGATTTTATCTTTTAGAATATGATCAAACTGAAAAAGATTTGGTCTTTGAGAAAGGTTCATACAAAGTGGAAGCGATGGCTAGCGGTATAAACTTGACCATTTTTCCATGGTGTGTTTTTTCTCAATCACGTTAAGCACCATTCTTGAGTCAACTCAGACTCAGACTCCACACTGGAAATAAGCAGGAACCAGCATCAAATTAAAAGGAATATGAAGTTATGCACGAAGCTCCTCCAGTGCCCCTATTTTATTTTATTTAAGAATTTATTTTTCTTTTTATTACTACTTTTTTAAGAACAAAATATCTAAGAAATGTAGGTTTATTGCTGTTACGTTTATAATCAAATTACTTGGCTCTCTTTGATTTTTGAAAATAATTTCATTTTTTTTAGGTATAATAATCTCTAATTTTATGAAAAATCATTTTAGCTCTCCGCTTAATTTTACATTTTTGAGCTTTTGAACTTACATTATTTGTCAAATGGCCCCAAAACAGATGGAAAAGTTAACATTTGTTAACTTTGTTGATGTGGCAACATAAGCAATTAATCAATTTTTAAAAATTATAAAATAATTTATATATTTTTGAATTTTTAAAATTAAAAATAAATTAATTGCTGACATTGCATTTAGATAGCAATCCACGATATACCACATCAACAAAGTTAATAAGCATTAACTTTTCATCAATTTTAAATTAGTTCTTTATAACAACAGATAGTCTAAAATTTTAAGTAAAATTATAGCTATTCAAGCCTATTAAGTATGAATTATTGAATGAAAATGACCTTAATTAAAATATTATTTCAATAAAATGATTAAATTTTACATGAAGAAATCTATTAATGATATTTTATTAAATGAAAATCATATTTAATGAATGAAATTAAAGATATCAATTTAATAAGCAATTAAGTTTTCTAATTAAACATTCTACTATGAATTTAGAACATCATAAACTTATAAATTGATTACTTGAATTTAGTAACTTGTGATAAATTAATTAATTTAATTTGATAACCCATATTGATTAATTGAACTTGTTAGATTTATGATCTTTATAATTAATAATGTGAAAGAATGTAAAATAAAAGCAATAATAAGTGGACTTGCTATATCTCTTTTAATTTTGTTGATTTGATTTCCACCTTTTTTTTTTTTTGAACATAATTGTCACTTTCTTTATTTGGTAGAAATTCATGCTATAAATTCTATGGTAAGCTTACAACGATTATCTCTCCATTACTACGTATTGTTATAGGTATGTAACAATCACCTCTCTATAACAGGAAAAATCTGGACATACAAATGAGAATATATTATTTAAGTTCTTAACTGAGTTGGTGTCACGAGTCAACTAGGCATCAACTCGATTAGGGAAATTACGAAAATGTTCTTCTATAATTACATTTTAATTGTATTATTATTTTATATAAGTGAACAAGGACAGTATAATGAGAGAAGGGGGAAAGAGTTTACAAGCACATGGAATTGGATCTCATGTCAATCAACTTGAAATCCACACAAGTTTGCCACTAAGCCAATGGTATGATTGGCTTAATTGTATTATTCATACTTTATTATCTTCATCAGTTGTATGTCAACATTATTATAATATTATTTAAACTCCTGACTGAGTTGGTGTTACAAGTCAACCGAGAACTAACTTGATTAGAGAAATTACGAAATAGTCTTTCGTGATTAAAATAAATTATAACATTTGAGGGTATTTTAGTCTTTTAATTTTCAAAAACCAATAAATCTTTTTTGAATGTGGTTGAATTTGAACCCTTGCTTAAAATTATTGTAATGTATTTATATATTTCATATGAGCCTATAATGGGTGAGGATCGAGGAATCTGCAGGTCCAGGTACCTTTACTTTAGAACCAAACCACATATAACGAGCCTTAAGAACCCACCTTAGGTAGAGCCATACCAAACTCTAGTGGTTACCCGAGTAGGTGTTTTATTTATTATTCCTTACTTGCTTTACGATGTGTATGAAATACTGACTAGTTTTGTTTTACTTTGATTGTAACTGCATGGCATTTTCATTACAAAAAAGGTGTTGATTCACATTCGGTTGCTAAATAGATAACTTATCATGGAAAAGGGGTTTCTTGATAAAGTGGAGGATAATACGGCTGTCCGGATATGGGCTGAGACAACGCAGCAAGAGAAAGGTGATAGTCTTACAGAGGGGTACATGTCAAAATTATGGGATTTTACTCGTATCAGCGTAACCCAAAATAAGGTACGTGTCAAATTTATGGGATTTTACTTGTATCAGCGTAACCCAAAATAATCTTCAAGAGATGAAAGAAATATGGGATCAATGGGATGATGAGATCAATCAACTATTCTACTGTAATTACGGTTGATAAACCGTAAGTAACATATTTTAATCCCACATTTAGTATGCTTTTGGATGAATTAGCCCTCAATTTATGTAAAAGGTGCTCTTAATCCTTTCTTTTCATGTCTTATACTCAGGAAAGCACCCGAGAACGAAAAGAATGAGAAACAGGCTTAAAACGGACCAAATTGGGCCAACCCAAGAAATTGGCATGGTCTGGACTTCAAGTCACACGGCCGTGCCTAGCCAATCATTCAAAGACACGCCCAAGCATGATTCGCATGGCCGTGTCCCAATCGACAGACCTGAAGCACGGCCTGAATCCCGACTTACATGGCCGTGCCACGGCCGTGCCTCAATCAACAAAATCGACACACGGCCTGAAGTCGACTTACACGGGCGTGTGCCATGGCCGTGCCCCTGCTATGAAAATGAGCAATTTCACTCGATTTGGATGCTTGAAGCCAAAGAAACAAACCCCTAAGTCCACTTAAACACCTTAATAGTAATTCTACTTGAAAGAGGTATTTAGAAGCCAAGTAAAGCATCTAAGGAGCCTATATAAACAACCGAAGGCAGCCGTTCAGAGGGAGTTTTAATCAGGCAGAGTTTTCTGCCAGAGCTTTTATTCAGGGAATTACTCGAAGATAGCCAGTTGATCCATCTCAAGAAGCCAGAGTTCTACTCAAGACAGAGGATCTCCTCTTCAATTCCTTTAGGGGGTTTTAGGGATTTCTTATGCTTTGTTTTATCTTTTCTCTTGAGATATTTTCTTATTTTGTTATGAACTAAACCCTTTAGATACCTGAAGGGAATGAAACCTATGACGAATTTTGTTATTTAATTTCTAAATTATATGATAAGTACTTAGTTTGTTATTAATTATGTTGCTTAATTTAATCTGATGTGCTTAGGTGGAGGAGGAATAGACCCTGCCTAAGAGTAAATCTAACATAATTAAGCGGAGTTGATCGAGCGCCTAGAGATAGGTTACGAGATTTTGCCAGATTAGGATGAAACCTAATATGGGAGTCCATTGATCGATTTACTACTTCCTTAGGGGGTTATTATAAGAGAACGAGAGCTCCACTAATTAATCTAAGGTTAGACGTTATTCACCTCGAGAGAGGGTTTAATATAGGTTAGAGAGTCTCACGGATCAAGCTAAGTAAAGAAGTCATATGAATTAAAAGTTAGATAACAAGAGAAGTCATAGGTGGATTCTTCCTGAGGGTATCTTCGTAATCAACTGAGTTTTTCCACAGTCTTTTCCCAAAGTTTCGCTCTTTTGTCTTTGCATCTAGTTTAGTTTTTCATTAGTTTTTAGATTAATAAACCAATCACTCTATATTTTAGGCTAAATAATAGAAAGAAAGTGAGTAGTAGTACTTTTAGGTTCCCTTGGGTTTGATAAGATACTCTTGCCTAAACTATACTACTGTTCGATAGGTGCACTTGCCTCTATCGTTGTCATAGTTAGTCTACAGGTTCGATCATTATTTTTATATATATTAAAACTCGACTGTTTGACACAATCAATGGTGATTTACCCTATTTACTCGATATCAAAGTGGACAAGCACTTATTTTGAGCTCTCGCCCAGTTTTGGAACCCTATCTATAGTTGTTTTACTTTTGGAAAGGTGGATTTGGTACCTACTATGGAAGAGTACACAACCTTGCTCCGTTGCTCGAAGATTCAAACTGACAAGGCCTATTCTAGAGCTGTCAATGTCCCAACGTTCTTAAAAAAGCTAATAAACATCACGGGAATGAGCGAACTATGGGTTGCAGCCCAAATCAAGCAGAAAGGTGTAAGTGCATTCATTGGAGAAATTTGAGAGATTTGATCCTAGCACATCCTGATGTGAAGAAAAGGGTTGATGTCTTCGCATTAAGCATTTACGGATTGATTAACTTCCCTAAGGCTTTAGGGCATATAGACGAAACGGTCTCCGATTTATTTGATCGACTTGATAAAAGGGTCACACCCTTCCGTAATTTTGGTCGAAACTTTCAGATCCTTGAACGCATGCTGAAGAGTAGGCGAAGGGAGATTCATCGGTTGTGCACAACTCTTACTAGCGTGGCTCCACAGCCATTTTTGGAAAATGGAAAAGGTCTCATATTGAATCTTTTCTGAAAACTATTCTCCACTAAAAGAGTTAGTGGCTACGCCGAGACGGGATGATATCACAGAGGAGAAATGGATAATGATTCTCTAAAATTTGCAAGACGAATACGTCGAATGGAGAGCCCCTTGGATGGTCCCTAACGAGATTTTATATCAGTGTGGTGATTTTGATTGGGTTCCCTTACTTGGAATATGGGGGGCTATCGGGTTTGCCCCTCTACTCGTGTTAAGACAATACAGGTTGAGACAGTTTATGCCAGCAATGCAAGGGTTAGTTCATTGCTAGTTTGTGTACAAGAGAGATAATTACAAAAAGAAGGTTCGAGAAATATTGAACGCTTGGAACCAAACTCATAGAATGAAAAGGTTTGCAGCAAATCCGATGAGAACCCTTGAGTATGATTGGTGGTTGGGTCAGAAAATCAATGACAACATCCCTACGTCAGACTAAGAAAACACCCGATCAATAGAAGAACACTTGTAGGTGATCCCATCTGAGCTAGAGATCATCAAATAAGATTTTGAGAGAAAGAGTTTGGAACTACAAAAAGGATAGAGCAATTAGAGGAGGAGAAAATGCAGCTGGGATTGGATGTCGACATCCAGAAACTAGAAGTCGAGCAGCTGAGAAAGGGGAAGAATAAAGCTGAAGAGGATTTGTACAGTTTGAAAATAGACTACAAGAAGCTGTGGAGGTCAATGAGAATCGCAGGACTGGGAAAGACATCAGAACAATGACGGCAAGACATAAAAGAAAAAAAGACCAGAGCTGATCAATGGGAAAAGGAATGCCAAGATGCCCAAGTTCGAGGAAATGCCTTAAAAGAGACCTATCGGAATGCCAAAATGAAAAGGTCAGATTAAAAGCCAGGGTAGTAGAACTAGAAAAGCCACTTCATCAGTTACGTAATCGCAACTCCACAATCGACCTGAAAGCAAGCATAAAAAAGATTGAAGAGCTGAAAAGGAAAATAGAAGAGCTCAAATTGCATTACAAAATTGTGAACTCTGAGTTGAACTCCTTGAAGCAAGCAACGAGCAGTGGAAAGAGCAAATTCACCGTTCTCAAGGTTAAGTCAGAGATAGAGACTATATCATGGGTGAAGTTGTGGCTCAAGTATGAAAGGTGGCTGATCATTTACAAACCTTAACAGTTCAGGCTGATGTAATGAGTTTGAAATATGAGTCAGAGTCAGATCGAGGCCGAGAGTTAGCTTGGTTTCTTAGGAAGGTCAAGGCCTTAAGTATTAGGGCGAGGCTTTATATGTAATCCATTTTATATAAAGAAATTTGTTTTCTAGAAAAGTTACTCTAATGAAATTGAATCAGAATCAATGCCTTTTTTTTGCATGCATTTTGCATTAGCATTACATTGCATCATGTGCATTAAATCTCACAAAGAGACCCTAAAATTGTGGCAGTTACCTTAGAATATTGTTACGGTACATGAGGAAGAACTAAAACAATAGACCAAAGATTAGAAATATTAGAACAAATGCAAAAAGAGATGCAAGATTAGCTGCAAATACAGATGCAAGAATAATTGGCCAAAATTCAACAAGATATAAGGGATTAGATGTTAGAATCCCAAAGGAATATGATGAGCCAATTAACCCAGTTGCTGACTAGATGGCTAGAGAAAGGAAAAAGCCCTATGGTCAACTTCAGGGACGATAATGAGGACCCTACTTATCCCCAGCTTTACCCCAACAAACACCCAAGCACAACCAAACGCATATCCACAAAGGGTGTCTGTTAACATCAAAGCCTAATATCAGACAGATACCTTGGCACCAACAAGCTTTCCGATGGGTTCAAGCTCCAACCCATGAGACAATCCAAAAAATCCCGTTGTCCCTGATCTAGATGATATGGCAGAAATAGAAAAAACAAGAGTGGAGCTTCCAAAGCAACTTGAGAATCAATGCAGATGGCTAGAAGAAAAATTCAGAGTAATGGAAAACATTGATTACCATTACGAAATCGATGCCAAGGATCTAAGTTTGGTCCCGGATTTAGTACTCCCTCCCAAGTTCAAAACTCTAGAGTTTGAAAAGTACAACGGGACTAGTTGCCTTTTGAAGCTCACATCACCATGTTCTGTCAAGGATGACAAGATATGTCAATAATGATCAACTATTGATCTACTACTTTCAAGACAATTTGATCGGGTCAGTAGATAAATGGTACAACCAACTGAGTCGTGCCAAAATCAATTCATAGAAGGATTTAGCACAAGCTTTTATGAAGCAATATAGTCATGTGACGGACATGACACCCGACAGAATCACATTGCAGAACATGGAGAAGAAACAGAATGAGAGCTTCAGGCAATATGCCCAAAGATGGAGAGAGGTGGCAACGCAAGTCCAGCCACCTCTATTACCCAAATGGTATGACGCAAATGCTCAATGTGAGTACCATGCGGGAATTACAGGACATTTAATCGAAAACTGCATCAAATTTAAAAAGTTGATCGAAAGGTTCATTAAAATGGGAATTGTAAAGTTCGACCACCCATCAGGACCTAATGTGGCAGCAAATCTGTTACCCAGTCATTCTGATAAAGGGGTAAATATGATAATCGAGAATGGAGGGAAAAAACTAAGATGGATGTAGAGGAAGTAAAAACCTTGCTGAAATGGGTTTGGAAGAAAATGGTAGAAAGTGGATTAATAACACAAGATTTAGGGGAGAAATCCCTAAAAGCAAGGAACTACTATAAGTTCCATGATGAAGAAGGTCATGAGATTCAAAGATGCATTGAATTCAGGGCCTTAGTACAAGGTCTGATGGACAATAAGGAGCTAGAATTATTTGAGTATACCGAAGGCCCAGAAGGAGAAGATGTGTGCGCCTCAGAAGAAAAATCGACAAAAAAGGTCTATAGGGCCAATCACCCGGTAGTAATAATCTCACGACCAAAAATCAATAAAGTCAGAGCACAAATTGCACTAAGGGTCATAATCCAGAAACCCGTATCTTTTTCCTATTAAGACAGTAAAAGGGTTCCTTGAAATTATGACTATAATATAATGATCTCGGGGAGGAGAACCCGTTAACACCTCGAAGAAAGACAAGACGTGGATTTTTATACACGCAGTGGAAGGCGCTATGATACACCGAAAACAAAAGTTGAACTTGTTAAAGGAATGTCCTTGGCCATTGAACAGAAGAAATAGAAGCCGACCAGACTTGAATCGCCTATTAATAAGTCGGTAACTAAGAAAAAGCCAAGAAATTCTTGAAATTTCTAAAACACAGCGAGTATAGCGTCGTAGAACAACTACATAAGTAACCAGCTTGCATCTCAATGCTAGCTTTACTCTTAAGTTTGGAGACACATCGTGATGCATTAATAAAAGTGGTTTGGAGACATATCGTGATGCGTTAATAAAAGTGCTAAACAAAACTTATGTTGCTAACGATATCTCTGTAAACAAGATAGACCGCCTAGTTAACAATATAAGCGCCGACAACTTCATTTTCTTCAATGATAATGAGATACCGCCTGAGGGTATGGGATCTACAAAGGCTTTGTACATCACCACCCGCTGTAAAGGGTATACATTGCCAAGGGTGTTAATTGATAACGGGTCTGCACTAAATGTCCTACCCTTATCCACCCTGAATAGTTTACCTATGGATAGCTCTTATATGAAGACATTTCAAAATATAGTGAGAGCATTCGATGGAATAGAAAGAAAGGTGATGGGAAGGATTGAGATACCCATCTTGATTGGTCCAAATACGTATGAAGTAGATTTCTTAGTGATGGACATTAAGCCTTCCTATAATTGTTTGTTAGGGAGGCCTTGGATTCATATGGCTGGGGCAGTGCCGTCATCACTGCAGCAGAAGCTAAAGTTGGTAACTGAGGGTCGATTGGTAATGATAAACACAGAAGAAGACATTATTACATCTGTAACCAGTGATACGCCATACGTAGGGACGACGATGAAGCGATAGAATGTTCATTCCGATCATTGGAATTTTTGAATGCAACCTTCATTGTCAAAGAGAACAAGATCTCAATGCCCAAAATTTCTCAAACTACAAGGATGGGCCTACGACTGACGGTCGGGAAATAAGCTTTACTAGGGAGAGGACTTGGAAGATACCTACAAGGAAAAGTTGAAGCACCTATGCTGAAGGACAAACGAGACCACTTTGTTTTAGGATTTAAGCTAGATGCGAGACAAAAGAAAAGGAGATGGATAAGAAATAAGAAAGGAGAATAGCGCGACTGAGCGGGGAAAAGGTCAAGTGGAAACCAATGACTTTTCCCCATATATCCAAGACTTTTGTATCGAGAGGAACTATTCACCCTGAAAAAGGGATGCCAAGAGACGAGACCGCTGAAGAAATGATGGGAAACCTGAACATCAATACCATATATGAATAAATGATTTGGGGAGAAAATTTATTAGACATTTGCCCCTATGTACCTGGAAGTGTTTTGAACAACTGGACTGCTGAAGAGATTCTTGTAGTTTTTAGAGCCAATACAGAGTAATGTTCAAAACACACTTGTTACTCTAAGCCTAGGAGTAATAAGAATCCTTTTTTTGTGAAATAGGCATATGTCTAACATCTTTATTTTAATAAAATACATCTTTGAGTATCATTTTGAGCAAATATTATTTCATTCCTTCATTTCATTTATAATCATACCTTATAGATAGTTATTTTTAGATTCTTTTTTTCTTTGGATCTTCTTTCGTTCCTATAACAGGTCTCTAAATATCAATGATATGAGCGACGCTGCTACTAACTTAGAATCTCCTTTTGAGCAAGATATGTGTTTAGAGGAAACTCAAGACTTTGAAGATGACAGAGATTGTAACCTATCTCCTGATTTGTTAAGGATGGTAGAACAAGAGGAGAAACAGATTATACTGCACAAAAAGTTAGTAGAGATTGTGAGCTTGGAAGAAGGAAAAGAAGTGAAAATTAGAGCTTGCATTGCCGTAGAGACAAAGCGAGACCTCATTGAATTACTCCAAGAATTTAAAGATGTCTTCGCATGGTCATATCAAGACATGAACGAGTTAAGTACTGATATCGTGGTACACCGGCTCCCCATAAAGGAAGAGTGCAAGCCAGTTCAACAGAAGCTCCAAAGGTTGAGGCCCGATGTTTTACTGAAAATAAAAGAGGAAGCCAAGAAACAATTCGATGTTGGCTTCTTACGAGTGGTTAAATACTCAGAATGAGTAGCCAATATCGTGCCCGTCCCTAAAAAAGATGGAAAAGTATGAATGTGTATGGACTACAGGGACTTGAACAAAGCCAGCCCGAAAGATAATTTTCCATTGCAACATATCGACACTTTAGTGGACAATACGGCAGGTTATTCACTATTCTCCTTCATGGTTGGTTTCTCGGGATACAACCAAATAAAGATGCATCCTGAAGACATGGAGACGACTATATTCGTGACCATGTGGGGAACATTTTGCTATAAGGTGATGCCATTTGGACTGAAAAATGCGGGAGCAACATATCAAAGAGCCATGATAATTTTGTTTCATTATATGATGCACAAAGAACTCAAAGTTTATGTTGATGATATGATCGCAAAGTCTTGAACAGAGAAGGAGCATGTACAAGTCTTGAGGAAACTGTTTTTGAGATTAAGAAAATTCCAACTGAAGCTCAATCCAACAAAATGTACTTTCAGAGTTAGGTCAAAAAATTTACTAGGATTTGTAGTCAGTAAAAAGGGGATTGAGATTGACCCAGAAAACGTAAATGATATACAGTAATTGCTTCTACCACGCACTCAAAAAGAAGTTCGAGGTTTCCAAGGAAGACTAAATTATATTGCCCGGTTCATTTCACAACTAACTGAGAAATGCCACCTCATATTCCGTCTCCTTAAGAAACACAACCCAGGCGTTTAAGATGAGGAGTTCCAGAAGACTTTCTATAAGGTCAAATTACTTGTCCAATTCCCCAGTACTGATGCCACCTAACTCAGATAGGCCATTGATACTGTACTTGGCAGTATTCAAGAATTCTATGGGATGCGTGCTTGGTCAACATGATGAGTCGGGAAGAAAAGAAAGAGCGATATACTATCTCAGTAAGAAATTCACTGAATGTGAGACAAGATATTCGCCAATCATGAAATTATGTTGCACCCTGATTTGGACAACCAGAAGATTGAGACAGTACATGTCGTACGCACAACTTGGCTCATCTCAAAGCTAGACCCTCTAAAGTATATGATGGAGTCAACTGCTCTAAATGGAAGAATGGCCCGATGGCAAAGTCTGCTTTTCAAAATTGACATAGTCTATGTGAACCAGAAGGCAATCAAAAGAAGCGCAATAGTGAATTTTCTAGCCAGTAGAGCTCTAGAGGATTATGAGTCTTTGAACTTTGATTTCCCGAATGAAGATCTAATGTATGTTCCAACCACTGAAG
Organism: Gossypium rotundifolium; assembly: GCA_025506655.1. Taxonomy (NCBI): domain Eukaryota; kingdom Viridiplantae; phylum Streptophyta; class Magnoliopsida; order Malvales; family Malvaceae; genus Gossypium; species Gossypium rotundifolium. Next base: position 167,586,456 of record CP106725.1, read on the forward strand.
AAGACTCTTGAGAAGGTCATCCTTGGAAGCTAAACTTCAACGGAGCCTCAAACGCTGTGAGTAACGGAATTGGGGCATCCTGGTATCCCTAAATGGAGATCATTATCCCTTCACTAGCAAATTGGATTTTGATTGCACAAACAATATGGCAGAATACAAAGAATGCATCATGGGTATCCGTATAGCCATAGAACATGAGATCAAAGTGTTAGAGGTATATGAGGATTCTGCACTAGTAATCTATCAACTCAAGGGAGAATGAGAGATAAGAGATCCCAAGTTTATCAAGTATTGAAAGTTGGTTCTTGAGTTAATTGAGGAGTTTGATGACATCACCTTCTATTACCTTCCACGAGATGAAAATCAGATGGCTGATGCCCTAGCTACCTTGGCTTCGATAGTCAAAGCGAACAAACAAGAGGTTGTAAAGACTATCCAGATGAGTATTTATGAGACTCCAACTCATTGTTATAACATCGAAGAAGAAAAAGAGGACGACCATCCTTGCTACCACGATATACTGCGATATGTGAAGAATCGTGAATATCCTGACCAAGTAACTGAGAATAACAAAGGACGTTGAGAAGACTGGCCAACGACTATATCCTAGATGGGGAGTTCCTATATAAAAGGAGAAAGGATCAGGTGCTACTAAGATGTGTAGACGCTGTCGAGGCTAAGAAAATCTTGAAAGAAGTTCACGAGGGTGTCTGCAGAACACATGCCAATGGTTTTATAATGGTCAGAAAAATTATGAGATTCGAATATTATTGGCCCACAACGAAAAGAGATCGCATCAGTTATGCCAAAAAATACCACAAGTGCCTAATTTATAGAGATAAAATTTATGTACCTCCCTCACCTCTTCATGTTATGACTTCTCCGTGGCCTTTCTCTATGTAGGGCATGGATGTCATTGGGCCAATTTCACCCAAAGCTTCTAACGGGCATCGGTTTATCTTCGTGGTCATCGATTACTTTACGAAATGGGTAGAAGCCGCTTCATACGCCAATGTCACGAAGTCGACAGTCAACAAGTTCTTAAAGAAGGAGATCAAATGTCGATATGAAATGCCAGAAAGGATCATATCTAACAATGCACTAAATTTGAACAACAACACGATATTAGAAGTCTGCAGTCTGTTCAAGATCAAACACCACAACTCATCACCATATCGCCCAAAAATGAATGGTGCAGTGGAGGCAGCCAATAAGAACATTAACAAAATTGTGGGGAAAATGACTGAGATGTATAAAGATTGGCATGAGAAATTACCATTTGCCCTCTATGCTTATCGAACATCTGTCAGACCTCAATCGGGGCAAGGCCTTTCTCTTTTGTTTATGGAATGGAGACGGTTTTACCCATTGAAGTTGAGATTCCTTCTCTCCAAGTTTTGCAGAATTGAAGTTGGATGAAGCAGAACGGATCCAATCCCGATATGATCAGCTAAACTTGATTGAAGAGAAAAGGTTGAAAGCCATCCGCCATGGTTAGATGTACCAAAAGCGAATGATGTGAGCTTACAACAAAAACGTTCGTCCCAGAGAATTCCATTAGGGGGACTTAGTATTGAAAAAGATCTTGCCCATATAAAAGGATTTCAGAGGGAAATGGATGCCAAATTGGGAAGGACCTTATGTGGTAAAGAAGACCTTTTTCTCGAGGAGCGTTGGTTTTTGACTGAGATGGATGAAAAAAGTTTACCTAATCCTGTGAATTCAGACTCAGTCAAGAAGTACTTCACCTAAAAAAGGGGGGAGAGGCCAAGGCAAAATTCATAAAGAGCGCTTTGAGACCAAAAGGGCTTTGAATTGAAAACCTATAAAGGGCAGTTCAACTTTTGATCAAAAGATGGGGCATGCGGTAGTCTTACTATGCTTAAATTAACAAGAAGGAGAAATGCTACGTCTTGGGGCATCAACAAAGTACTCTAGATCTCTTAAACACATGTTGTAACACCCCTAACCCGTATCCGTCGTCGGATTAGAGTTACAGGGCATTACCAGTTATGTCATATCTTTCAATTAATCATTCAAGTCATAAATAAACATACTTATATAAAATACATTTAAATTAAAATGATCACATATGCATGTAAATGTGTAAAACATTCGATTTCTTAAAATATACTTACCATGCTAAACTTAAGTCATATATGACATAGAAATCAAAGAACATAAATTGAACATACAATGAACTTTTATTCACACTACATAACATTGTAATTAACAAAACCCCAACCATCAGATCCTTAATTATTTACTACATACTCAAATAACTATTCTAACAAAACCTGTAGAATAAGATTTAAAACATATTTCATTCAATTAACCAGCTATTATAAAATTTGTTCACAGATATACTATAGATGGATCATTGCAATGACTGACAAAATAGTCCTATTCATTTAGTAATTTGTAGCACCTTAACCGAAAATCCATATGTCCACAATTAGATTTTATCTATGTAATAATCATAGCATTTAACTAAATATATATAAGATCACACCTACATTGCTCATACCAAATTCAATAGATCCCACACGCATTCGCACCAATGCACACTTTAATTCTTTACTTGCACATAATTGAGTCACAAATACTTATAGAATTTATTCATAATTAATGCATTCGCCAACCGTATCTAAATTTGCAAATCATTTAAGCATATATACGTGCATACATTTTTCCTTACAAATAAACCTAGACGACTAACGCAAATTCAAGTATAATTATATACCTTATATCCTATTACTAAGTGAGTTTATAACCATACTTCAAGCCAACTCATACCAAGCATCAAGATTATCAAAAACGAGCTAATTATAAGCCATTTGCATCATTTCCCAAATCAAGCCATAAACTCAAAACATTATACACATAAGCCATATAATATAGTTACCAAATGAACTTATAACATGACCGATTATATACATACCAAACTTGCATCATATTCAAGCCATTTTCACATGGCTATGTTGTATATATATATATTTATATATATAGACAAAATATCATTCACACACACTTAGCTAGACTATACATGCCTTTGATGTTAAATGGCTATCTTGAAAAATACCAAAAGGAGTGATAGTGTGGATGATTCTTCTGACGATCCTCTGAGCCCGTAGCTTGAACAAGATCTATAAAACAAACAAAAGGTACACACAAGGTAAGCTTGCTAGCTTAGTAAGTCTTAAGCAACTTCAATGTAACATTCGAGTATACAAGTATTTAAAAAAAACATTTCTTAACATCAAACATTCATGACTTAATATTTAATGTACCAAAACCGAATATCCCTTTTCATTGTATATACATACATCAACTTTCACCTCATTACCATAGTTTATTTTGTACCAAATAAATAATGACTCACTTATGCATAACGTTACACTAGTACAATTACTTATTTCCTTCAAGCTTTTCTCAGAACACCCCAAACTCGCCTGCTCGTTACTTAATTGATTTGGAAATGCCATCATGAAAACGCTTGAAAATATCCCGACTTGTGGTGGAACTTGAAAATTTTGTTCTTATTCAAAACCATGTCCATTTAAAAATTTTAAATAATATAAGCTTGATAAAAATATTCAAATAAAAACTTTATTATATACTGATTTAAGAAAATAAAACCATTGGCTAAATATATCTCAATTGTCAATCCATAATAAAACATAACAATAAAGATACTTAAAAAAATACTTAAATACTTTAATGGGCCTTATTACAATAAACACTTAATCAAAATACTGAAAATATAAATACTTAATTAATTAAATAAAATGTCTTCAGATGGGCCACCTCGTATCCACTCCAAACCGGTCCGAGCATCACCGTGATGTTAATAAAATTGGGTGAGTCATACAGCACTCAAAGTGTAATTAAACCACTGAATTCCACCCACATGTTAACACATATTAACCCATATATCGATAACAAGATATCATATTCACAATTTACTACATTCGGCTTGGCCCATATTCATAACACTTATCGTGTAATGTGGTAATTAACCACATACTTTCCACATACTGGGCTTAGTCCATTTCTTACTCAAATCCATATTCACATACTGGGCTTGGCCCATTTCCATATTAGTCCACTTATCAATTGGGCTTGGCCCACTTTCACATTAAATTCACATATCAGATATAATTATGCAAAGTGTACCCAACCCAAACCTAGGGTCCATCCTCTACACACCCCCGTATCCAAATTTACCACACACCGGGGATTAACAAATCACCTCTCCTTTTCACACCAAAGGCAATCAATGCCATCCACGCAATTAAGCACAATAATCCACAACGCGACCTCAGTCAGCGCCAATCCACGATATAGCCGTAGCTAACACCAAAACCACGATGGGACACATAGTCACCCATCAACCACGATATGGCACATAGCCTATATCAACCACGATGAGGCACAGAGCTACTCATCAAGCCACGCAAACTAAATCGCAATTGATCCACAATGTGACCTCAGTCAACGTCAATCCACGATGTAGCTCAAGGCTAACATCAAACCACGTACTCGAAGTACACTCGTACCTTCTTTCCTATCCCAACCCATGCACATGCAACATGTAATAGTGGCATAATAAAAATAAATGCATGCACATGTTATTAAGGCAAACCATCATATTTCCATAGGCATAGTCACATTCACATCGACACTTTCACATTCGTATCAATAGATAATACTAACCTGATTATCGATATACCCCTTTTTAGGGTAATCACCACATAACTGCCACTGCACTGGTTAGCACATAATTCACACATGCAAATATAGAAAAATCCCAGAAAACGGTGGGTTAATCACACACCTTACTATTTAGCGAAATCCCAAACTATTTGATTCTAACACGATGAACGGGGTTTCTCCTCCTCCCTTAATGCCGATTTGGTCTCCTACCAAATCCCGGAGGCTTTGGTTATCTCTGCCGATTTACCCCTAACATCCATAGATAGAATCGGTCATCCATTAAATACTAAATATGGCCTATGGCCAAATATTACTCACCACCTACCAAGCTTACTCGAATCCTGAAACTGCACTTGTCTTATAGAATTGTCGAGATCCCTGTATGTCACATATTAGAATCGGCTATTAACAATAATCCATAACAATTGGCCTTTGGCCGAAACTACATAGGCTTACCTTGATTACTCCAAATCCCGAAAACTCCTCTAATGCTCCTCTTGTCGGCTATATACAAAAGATACATTGGTAAGGCACTATGAACATTCTACCATGTTCTAAAAATCAAGGCCTCCCTCACCGGTTTCGCACACTAATAGAAAAGAACCCAAACTAATTGCTTAAAGAGAGCATACTTACCAACGATTAAGACTAGGAAAGAGTAGCCGACAACCCTCCTTAGAGATTCAAATTAAGAATGGTACCGGTATTTCGGCTTTAATGGTGGAAAGAAAATGAATAGAGAATGGGGCTATAAGGTTCGCTATGGCTTCCAAAAGAAGATGGAACATTCGGCTATCAAAAGGGTAAGTATTCACAATTTCGCTTATAGATTTCAAAAAGAGAAGAGAATAAAAAGAGACTTATGGCGTATGGCATTTTGGTAAAGAAAAGTAGTAAGGAAAAGATAAAAGAACCCACCCTGATAGCCTCCCTAAATTCGGCTAATGACCAAAAGAAAATATGCTGAACACTTGATGGTTTTCGGCACAAAGGGAGAATGAAAAGAGAGGAACAATTTTCAAATAAAAGAAAATAAAAGAAGAAAAGAATAGCCAAAAGATGGTCACCCCTATTTAACAAATTCGGCACACCTACCTCCTTCACACTTCCAAGCCGAAATTTGCTACCCCAAGGAGTCCTATATTCGGCCATTGCTCATCCCATATCAATCCCAATTTAATCTCTTATCTTCCCATTAAAATAACTCAACCTTTATCTCTTCATTTAAAAAAATAATCAAACAACCATTATCCCCTATCTACCTATTTAAACTAAATAAAATAAATCTACACTTATCCTACTTTTTAGCCAAATTAAAAAAAATAAAGCAAGCCTTATCTTTATCTCCTAATCACCTACTCAAAATAAATAAAATAAACAACAACTTATCTCCTATTCTTAGCCAATAATAATAAAAATAAAACCAAGCATTATCCTTATCATTTGAGAGTCCATATGCCGTCCTACTACTCACCTTGCTGTTGACGTCAAAAGCCAAAAATAAAAGCCTCAAAAATTTTGCTTCCCGCGCGACTCGAACTCATGATTCGCACCCAAATTGTGGCGTCATTTCCAGATCTTTAAGTGGCGCCTTGCAGCCACTTTAACAAGCAGATTCTTATGCTATAGATCCCTTACAAATTTTCTTAAGACTTTCTTGGCTAGCTTCCCCCTTTTACCTTGGCGCAAAAGCAAAATAAAAGCCACCCATTGCTGCCCCCGAGTTTTGAACACAAGACCTGCTGGAAACACCACACGCTACCAGCCACTTTGCTGCTAGCTCATTTGCGTCATAAACTCCCAACAATTCTTTTTAAGACCTTCTTCTCCCTTAACGCCAATCTTGTAAAAATAAAACACACCCATGCCGCCAACGGGATTCGAACCAAGGCCCTTGTCCAGGCGTCATCCTAGGCCCTTAAGTGGCGCATGGAAGCCACTTTACCAAGGCTTGTTTTATGCCAAACATGCCTAAGATTTTTCCTTAAGGCCTCTTCAGCCTAATTTCCCCTTTTCACTTAAAATTCCAACATTTTCCAAAGTTTTTCCCTTCACCTAAAGTTCTCAAAACTCCTAAAATATATCCAAACACACTCCAAGCCTACTATCGCTTGAATTATGCATTAAATGCATATCCCTAATCTAGGATGTTACAGCTTCTACCCTCCTTAAAAATAATTTCGTCCTCGAAATTACTTACTAACTAACGGCTGAACAATCCTACTCATCACACTACGCTTATACTGCACTGATCTTAATAAAACTATCTTACCTTCTAGGCACAGTCTTAAAGTTCACATCCAAGGTTTCATACACTTCACTAGTAATACAAAAATGAACTATCTCTAAAGCAATAAATAATATTCCAAAAACAAGGAACTTACCTCCTATCACATCCTTGGTTGTCTCACATCCGAACCTTCAGCTCCTCTACCGGGTGTTCCACAACCTTGGCTGGAACCATTTCCTCCATGGTTTGGACAACGAACATTCATTTCCTGAGGACAATTCTTAACCAAATGAGCCTTAGATCCATATCAGAAACATACCTTACTATTACCCGAACACTCTCCTGTGTGAGTCCTCCCACACTGAGCACATAGACGACTCCGATTCTCAGAAACTGGCACAGGTGCACGTATAGAATTCTCGATCCTTGGTCTTTTTTCAACATCTCCAAACGATGCTGACGTCCAAAACTTCTCTTATTCCCATTCCTATTCTTTTTTCAGTTTTCTCTTACAGTTCTCTTAACTTCTTCAGCTATCCGAGCTTTCTCCACTAGAATGGCAAAGTCTCTTTCTCTGTGCGGAGCAATCAACTCTCGCAACTCATCTCGTAGCCCATCTTTGAACTGGACACATCTTTCGTAATCAGCAGCCACGATCCCTTTGGCGTACTGACTTAACCGCACAAATTCAGCTTCATATTTTGCTATCGGCTTGCTTCCTTGAACCAAGTTTAGAAATGCTTTTCTCTGCGAGTCTAAGTAGCTAGCTCCAACGTACTTCCCTTCAAACTTAAGCTTAAAATATTCCCAATCCACTCGGCCTGTCGAGGTACTTTGTCTGGCAGTGAGCCACCATCGATAAGCTTCATCTTAGAGCAACGAGACAGCACCTTTTAGCTTTTCCTCAGGAGTACAGTTCAAATCATCCATGATTCTTTCAACTGCCTCCAACCAATACTCCGCTACATTCGGAGCTACTCCTGATACTCCTCTAAAAACTATGGCTCCGTTCGACCTAAGTCTTTCCGATACTGATTTTTGAGCTCCATTTCCCACACTAGCTCTTACCACTCACTCGAGCACTCGTAGTATAGCCCGCGATACTGCATCATCTTTTTCTGTCGGATCTTGATCCTCCGTGCCCACTGCTGGTGGCGGTACGTCATTTTCTGACCCATGGCCAGACCCTACTGGTTCCGACATAGCCATTCTACCTCTACCGCGTCCACGATGACTACGTCCCCTAGAACTCATCTCTAACGTCGCGATTTAATCTGAATAAGAAGTTTTATGCATTAGTATTTGTTCCACTGTTTAACCGTGAACAATTTTATGAAAAGAAATTCTAGAAGTGGTTCTTTCGATCGAACAAAGTTTCAGTTCAAGTTCACTACTCTAATTCGAAGTCACATCCATTCCTCAATGGAGGCACATTCATTCATCAACAAGAACACATTCATTCAAAGGGTATCTACCACACATTCACTATTCGACACATTTCGCCCATTTCTATCCTGGGGTATTTTCGCCATTTGTCCTACTGAGGTATTTTGGTAATAAATTAGGATCAATTTAAAAATATTTATAAACCAAAGGTATTTCAAAAACTCAGGGTAATCTTGAAAATTTGTTTTCCAAATCAGAGGTATTGCCAAAAAATTTAGAAATCGGGGTTATTTCGATAATTTTAGAAGTTAAGGGCATTTCCGTAAATTCTCCAAATCAGGATATCTTGATATTTGTAAAATGTAAGTTTTGGTATTTTTGTAAAGTAGAAACATTTTAGCAAAAGTCGAGGGTATTTTTGAAAATCTTAAAAACTAAGGGTATTTTAGTAATTTACAACACAGGGGCATTTTAGTAATTTTTCCAAATCAAAGTACATTGACTTTTTGCAAAATAGAGTTTTTTTTTTGGGAAACTTTTGCAAGATAGAGAAATTTTATTAAAATCAAGGGTAATATGGTACTTTTAGAAGCCAAGGGTATTTTCGTAATTCTTCCACCAGGGGTATTTTAGTAATTTGGCAATTCGAAAAATTTTTCAAGAAATTTTTCAGAATAGATTTTCTTACAAATCTAAGGGGTAATTTAAGGATTTAAAAACTAGGGTTTTTATAAAAAAAATTTACGGCTAGTCCCTTTCGGGTTTTAGTTACTGGGTTTAGCCTATGAATAAGTCCTCTTGGTTAGGGTGAACCGTAGCTACGCACCAGGTAGGATTCGAGTAAAGAGGATGTGAGTCGCTAGGACTGCTTAAGTACCAAGCTCTTCTGAATCCACTCCTAGACATGGGCACAATGGTTGCCACACCTTAATTCAAATGACTTACTTCACGTGTTTGTTTAATAGTCCTTAAGTCTTATGCATGTGTTTGAGTGCACTAGCCCTAGGGTTCAATAGCCCTAATATTCTAATCTACGAGCCTAATAAGCCCATAACAGTTCACATAAACAATCACTTCAATAATTAGAAGTACTTACTTGGTGGACTTGGTAGAGATACAAAAGCCATGCCAAAATAACTCAAATAAAAGTCCATATTTTGAAAAGCCCATTTTGAAAACATTTTGGACCCAAAACCCTCAAAGCCGAGTTTTGAATCTGCTCGATACTAAATCAGAATAACCCCAAACCCAACCCATTCGTTACAATCGAATTGGAAATGCCATCATGAAAACGTTTGAAAATATCCCGACTTGTGGTGGAACTTGAAAATTTTGTTCTTATTCAAAACCATGTCCATTTAAAATTTTAAATAATATAAGCTTGATAAAATATTCAAATAAAAACTTTATTATATACTGATTTAAGAAAATAAAACCATTGGCGAAAGATATCTCAATTGTCAATCCATAATAAAACATAACAATAAAGATACTTAAAAAATACTTAAATACTTTAATGGGCCTTATTACAATAAACACTTAATCAAAATATGAAAATATAAATACTTAATTAATTAAATAAAATGTCTTCGCATGGGCCACCTCGTATCCACTCCAAACCCGGTCCGAGCATCACTTGTGATGTTAATAAAAATTGGGTGAGTCATACGACTCAGGTGTGTAATTAAACCATCAATTCCACCCACATGTTAACACATATTAACCCATATATCGATAACAAGATATCATATTCACAATTTACCACATTCGGGCTTGGCCCATATTCATAACACTTATCAGGTAACAGGGTAATTAACCACATACTTTCCACATACTGGGCTTAGCCCATTTCTTATTCAAATCCATATTCACATACTAGGCTTGGCCCATTTCCATATTAGTCCACGTATCAATTGGGCTTGGCCCACTTTCACATTAAATTCACATATCAGATATAATTATGCAAAGTGTACCCAACCCAAACCTAGGGTCCATCCTCTACACACCCCCGTATCCAACCTACCACACACCAGGGGATTAACAAATCACCCTCTCCTTTTCACTCCAAAGGCAATCAATGCCGTCTACATGCAATTAAGCACAATAATCCACAACGCGACCTCAGTCAGCGCCAATCCATGATGTAGCCGTAGCTAACACCAAAACCACGATGGGACACATAGTCACTCATCAACCACGATATGGCACATAGCCTATATCAACCACGATGAGGCACAGAGCTACTCATCAAGCCACGCGAACTAAATCGCAATTGATCCACAATGTGACCTCAGTCAACGTCAATCCATGATGTAGCTCAAGGCTAACATCAAACCACGTACTCGAAGTACACCCGTACCTTCTTTCATATCCCAACCCATGCACATGCAACATGTAATAGTGGCATAATAATAAATGCATGCACATGTTATTAAGGCAGACCATTATATTTCCATAAGCATAGTCACATTCACATCGGCACTTTCACATTCGTATCAACAGATAATACTAACCTGATTATTGATATACCCATTTTTAGGGTAATCACCACATAACTGCCACTGCACTGGTTAGCACATAATTCACACATGCAAATATAGCAAAAACCAGGAAAACGGTGGGTTAATCACACACCTTACTATTTAGCAAAATCCCGAACTATTTGATTCTAACACGATGAACGGGGTTTCTCCTCCTCCCTTAATGCCGATTTGGTCTCCTACCAAATCCCGGAGGCTTTGGTTATCTCTGTCGATTTACCCCTAACATCCATAGATAGAATTGGTCATCCATTAAATACTAAATATGGCCTATGGTCGAATATTACTCACCACCTACCAAGCTTACTCGAATCCCGAAACTGCACTTGTCTTATAGAATTGTCGAGATCCCTATATGTCACATATTAGAATCGGCTATTAACAATAATCCATAACAATTGGCCCTTGGCCGAAACTACATAGGCTTACCTTGATTGCTCCAAATCCAAAACTCCTCTAATGCTCCTCTTGTCGGCTATATACAAAAGATACATTGGTAAGGCACTATGAACATTCGCCATGTTCTAAAAATCAAGGCCTCCTCACCGGTTTTGGCACACTAATAGAAAAGAACCCAAACTAATTGCTTAAAGAGAGCATACTTACCAACGATTAAGACTAGGAAAGAGTAGCCGATGACCCCTCCTTAGAGATTCAAATTTGAGAATGGTACCGGCATTTTGGTACTTTAATGGTGGAAAGAAAACGAATAGAGAATAGGGCTATAAGGTTCAAATATGGCTTCCAAAAGAAGATGGAACATTCGGCTATCAAAAGGGTAAGTATTCACAATTTGGCTTATAGATTTCAAAAGAGAAGAGAATAAAAGAGACTTATGGCGTATGGCGTTTGGCAAAGAAAAGTAGTAAGGAAAAGATGAAAGAACCCATCCCGATAGCCTCCTAAATTCGCTAATGACCAAAAGAAAATATGTTTGAACACTTGATGGTTTTCGACAAAGGAGAATGAAAAGAGAGGAACAATTTTCAAATAAAAGAAAATAAAAGAAGAAAAGAATAGCCAAAAGATGGTCACCCCTATTTAACAAATTCGCACACCTACCTCCTTCACACTTCCAAGCCAAATTTGCTACCCCAAGGAGTCCTATATTCGCCATTGCTCATCCCATATCAATCCTAATTTAATCTCTTATCTTCCCATTAAAATAACTCAACCTTTATCTCTTCATTTAAAAAATAATCAAACAACCATTATCCCCATCTACCTATTTAAACTAAATAAAATAAATCTACACTTATCCTACTTTTTAGCCAAATTAAAAAAATAAAGCAAGCCTTATCTTTATCTCCTAATCACCTACTCAAAATAAATAAAATAAACAACAACTTATCTCCTATTCTTAGCCAATAATAATAAAAATAAAACCAAGCATTATCCTTATCATTTGAGAGTCCATATGTCACCCCACTACTCACCCTCGCTATTGACGTTAAAAGCCAAAAATAAAAGCCTCAAAATTTTGCTTCCCACGACTCGAACTCATGACTCGCACCCAACTTGTGGCGCTATTTCAGAGCTTTAAGTGGCGCCTTGCGCCCACTTTAACAAGGTGTTCTTATGCTATAGATCCCTTACAAATTTTCTTAAGACTTCCTTGGCTAGCTTCCCCTTTTACCTCGTGCAAAAGCAAAATAAAAGCCACCCATTGTTACCCTCGAGTTTCAACACGAGACCCATCTGAAACACCACACGCTACCACCACTTTGTCGCTAACTCATTTAAGTCCATAAACTCCCAACAATTCTTTTTAAGACCTTCTTCTCCTTAACGCCAATCTTGCAAAAATAAACACGCCCATGCCGCCAACGGATTCAACCAAGGCCCTTGTCCAAAGGCCATCCCAGCCCTTAAGTGGCACATGGAAGCCACTTTACCAAGGCCTGCTTTATGCCAAACACGCCTAAGATTTTTCCCTTAAGGCCTCTTCACTTAATTTCCCTTTAAAATTCCAACATTTTCCAAAGTTTTTCCCCTTCACCTAAAGTTCTCAAAAACTCCTAAAATATATCCAAACACACTCCAAGCCTACTATCACTTGAATTATTCATTAAATGCATAGTCCTTAATCTAGGATGTTACATTTTCCATAATCAATTCACTCATAGTACACATATAATCAAATTCCATCTATCATATGTATATCACTATCTTTCATCAATTCATTTAATTATCATCATAGCATATAAACATAACCTTAAATTATGCTTAATACATACCTTATAGTCGAACTCACAATTTCGCTTCCATAAACGTAAACTTCCATGGTTTGTTTCATACCTTTACCATTTTGTAGCTAAAATTCAAAATTGAAAACTCACCAGCATATAACAAGCTATGCACTAGTTCAAATCGCATACATAGGCACCACGCTCGCTAGACTTGAAATTGAGATTTAAAACACCAATTTAGCCCGCTAGGCATTAAGCCCGATACATTCACCTAAGACAAGGCACGCTAGGCATTAAGCCTAAAATAAATCATTAAGGCCTCAAAATAAATCACCCACAAAGCACCTGCTAGGCATTAAGCTCGAATAAATCACCAAGACAAGGCCTACTAGGCTCAAGCCCTAAATTTCAACATTTTCAACATTCCAACACAATTTACTTGGTGCTAAGATCACAACCATCTCAGATACAACATATTACTTTCACATATTAAACCGAACATGCTCATTCACATCACATTTAACAAAAATAAATTCAATACAATGTTATACCCCATATTCGGCCAACACATATTTTAGTACTTTAAAATTTCCAAATTTTATCATAGACTATACTCATAATTAATTCTTTGGCATACATTTGCTTAAGGACTTACTCTCATCGTCGACGACCGCGTGGACCTGCTATTCGATAACCTTCGCTCTTTCCCCGATCCAAATTGCTTTTTCTTTGTTCTTGATCTAAACACATTATAATTCAGCTCATTCAAGTACATTTCATTTCAATTTAGTCCTTAAACACATAAATGGGAAAATTACCATTTTACCCCTAGGGTTTCACATTTTTACAATTTAGTCCTATTTGCACAAAACACAAAATACACAAAATTTCACTACAACACCTTACGGCCGAATGTTCACAAGGACCATACAAGTCCATTTATTTCATTTATTTTTCATTTTAGTCCCCTCAAAATTTCATTTTTGCAATTTAGCCCAAAATACTCAAATTCACTAAAATTTCTAATACAAAACATACTAATTTTTAACATAGCTTTAATTTAAAATCATCAAACATCAAAAACCTCAAGAACACATCAATGGCCGAATGTCATATACACACTAATCTCAAAAATCTTAGCATGGGTTGGATAGTATACGAAGCAATGATCACAAAAACGTAAAAATTATCAAAAACCGACTAAAATACATACCCGAATTAAGCTTGAATGTTGGCCGAATGAACAAACCCTCTCCCTTATTCTTTTTATTATATTTGGTGTTGAAGAAATGAAGAACCAAGCTATATTTTATGTTTTATTTAAGATATAATTAGAATTTAAACTAATGTACCATAATGCCCTTTTTATAATATAAGGTTAACATATACATATAAGGGTATTTTTGACATATGCCGCCCACTACCATTAAAAATGGGCTATTTATCCATTTAATACTTCATATTAAATAGCCCTCATCATTCTAGCACTTTACACTATGGTATACAACTTTTACACTTTACGCGATTTAATCCTTTTTGTTAAATTGAACACACAAACGATCAAATTTTTCTACGAAACTTTCACACACATTAATTCACATATAATAAAAACAAAATATAACATTTAAATATATTTCAGACTCAGATTCGTGGTCCCAAAACCACCGTTCTGATTAGGGTCAAATTCGGACTATTACACATGTTGAGCTCAAAATAGTCCTCAAGAAGTTCATACAGAGAAGCTCATGCAGCGATATTTGGGGCACATATTTTCCTTTTACTCATTTTGTATTTCAGCACTGTTTTCTTTCTTTGATTAATCTATTCTTTTCAAATTTTGTTCCTGATAAATTTTAGTTCTGTCTATCATTATGATCTTTTTCAAGCATTTTGCATTGAAATAACGATTAATGGATTAATAATACTCTCATAAAAGGAGTTTTGCATATTACCCTGAAAGCTTCTAAATAGTACGGAGACCTGAAACATGACTATTATTTAGAACTAATCAAACCTAAGGGTTGGAAACATTTGAGAAAGAATAGTCTAAATTATGGCTATTTCTTCGTGTTTTCTGTCAAAGATACCAGCTGAGTAAGAAGGCAGGGTAATACGTCAGTGATAGAATCTTGATGAACAACGAGCAATGACAACCTAAGCATTGAAAAGGGGATCATTCTCGCAAAATGACATTCTGCATTCATGCAAATATCACTCATACACATCTTGTTAGGAGCATTTGATTCATTATGATCATGACATCCTAATCATTTGGTATAAACATAGGCCCATGAAATGGATTCTACAGGTCTTGTTACCCAGAGAGTGGTGTAACAGATTGATGGATTGAAGAAGCCAAAAATCCTATACCCTTAAGTTATAGTGGGATGGATGGAAGAAATTACAAATCTCATCTCCCTGAAGTTGCAATGGAGCATATCGAAGTTTTCATGCTGAATATTATCTCCCTGAAGTTGTAGTGGAGCAGATTAAAGCCACAAACCTTATCTCCCTAAAGTTGCAGTGGAGCAGTTTGAGCTACCACCTTATCTCCTCGAAGTTGCGAGAGACCGCATCAAGATAGCAAGTCTTATCTCCCGGTTGCAAGTGGACGAATGAAGATAGCGAATCTTATTTCCTAAAATTGTGGTGGAATAGATTGAAGCTATAAATTAGATATCTTATCTCTTTGAAGTTGCAGTAGAGCGGATCATAACAAACCCTATCTCCATGAAGTTGTAGTGGAGCAGGTTGAAGATAGCGGATCTTATTTCCCTGAAGTTGCAATGAAACAGATTAAAGTTACAAATTACAAATCTTATCTCCTTGACGTTACTGTGGAGCAGATTGAATATAGCAAACCTTATCTCTCTGAAGTTGTAGTAGAGCAGGTTGAAATTACAAATCTTATCTCCCTGAATTACAGTGGAGCAGACTAAAGATACCAATCTTATCTCCCTGAAGTTGTAGCGGAGCAAATTGAAGCTACTAATCTTATCTCTCTGAAGTTGTAGTAGAGCGGATTAAAGCGACAAATCCTATACTTCTAAAGTTGCAGTAGGTCGGATTAAGTCTATTATAACTACATATATCATCTCCCTAAAGTTGCAATGGAGTAGATTGAAGCTACAAGTCTTATCTCTCTGAAGTTGTGGTGGAGTGGATCAAAGCAACAAGATACAGTGGACTGGAATGAGGCTACTTAAAGAAGAGAAGCACCAAAAGAAATCAAGAACTCGACAAGACCAGGAAAAATTGGCCCTTTAAAGTCTTTGCTTCATTCCTGTTGCACGATAACGAGTAAAGAGGAGCAGTTGTAGTAGGCCAATTTAGCCCGAGGCCCAATAAGACCCAAACAAAACCAAATAAATAAATAAATAAACCAAAGTCCAATAATCAAACAGTTCGTTTACATCAGCCCAAATTCTTAATGGCCCAATAGAAGCTCATGACCTAAACTGATTCAGAAACACTAGGGTTTCTGGAACCCTAGGTGCGCCGCCCTAGCCTCTGCCAAAGCTTGCCACCGCCATGTCAGCACCGCCCTCCACTTGCCACCGCCACCTGCAAAGATCAAAATCAGAAGTGACACCAAACATAAAATAATTTAAAAACTTTGTAAAATGGCTATATAATCCATGATAAACCATTGTAATTTTTTTTGAGAGACTTTGAATACAAAAAAGGAAACAGAGATTCAAGCACCAAAAACGGTGATTCGAACATACAAACATAGAATATTGAATGCAAAAGAAAAGCAACACAGAGAATAAAAAAGAAACGAAAGGTTCAAAACGTGCTAAGATCTTTTCTTTTATTTTTGTTTATTTTTTTCTTTATTTTCCTTTTTTTTCGAAACTATTATATACATACATATACTTCTTTATTTTCCTTTTTTTTAAAATATATATATTTAAAAAAAGAGTTTTAAAAAAACTTACCCCTTAGATCACCCAAAAAGTGGGGTTTTGACCTTCCACCAGCCATATCTGGACCAAAGGACCGACGGCAAACGCACGACGGGGGATCGACCGAGCTCTCCTTGGACTCGGAGAGCTTTCAGAGAAAATAAAGGGGGTGGGGGAGTTTTTTTTTGAAATGGTTGAAATGTTTTTTTTTCCCTAAAATTTTTGCCTTAAATAAGCCTCCAAAACAACGCTGTTTTGGGCAGGTCTTTCAGGCACCAAAACGACGTCGTTTAGCCCTAGGATCTGCGTGTTGACCTGACCCGGGGAGGATCCACGTGTTTTTACTTTTGGGGCTAATTGTACCTTTAGCCCTTCCGCTTTTTAATATTTTTGCAATTAAATTCTTTTTATTTTTTAATTTTTAATTTTTGGCCCTAGAATTTGTTTCGATTTCAATTTGGTCTGCCTTGAAGCTGTGCGTTTTGGAGGGTGGGGATTATTTCCCATTTTGGTCCCTCCTTGTTATTCTCGCATTCAACTGGTCCTTTTCCTTTCTATTTACTTCTGATTTGCCCCAAATTTTTGTTTTAAAATTCAATTTAGTCCTTTCTTTGTTATTTTTGCTACTTTATTATTAAATTAATTAATTTAATACTATTATTATATTTCCTTTTTATTTACTTATTTGTTTTATTATCATATTACTAAATTAATTAGTTTTGCAATATTATTGTTATTATTATATTTTTATATATTTATTTACCTAAATTTTTTATATACCTTTATTTTATTTTATCATTTATCTATTTATATTTTTTTATAATTTTAAAACTTTAGTTTTATTTATTTATTTATTATTATATATATATTATTAATATCATCATCATTATTATTAATATTAATATTCTTCTTAAATCGTTTTACACCATATTTGTTTATTTATGTAATATTAGGTCTTTAGCTTCAAATTTCTAGTTGTTATTCTTGTCATTTTATTTTTGGCTTGTTTATTTTATTTCCGTTCTTCATAATGTCATTTACATTAACATACTTATTATTCTGTCATGCACGCAAACACCGTAACTGTAACACCCCTATGATTTATCCACTATTGACCGAATTGGTACATACATAATACATTCAAACATTTAACAATTTCTACTTTCAACCGTACATTCAAACCTATACTTAAGGCCGAATATATGTACAAAGAAATACACATGCAATAACCCAAACTAATGAACATTTTGATTAGTAGCATACTTCACTTATAACAATTTCCTCTATTACAACCATGCTTTATTGAATTTAGCAAAGATCAACAAATCATTGACATAAATAAGTAATCAACTTTTCCACTTTCTAAAGGCATTTGCCGAATCATATCACACCCAAATTATCAATATTAAACGTTGTTAAATTTTTCATCATACCTATAATATCAACTAGCTCATACTAGATTTTATGATTAAACCACCATTTATCATATATTTGACTTACCAATAAGTCCATTATCACACTAACACCAAGCTAAAATTTTAAGACATTTCATAAGTGCATAACACCTCACTCATGCATATATAAGAACCAAGAAATAAATTTCCATATTAAGATTATATCAAGGTCGAACATACATAGATACTAACAACATGATCAAACATAACCAACTCAATCCCAAGCATAGAAATATAGCCATTTTCGCATGGCATTTGTATATACGTTTGCAAAATAACATATAAGTCTATTCTAGGAAAGCTAGCTTATACATGCCATAATATTAAGTTCATGTACAAAAGAGTACCAAAGGTTGATAGTGTGCTTGACTTCGACACAAATTCCCGAGCTTGAACTTCGACTTTAAAGATCTATAGAACAATGCAACAACTACACCACGTAAGCTTAAATAGCTTAGTAAGTTATAAACAATAAGGTAATACATACAAACCAAGCAATTCCCCAATCTCTTTTAATATACAATCAATCTAACTATTAAACAAGTCATATTATCGCAAAACTAGCAGGTTATCATTCATCAATAATTTACCTATTCAATCTCAAGCGTACAAATCAAATAATCATAGACTCCGTACCCATATCAAAGTGTTTTACCTAATCTTCATTTCATCAAAATAATGAACTATTATCAATAGATACTTACCTGACACTTTCATTTACCTTTATTAGGTGTTTCAGTCTTTGAAGAGATGAAAAAAATGATAATTCGCACACCCAGTGATTGGAAAATAAATCCGCACACACAGTGCCATTCTACCGATCTCGCACACACAGTTCTCGGTGAATAAATCCGCACACACAGTGCCATTCTACCGATCTCGCACACATAGTGCTCGGTGAATAAATCCGCACACACAGTGCCATTCTACCGATCTCGCACACACAGTGCTTGGTGAATAAATCCGCACACACAGTGCCATTAATCCATCTTCTCATTAGTACTATGTATACATATGATTTCAATTCCATCCATATAAATACACATACAATTAAAGAATTAAAAACAACTCATTTCTTTTATCACCTTATATCACATTCGCCACGCCCATATATATACTAAATTAATTATTCAATACCATCACCTATTTCCAAGATCCATATTTAACTACTACTACTCAATCCATAAATATTTATCCAAATTTCTATGCTACCGGATTTCATACATAAATCAACCACACATTCGGCTATTATGAATGTTTAATCCCAATCCACATCACATTCGGCAATTAAAGAAAAATCGGATTTCAATATGCTTATTTCAACTAATCAAGAGATATACATATTTACATGCATATAATAAACCCCACTCGACTAGTCTATTTTAATATTCCCATGTATCATTCGGCAACAACTATTATACATAATATATATATATATAAATCCTCATTTTCAATTTCCAGCATCAATCACATTCCATTTTCACGTATAACTATACCTTGATACATATACAAATATTCAATCCACCCAATTAATTCAAGCTTACATATATAAATATGCATTTTAATCTCATTTCAATATAATAAAATATTTCCCATACCACATTCGGCTTTATACAATTAAGTCTATTATTTCACTTTAGCATATACAATTCAATATTGAATAAAATTTGTATCAATCCAATTGCTTACAAACTTACCTCGGAATTATATGATTTAAGCTTTCCCAGCTACTCGTTTACCTTGGTCTTTCCACGATCCAACTCCTTCCCCTTTTATTCTTGATCTATAATATATCAAATAAAGCTTGTTCACATTTAATTCTATTCAATTTCATCCAAAACTCAATTTTATAAAGTTTACTATTTTACCCCTCAATTATTTAAGCTTTACAATTTAATCCATATAGCTCAAAATACAAAATGTCAACAATTTGGCCTTCTTCAACAAGGGCCGAATGTTCACCTCACCATTCCCAACTCCTTTCTTCCATTATTTAGCTAATTAACCCCTTTCTAAAATTTTCTTCTTATCAAACAACCTAATACCCGAAATTCTTCTAAAATTCTTAAGGGATTCTCCTAGTCTAGTTCGTTTCTAATATGTGCCATATTGAATCACATAATCCCCCAATTTTATATCCATGGTTATAATCGAAACATGCCATTTAACATACATTTACAAATGGGCTAGTTAATATGCATGTTAATAACCTCAAAAACGTTGAATTTAATAAAAACTAAGCTTAGATACCAACCTTAACAAGTCATTCATAAACCGAGATGAAGAGAGCTTGATGTTTATTTTTTTTTCTCCTTTGTTTCTTTCATGCCTTCGGCCACTTGAAGAAGAAAAGATGAACACTCATCTTTTTATTTTTTTATTTCCTTTCTTTTACTCAAATTATCAAATATAATAATACACCACTAACTATAAAAAAAAAAATTGATATTTAATGCTCATGTAATCATCATGCCGTCCATTACAAACAAAATGGGTTGTTTGACATGCAAATCCTTTCTTTCAACTATTACTTCAATTAAACCCTTTTATTTAATGAATGCTACTTTTACACTTTATCTATTTAATCCTTTCTCTCAATTCAAGCACATCAAGCAATAAAATTTGCACAATTCAACACACTCTTACTCAATATTACTACACGAAAATAAAATAATATTATGAGATTTTTTTCGCTCAATTCGTGGTCCCAAGCCACTGCTTTAGCTTAGGGTCGTAATTGGTCATTTATAAAGAACCCATTTTACATCTCACCACAAAATCGCATTACATTTTATGCGAAGCATTAAAAATTTTTGTTTTAAAATAAGCGACACTCCGTGTTTTTAAAATTCGAAAGATCGTTCCCTAACTTACGGGATTTCGACTTTCTTGATAAATTCGAATAAGCGAACATTTTAAAATTTTTAAGCAATCTCGGGAATTACGAAAAGATCGTGTTCTAACTTACGGAATATGGTTTCTTTCTAAAACCGAGATAATTAAACATCTTTCAGAATAAATTTTTCGGCGTTTATTCTCGTATCGGGAATTTAAGACATTGTGTCCTAACTTACGGGACGCAATTCTTTTTCTCGATTAACGCGAAACATGCCTTGTTCTTGAAAAATTAAGCAATATTTAGCAAAGGATCGTATTTTAAAATTTCTTCAAATTTTTAATTTTCGACACCAAGACATTAATTAATCAACTAGGTACCAATTTTGAGCGTATCGAGGGTGCTAATTCTTCATTGTGCGTAACCAACTCCCGAACCTATTTTTTGGATTTTGTAGACCAAAAATCACCGTTTTAATAAATTTAAACTTTTATTAAAATGATTGAATTACGATGTGATCCTATCACACCTAAACAAAAAAGATTGATGACGACTCCCATGTTTATTTTCGTTTTCAAAATTAAAGTCGACCATTTTAAAAAAAATAGTTTCTACACATGGGACTTACAATAGTTGATGGTTTGGTTGAAAACAGAAAAGGAAAGAAAATTGGCCAAAAAGAAACAAAAGTTGATGGCAATGAACAATGTTGATTGTGGTCGAAATGTGGAAAAGGAAATGATTCTAGATTTGGGTTTTCCATTTGAACGAGAGGAAAGAAAGTGTCTTTTTATAAAAATAAATAAACAATGTTTTAACAAGTAAATATTAAATATCAAATAATAAAATATAAGTTAAAATATGTTACAAATATTTCGATTTTTAAATTTCGTCTCCTTACTTTTATTTTAAAAATATTGATTTTTTTTAATTTTTAGAACCAGAAAAACAAGTCCAATTGTAAATATTTTAAAAATTAATTAAATTTAGATTTATTAAAGTGTTTTTTGTTACATAAATATTAAATAAATACCTTTTATTTTAAAATATCATACTGGTAATTTTAATTAAAATTTTTGATAATTTTACGTAAAATTTAAAATTTAAAAATTTAAAATTGAATTTATAAAACATATATATACAAAATTTTAACCTAATTTCATATATAATTTGCACACTCCAGTCAACTGGCATTGTTTTCAGATGTAAATTATTAGAAACATTAACTAGTAATTTATAATCATTGCAAACCAAAGTTACTTATGATGGTTTTAAAAAATTGCAAGGGAGAGATTGAAGATGTTGATTTCAACACCCTTGATGAAAATATGAAGTTGTAAATTCTGTGTTGGTCTAATAATTAAGGTGTTTATCATCTTAGATGTAATTTGGATTTAAATTACGTTTATCACGTCTTAAAATATATGGAGTTAATTGAAATTAATAATTAAGAAATGATTTAAATTTGATGGTTAAATAGTTAATGCATTCTTTAAAAGTCCCAAGTTCTATCCACTCCACTTCTCTCCCATTTCTTTCCTTTTTAATTTCAACAAATTAATTAGGATAAAAACTACATTAAAATAAATATTATTTGGGGTAAAAACTTAACAAAAATAGGCAATAGCTTAATGGTTAACATGTTACTCTCTCTCTTGGATGCTTGAGATTGAGTTACTTTTTCCCCAAAATGCATTTTAATCTCAACAGACTAGGGGTAAATTATCATCCGGCCGCTTAAAATTTGAAAACACTAGGTAATTAGTCATTTTCCAAATTACATTTGAATTATTGCTTCTTTTTACTAACCAACTAGAATTTTTGCTTTCTCTTCCCTATTTCTTCCCCCTTTTCTTTTTCACCTTCTTCTTTGCATAAAATTTTCTCCACTGTTGAAATTAATCTTGTTTTCCCGAATTAAAATATATTCTTGATTCAAGTCGTTTTTCAACCGAAATCGTAATCGCCATTAGAAACATTCTTAATATTTGCCAAGAATGGGTAAGTACGTCTAAATCTTGATGTTTGATCTCGAATCTTTATAAAAACTCTATCTAATGATAATCTAGTGATCGATTAAACGATCTTTCTCGGTTTTCATCAAATCTTGATAAATCTTGGAAATCAAATGTTAACCCGTGTGAAATTTTGATTGAACGGCTGCTCTAGGTGAATCGGACTAGATTTGATCGCAAGGAATGACGTTCGAGCATCCGGTGAAAGCTGTGTTCTTTTACAAATGAATCGGGACAAACTATGTTTAGGACTTGGGCCACACAGTTTGCCACACGGGCATGTGGAGGTGCTCATGGGCCGAGTTGGGTCGAGTTCAGGCCAGGTCTAAGCATGATATTAACATACTTTATGCTTACCCAAGCCTGGCCCGAAATCTGGGCCTAAAATTTTTCCAAACCCGCCCATATTTACAAAAGACTAACCTAAGCCCATTTTTGGTCAGCCCATATTATTTTTAATATTTAAAAGAATATATCTAAATTATATTATTTTAATAATTTTATACATTTTTATTTATTGAAATGTTTTATATAGTCATCTTAACATTATTTAATGTTTACCTTAAAGTAGTATTATATATTTAGTATAGATTTATTTTTTAATGTGTTTTTATTACATAATATATAAAAATAACATAATATAAAGTATTATAAACTTAAAACAAGTCGGCCGAGCCTTGAATGTTCAAGCCTGAGCTCGACCTGTATTTTAAATGGTTTTAATTTTTTTGCCTAAGCCCATTTTTGGGCCTAATATTTTTGCCCAAACCACCCAAATTTTAGACGGGCCTTCGAGTCTAGGTGAGTCGCCCAACCCATGAACAGGTCTCGTGTAGACCACACGTTGGACCACATGGCCCCACACGTGACCATGTGCCTTTGGAACCCTAGGATAGTTCGAATCTTACACAGGTAAGAACCCTCTACACGGCTGTGTCTCCCCTGTAGCTTAATTTTGCCAATTCCAGATAGCCACAGTCTATTAAACGGCCTGGCCACACGACCATGTAACCTCTCCGCATGGTTTATAGCATCCCACACGGCCGTGTGCCCCTGTTTTTTAAATTTTGCAGTTTTGTCAAGAATTTTATGAGTTGTTTTGTTTAGTCCCTGAATGGTTTCTGAACTATTTTTAGTGTTTTATTTTATTCAATTAAGTCCCCGGTGATATGAATAATGCTAGAATCTATGATTTGATTGACTAAATTAATATTATATATATTTGCTTGAATTGTGATTAATACATATGTTTATTGTATCTGTATTTGAGATTGTACGTAGAACATGCCTTATGTTACCGTTGAACCGAACACATATCAAGCATGACTTATGCTACTGAATTGATCTGTTATAAGCATATTATTTGTTATTATATCGAACTGTTATAAGCATATTGATTGTCATTGTATTGTTTTGTTAAAAGCATATTAAATGCTACCGTATTGATCTATTTTGAGCATGCCATATAGCATTGCACGGGGTGGAACAATATGCACGGAGGAATTATTGGCAATTTATTTGTAAAATTTGCTGTGTATCCACAACCAGAGGCAAATTCCATTTGCGGGTTATTTGCTGTGTATCCACAGCCAAAGGAAAATTCCATCTGCGAGTTATTTGCTATGTAGACCAAAACCAGGGGTAGATTTCATTTGCAAAACTTTGTTGTGTACCCACAGCTAGAGATAGATTCCATCTGTAGGATTTTGTTGTCTGTCCATAGCCATTGGTAGTTTATCTGCAAACCATTAGTGGCTAAGCCATAATCCAGCGTGTTGGTGATTGGAGTTCAGGGGAACTCCCATTGTGGTGTGTAGCGGTGGGGTAGGATCTTTTCTGTTAAAACTGAAACCAAAATTGTATGACATCCATAAAAACATGTGCATACAAAAATGGAATTTATGATATGGCATATATATATGTCTATTGTTGAATGAACTGAAACATCGATATTCTAATATTGTCGTTGCAAATTATTTTATGTGACATTTTTTGTATGCTTAATCATTTGTACTAATTTTCTTGTGATTGAACCCACACTAAGTGTCATAGCTCGCTCCCCTTTTATTTCCATCTATACAGATAACCCACTAGATTAGGACGTGGACACGACATCTAGAGTATCTCGGCTCGGTTTTAGTTAATAATATATTTTAACTTTATTAATTGATCTTTTAATTATTCAGAGTTTGTATCATTTTATTTTGAACTGTGGCATAGGACATAGAACTTGGGTTTTATTTTATAGCTTGCATGACATTTAATTTGAACTTAGGATCACTTTGAGTTATAAATCTAAATTAGATATGCATGAACTCAGGTATTTATTAAAAATGCAAATTGGTATCTCTTTTCCGTTGCTTGGTTATAATTAAAATTTTGAGTAATACATAAATTGGTAATTAATCAAGTTTTCAAAAAAGAGTCACCCTTACATAGGTTAGCTAATCTAAACCGGTTTTGATAATACGAAAGTTTTTCTAAAAATAGACTAAGTTTTCCTCTAAATCAAACAAATGTTTTAAAATGTCTGTTTTCTTAACTCCAATAGCTTACAGGGTCATTTCGGTGGTTAATGTAATCTTTCAAATTCGGGTCTAACGTCTAGGTCACGTTGGCGAGGTTATATGCTAGACGCGTTGTTGTTAGGGTTTTGCCCTCCTCTTGTAATTCACTAAAAAATATTTTAAATTTATTTGTGTTTTAAATAAATTATTGATTTTAGTTTTATTTATTTATTACATTCAATTAATTAGATTGAAAGATTTGGGTTATTAATATTTTATTAAAATAAATTGTTATTTTTATGCTAATTTAATGATTATATGCGTTTTATTACATTAAACATATTTAAATTTTAAAATAATTAGCAATCACAAATAAAATATGGATCGCAAAAGAAAGAAAACTATTATATATATAAAAAAAAAAAAACAAACAAGATTGGACTAACATATTTATGCTTTATAGATGCTTTGGTAATATTCACAAGGAAAGTTCAATTATTGGGGTACAATGTATGCTTGATCAATTTTATGTTTTGTTATTGCTGTTAAATCATTTCAAAAGTGAAACATTCTCAATTGATGTAAAGGAATTTGAGTTGCAAAAAGTGTGGGAGAAAACTAGCTTTGCTATAAGGAAACTGCCAATGATATAGTTAGGGTTCCCATTGGTTGCAAAGTAGTATGGTGCTCCATTATTGAACAAGTTTACAGAGAGAATAAATGGATGGGTGGTAAGAGATCTTTCTTACGTTGGCAGAGCTCAACTAATTCAGGCTGTGTTATTTCATACCCATAATGATTGGGTAAGGCACTTTATACTTGTAAAATGGGGGTGATAATTAACTTTGTATGAGGTTGTTTTGGAAGGGTGAGAATGAAGTGGTAAAAAGGGTAAGGGTAAATTGGGACACAGTTTGTAAAAGGTGGAGTAGTTGGAATCATGCTTGTGCTTTGCAAATTTGGGCTCTTTTTTTTTTTGTGAAAACTGGGTGCTTGGTTAAATACTTGGTTCTTAGAGGGAGGTACTTTATGGAGCCGCCAATATCCTTAAATAGTAGCTAAAGTTGAAAGAAAATAATGAAAAGACACTAAAGAGCAAATTATTCAAAGTGGGGTTGGCCTTTGTCATGACATAAGTATATGGTGAGCAAAGTTATTAGACCAAGAGCAAGGGAAGTGTGGTCCAGAATTATTTGGTTTTAATTTTCAATTACTAAACAATCTATAATAATTTGGATGGCTAATAAGTTGCCAACAAAAGACAGGTTAATTTGTAACAATAAGGAACGGATAATAAGGAACGGATCCTTACTAATAAGGAACGATGTAGGAGAGAATTCGCTGATGATCCCTCGTGCAAGCTTTGCGGAAATGCCGAAGAATCTTGTCTTCATGTGTTACGTGATTGTAGCCATGCTAAAGAAGTGTGGAAACAATTAACTCCCAAGAGGATTTCAAACCAGTTCTTTTCTTCCTCACTAGAGGCATGGTTATCTACCAATTTGAAAAATACTTTTGATGTTAATTTTCAGGATGTAGATTGGTTCCCTCTATTTGGCATTGTTTGTTGGAGGATTTGGAAACAGTGGAACTTATGTGTGTTCCAAAATATCCATTTTAACATTTTTACTGTGATCAATATTTCATGGGGGTGGGCACGTTCCATCAAGCAGGGACATGTTTCTATAGAGGGAAATAATGTGGGATGAAGTAGAGAGCAAATATGGTCTCCTCCGCCTATGGGATTTCTTAAGCTGAACACAGATAGTGCCCGTAATTTGAACTTGGGGCTTGCTTCACTACACCAAAACAGACTTTTAGCGGCGTTTTTAAGCGCCACTAATACTATTTGTGGCGCTTTTGAAAGCGCCACAAAAAACGCCGCTAAAACACGCAAAAAAAATTAGCGGCGTTATTGTGAAAAATGCCGCTAGAAGTCTTGACTTTTAAGCGGCACTTTTATAAGAAACGACTTAAAGACCCACCTTTAGCGGCGTTTCTTAGAAAAGTGCCGCTAAATGCGGGGTATTTTAGCGGCGTTTCTTATAAAAGCGCCGCTAGAGGTGTGGTCTTTTAGCGTTTCTTATAAAAGCGCCACTAAAGGCGTGGACTTTTAGTGGCGCTTTTATAAGCGCTAAAGACCCACCTTTAGCGTTTCTTTCTTACAAAAGCGCCGCTAAAGGTGTGGTATTTTATCGGTGTTTCTTACAAAAGCGCGCTAAAGGTGCTACCGCTAAAGTTGGTCTTTTAGCGGCGTTTCTTGTAAAAGCCGCTAAAAGTGGGTCTTTTAGCGTTTTTTTAACAAAAACGCCACTAATTTGCATGATTTGCGATCTTGTTTTTCCGCAATATCCTACCTCCCCGCATTAAAACCAACCAAAAAGCAAGACAATTGCATATAATTCCAACCCAAGCGACAAATAAAACATTTAAATCTCACCAAAAGCATTAAATCTAAACGATACTTCAAATTTAATAAAAGATATATGATATTTATTAATAAATGAAGCATAATTCAAACAATTTTACAATAATGTTAATCGTAACAATGTTAAAAAAATCTTACAACAATAAAACAAATGTCTAAGAGGCGGCCTCTGCGACTCTATCACTGGAACAATTGCATCATAGTCTGCATTTGTATGGAGTTCTTCATACTTTACATTACTGCTTTCGCCTCCTCCTCTTGCCTCCGCTCTAAGTTGAGCAATATGCTCGCCTCCTCATTCTTGCCTCCGCTCTAAGTGAGAAATTTGCTCACTATGCTCGCTTCAATCGAGAGATACAGGTCTTTCGTCTCGAACTTGACCGAGATTGACTCCGGAAGGCATGTATTGTTGGGAGCGGATCAAAATATTGAGTCGGGTAACACCGATCCTTGACATCGAACCCGACCATACCTTGTAAGACCCAAAACATTAGTGATAATTTTGTTATAAATATACTCAAGATTAACAAAACTATCAATCGAAGCGATCGTACCTTCGGGACCCAAAACATCGATAATAATTACATTATCAATCTCCTCGAGATTAACAGAATCTGTCGAACGAAGCAACCGCTTCATACTCTACCTTCTTCTCCTTTAGTTTATCCTAATAAATCAATAAAAAGTTAGAAAGCGAAATATATAATAAAAGGAATGGAACATAACTTAAAATTATAAATTTAAAACTACAAACGATGAATTAAACTATTGTAATTAAACATTCTAAATATTTATAATAAATCAAATTTTATTAAGTAAATATACCAAAATTTACTGCAATTTCGGATGTCATCGGAGATCCATCCTTCTTCCTATATGTAATGTCAAAAAGTCAAGGCGTCCAACTTTTGACTGGCGAAACTTCCTACATTATAGCGAGAAAAATATAATTTAATAGTATAAAGTAATTAATATTTGAAAGAAGAAATAAATTATAATACCTCGGCCTCATTTACGAGCAAAACTTCGGAACCTACCGTAATAAGTGAATTGTTGTTTACATGCGCTATTTGTTCCAACTCACTCACGGTCCTACATAATGGAATTTGAATTATGTATATAGTAAATCGATAAACCTAAAAATTTATAAGACTTTGAAAGTACGTAATACCTCTCCTTTCTTTGAATTCGAATCTAACTTGATCTTTCCATTGGTACCTCAACATTTCCTTGGGACATTTCGCAATTTTAAATCGAGGCTTATGTCTTTCTTAAAATATTATTTTTTAGGGTGCTTTTATTGTCTCTCCATTTTTACCCAACGTCTTCTTAACATAGTCATCGGAGACCTCTAAAGCAAATTTACCTAGAATTTTTTTTTAAAAGTTAATATAAATGAAGGTTAAATTAAAGTATTATAAATTACATTCACCTTTATTACCTTAATATTATCGAGAGCTCGATTTTGTTGGCATCGTGCACGTGATGCCATGATTAAATAGTTAATGGGCAACATATTCGCATTTCGTGCTATAATGCCCAAATAGCACCCAACAATCGAGCTTGAGATCCGATAGGTGGCCATGATTGTTTCTCCTTACTTGAACACGCTCAGTGGCTCTAAGTCGTATAAATCAGTAAGTAATGTACATCTCGAGCTCTGCTCGTCCCACCACCCTCAAATTTGAAAATGATATATTATTATATTAAAATTGAAAAATGAATCAATAATAAAATTCAACATGCATGTAAAATAAACTTAACATTACTTTGGAATTGTCCATGCTCGTCATCTATGTCCGTGACTAGAAGATCCAACAAGCGTATCTCATCCACTATTTACTTCTTACGGATTTGGAGTATTACGACAATATTTAAACCTCGTAATCGTCTTCTAGGCATTTTCCTGCAATACACATAAAATAGTTCAAAATTTTAGTAACAAATAACAACAATAATAGGACATTTAAAACAGTTAAATTACATAACATGACCAACATGCAAAATTATAATATAACATATAAATAATAAATCGTTAAATCTTACTACATCATATTTCGTAAATACCACATCCTGACGAACCCATTCAAATTGTTGACTAGTACTAGGGATATTTCAGTTAAGTCTTGTTCTGGAAAAGGCAAAGTTTCTGATCTTTTGACTATGTCATCTCTACTTCCACTGCCAATGTCAAACAAGTCTCTAGGGGTGTTTTGAAGTACAATGTACCAACCTCATCAGTTGGATCTTGAAGTAAAAACTTGTTTAACTTGAGAAGAAAACACATACTGCTCGTCCATTAGTTGTTCTCGGTGTGAATCAATCGAGAGAAATTCACCATTGTAAAGCCATATTGATCGTTTTTAATTCATGAGCGTATTCACATCAGCCCAATCACCTCGAAATAAGACAACTTTGCATTTGTCTAATAATCCAACTCAATGATGTCGATAATAAGTCCGTAATATTCCAAATTCCCTCGACCAATTCATCCCCTAGCACTAGCATAACTTGTAATCGAAGAATTAACAACAATTCCATAATTTTGGGTTCTCCTCAATCTCTCGCGATACCTTGTATGAAATCAGATCCGTTGATGAGGAAGCCACTATATCTTTTAACTATTCTGTTTGGACCTTGTGAAAGCCATTTAAAGTCGTCATTTACTTCATTCCGACTCCAAACCTATTGAGTCGAAAGTAAATCGAGTAATTATGAATGTTATGAGAAAACATTATTACTTGTCAATGAAAATTTAAATTGCATACCATTTTGCTTAACCATTCATGGAATGATTCTGCGAACAACTTATTAATTTCTCGTCGATTTAATCTTTGAGGTTGTGAATGAGCTCTCAATATTTGTTTGTACTCACTACGGTAAAAAAAAGGTTTTACTTTGTTAGAAGATAAATAAATTATAATTGATGAGTATTTATCAAAGTCTATAACTTACTTCCGAAATGGTTCCATTGAATCGTGATGAAAAAGAACGTATCAATGTGCTTGGACCCACGATCTATCGTCTAATTCTGCAATTTTGACTTTGCCGATCGGTTCTCCGAAACTTTGAAATAAATAAGTTTCGGCCAAATTATGATCTGTGAGCCCAGCATTTCTACTTGGTACATTCATTCTTGTTTCAACATCTTCCAAATACCTCGAGCAGAAAGTCATACATTCCTCGCCAAGTAGCCCTCAAAATTGATCCTTCCGGATAACGCTTATTGCGATAGTATGACTTCAATTTGAAAGGAACCTAAACACGGTATACAACATTATCAAAAGTTGCAACTAAATGCATTGAGCTGAATGAAGGAATATTTTGCAAATAAAGTAAGACCTTTCAATGGGATACATCCATCTACGAAAACGGGTCCACCAAGAAGTGCTTCACGCGGAGATAAATTAACAAGTGCACCATAATAGTGAAGGCGGGCGAGAATATCTTCTCAGTTGCATAAAGTCAATGCGGCTCGATCTTGTAGTCTCTCTAATTCTTGAACATTCAAAACTTTACCACAAATGCCTTTCATTATATTCGACGGTTCAATTCGAGTCGTCACCTTTTTCGACATACAACACCGCATAGCAACTGGCAGTAAGCCTTGCATCAAGATGTGATAGTCATGCGATTTTAAGCCATATAGTCTTCGATCCTCAAGACTCACACATCGCGATATATTTGATGCATACGCATCCGGGACCTTTATCTCATTCAACACCGTACAAAACACTTCTTTCTCCGTCTTGACATTGAAAAAATAGCGGTGACAATCGATATTTCATATTGAAGTGCTGGGGATGAAGCTCACGCCAATTCCATGTGGACTAAATCAAGTCGACTCGAAGATTATCTTTTGATTTTCCATCGACATTCAAAATAGTCCCAATGATGTTCTCGCAGACATTTTTCTCTATGTGCATGACATCAAGATTATGACGTAAAATCTGATGCTCCCAATAAGGTAACTCGAAAAAAATACTTCTTTTTTTCCACAAGCCCGCCTCATTAGGATCATCCTCTTCATCAGATTCATCATCAGATTCATCCCTAAATCTTCTATTTCTTTGCGGGTTGGCCGGTTGATTCATCTTCCCATAAATGAAATTCATATCTTTCAACATTAAGAATATTTCGGATCCACCGGTCTGCGAAGGAGCTGGTCTGAACTCTTCAGTACCATCAAACTGAGCACTCTGAAATCTAAATGTATGATTTTCTGGTAACCACCGACGATGCCCCATGTAAGAGAACTTCTTCCCATTATATAACCATTGCGAACATGTCTGCGCAGCACAACACGGACAAGCATAACGTCGAAAATAGTTTTATGTAAGTTATGTATTATGTACTATGTAAGTTAAAACAGCATTTCAAATCGAGAATCAGTTGATGTGTGAACATATATGGCATGCATTACATTGTAGTTTTTTTAAAATATTAATTGGTTTTAGTTTTTCATTTGAGGTAGGTGGAAAATGTTATTATATGTTTTTTATAATTGAAATTTGGTGTGATGTTAAATTTAAAAGTTTTAAACTACTTCTTTTAAAAAAGAATTTATTTTTTATAATAAAAGCGTATTTAAATAATGATCAATATTATTATTATATTGATAACAAAATATTATTACCATTTTGGAAAACATTGAAAATATTAAATATTAAAATCAAACATTATTATAAAAATAGTAATTAATAATTAGTAATTTTCATTTTAAGAATTTTTAAATTATTTTTAAAAAGATTTGATATTTATATTAATAAAGATATATTTAAATAATGATCATTATTATTATATTGATAAAAAATTATAAGTTTTAAAAACATTTAAAATATTAAATATTGAAATCAAACATTATTAATATAAAAATTAGTAATTTGATTTTTATATGAAAATATATTTAAATAATGAAAAACCATTTTAAGAATTTTATGTTAGGGGTTTGACTAAAACACAATAGATTTCTAAAAGAAATTTAATTTTAGCATATTCGAATATTTAAGATGTTGGTATCAAATTATAAACCAATGTTGTTTTCATAAAATATTGGAAGCTTAATCACTATCAAAATATTCATGGATCATAATTTGTTTGTTATCGTAATTCGATTTTTATATTAAAAAGAAACTAGTAAGAAAACTATCTAAAATGCTTAACATCACATTTTATAATATATTGCTTAACATTTTATAATATATTGCTTAACATCATAAACCAAACTGGATGACGAGTTTTTAAATTTATTACTTGAGTACAAGTTGAAACAATATAATAAACAGCAATTTTTCCAATATAATAAACAGCATATATACCAACCAATCAGGTTGGTAAACAGCAATTTGGACAGCAATTTGGATAGACATTTTTGAAGATTCATCATACGTGGCATTGTTACACCTGGGGAGGATCCATTATATCTTACAATGAGATATAAGGCAACCCGTTAGGTTTCCAGCCTATATACTTTGAATCTTTTTTTTTTGGACAGCAGTATAACAAACAGCATATATACCAACTGTAGAGCCCAAATTGCCCGGGCCCAATTACCAACAATGAAATTACAAGCCCAATTGAACAAAAACGGGGCCCATTAACAAAACAAAAATAGGCCCAAACAAAACAACCCAACTCAGAAAACAAAAACACTTTCAGCAAAAGCAGAAAAAACAAAGGAAACCTAGCGAGGCGACCTCGACTTGACCCCCGCCTCTGCGCGCTCCGTCAGACCGGCTCCATCGTCCGAGCACAGAAAGCGAAAGCACCCAACAAAGAAGAGAGAAGCAATTTTGTCTTTCTTTTTTCACTTTGGCTATAAAAGCCACAAAAATCATTGTAACAGGGGATTAAAAAAACAACAAAAACTTTGAATACAAGAATCGTCAAATCAAACACCAAACAAAAGGTTTATTTCATTCTTGTTATTAACTATCACTATTGTCTATTTTTCGTTTACTTTTTTATTTTATTTTATTTTTTAAGAACGAAATCAAAAGCAAATGGGGGTTTCTTACGGTTTTCAAAACAAAAAGCAGATTCAAAACAACAGATCCAACGAAAATCAAAACAAATAAATAAACTTTCAAAGGCATTTCTATCTTTTATTTTTATTTTTTTCTTTTCTTTTCGAAACCAAATAAACCTATTTACATTTTTTTTCTTCTTTAAAAATAGTTTATATATATATATATAACATCAAAATATAAAAATAAAAAATAACAAAATTTTTTACCTTTCCAAACCGTGGCGGTGGCAGAACTCGGCGTCGGCTGACGACTTGCAGCGGACCCTCACGGAATCCTCCGGAGCTCCCCTGCGGAGAAAACCAAAGAGAGTTAAAAGTGTTTTTAAAAATCTGCAAATGAAAAAAAGGAAAAAATTGAATTTATAAAGGTTGTAAAAGCAGCGTCGTTTAGGGCTCGTCGGTGGCCCCAAAGCAGCCGCGTTAAATCGTGACCCATGACGACCCGACCCGCTCCGGAGGATCCGCATGTTTCTTGAAAAAATGGAAAATTTATCTGTATGATCCTTCGCATTTTTTATTTTACAATCAAGTTTTTCGATATTGCTATTTGGCCCGAAGCTTCATGCGATTACAATTTAGTCCCTATAAAGCGCTGCGTTTAGGCGCTTTGGGTAAATTTAGCTCCAGGTCCCCCATATTTTCAGCGCATCACAATGGTCCTTTTCCTTTACATTATTATAAATCGCCCCAAAATTTTTTTAATTGATTTGGCCTCCCCTTTAATCATCATTATTATTTAATGTTTTTATTGATTATTTATTACTACTATTATTTTATTATTATTATTACTATAATATTACGTATTACTATGTTATATTATTATTATTAGCATTATTATTATTATTATTATTATTATTATTCTATTCCTCTATTATTAATTATTATTATTATTTACTATTACTATTACTTTATTACTAGTATTATTATTATTTTATTTTATTATTACCACTCTTATTTATTTTATTATTGTTCCTTTGTTAATAAGTTATTATTTTTCATTATTAATTGTTTAATCTTCCCCATTTATGAATTTTATTTTATATTATTTTATTCGTTATTTATTTATTTGTTATTTTATTTATTTATTATCACTTCATTTACTTATTATTTGTTCATTCATTGCTCTTTACTTTTAGTATTTCAAAGCAATTTATTTATTTATTTATCATATTTTTTATTTTTTATTTATTGTTGTTATTATTATCATCATCCTATCTGTTTCTATGATTTTATTATTGTTATTCTTACTTCATTATTTATTAGCTCATTCGTTAATAAAATTAGATTTATTCATATATTCGTTTAATTTGTTAGTATCATTACTTTGTCTAATATTAATCAATCAAATTTTCAAAAATAAAGATGATGTTCGGTGTTTGAAAATTCGGAAGATCGAGCCCTAACTTCTTTGGGTTTCGGTTTTCTCGTTTATGTTAAACAACGGGATATCTCCTTTTAAGTCGCGATTTTCTCGTTTAATCTAAATGACCAATGCCCTTTTAAACAAATACATTTCTAAACAAAAGCTTAATCTCGAAATTTGAAATGTCGCGCCTAACTTCTTGGACTCGACATCTAGATACTTGAGATAAGTTTCTTTTCCTAAAATAGAGGCAATCTTCCGTATTTGAAATCTCGGGAAATCGAACCCTAACTTACTGGGTTCCGATTTCCCATTTGACGAATAAATGGAAGATCCTCTTCAAATAAAAACCAAGTTTCAAAAGCGAGCTTAGTTTGGGAGTTTAAAGTATTGTGCCCTAACTTACTGGACATGATGCTTTACCTCTTCGAAAATAAGAAAGTCTTAACGTCCCTTCAATTTTAAAAATAAAAAGCATTGTATTTTGAATCCCTTTAAAGTTTTCAACAAATAGGACATCAATCAATCGGTTTGGTACCAATTTTGGGCGTGTCGAGGGTGCTAATCCTTCCTGCTTGCGTAATCGACCTCGAACCCGTTTTCTCAAAGTTCGTGGACCAAAAAGCACTGTTTTAGTAAATTAAATGTTTTATTAAAGCGAAGGTGATCCGATCACACCAAATAAAGATCGGTGGCGACTCCTTTCCTTTTTCCTTTTTAAAAAGCCGAAATTAAATAGCGTCGTTCTACGTTTTACCCAAAAAATGGTTCTGACGACTTGGCGACTCCTTTGGGAGCGAGGTCAAGCCATAGATTGATTGATTGTTGTCCTTTTAATTAAAATGGTTTTGGAAAAAATCATGCTTCTTTTAATGCACCTTCAATATTAGCCTCGTAAATACTTTGGCATTGCATTGCATGACCGTTGTGGTCACACCCTTAAGTGGGAGCGAGAAGCTATGCCTTCGTGAGGTTTTCACCTCCGCATGGGCTAGTGGATTTGCTTTGAATACATACATACCTATGTCTCCGTGAAGTTTTCACTTCGCATGGCCATAGGAAAATGTATTCCCAGACGAACTTCGGTCCGTATGATCCTATAATGGGTGAGGATCGAGAATCTGCTGGTTCAGTACCTCAACTTTAGAACTAAGCCATATAGCAAACCCTAAGAGCCCACCTTAGGTAGAGCCATGGCAAACCTTAGTGGTCACCCAGATAGGCGTTTGCTTATTTTACTTGCTTTATATTCCATGGTACTAACTTTTGTGTTTCTTTCTTTTGTGCATATCATTTCATATTTTAAAGAGACATCGATTCACGATCCGTTTACGAGTTGGGAAGTTTGGTTATGGAAGCGAATTCCTTGATAAAGTAGAAGACAATGCGGCCATCCGCATATGGTCGAAACAATGCCAAATAGAAAAAGGAGATAGCTTAGTCGAAGGGTATGTGTCGGAACTACGGAACTTTACCAATATCGATTATCACATGAGCGAGCTCCAAGAGTTGAAAGAAATTTGGACTCGATGGGATGATGAAATGAAGCGGTTGTTCTATGGTACCTACGGCGACACCTTACACCTTGAGGTCAAAATAGACAAGCACTGTTAGAGCAATGACCCGATTACGGAATGCAGCTTATAATTGTTTCTCCTTGGAAAAGTGGATCTGGTTCCCACAGAGAAGAGTATACAACCTTGTTGCATTGCCCAAGAATTCAAGTTGACAAAGCTTATTCCAAAGGCGGTTAATGGCCCAACCTTCGAAGAAGTTGATGAATATCACGGAATGAGTGAGCAGTGGGTCTCGGCTAGAATCGAGAAGAAGGCGAGGTAAATGCATACCACGGATATGTTTGAGAGACTGATTACGGCGCATCCGATCTGAAGAAAAGATAGACATCTTGGCCTTGTGTATTTACTGGCTGGTAATCTTCCCCAAAGCTTTAAGATACATTGATGAAGCGGTTATCGATCTATTCACCGGGTTGGACAAAGGGTCACACTCGTTCACGCCATCTTAGTGAAACATTCGGATCCTTGACCGTATCTGAAAGAAGAGGTGAAAGCGGGTTTATTGGGTGTCTTGCAATGTTATTAGCTTGGTTCCATAGTCACTTTTGGAAAATAGAAAGTGTCTTGCGGTTCATGTCGAAGTACTCCCTACTAGAAGAGATAGCAACTCGCCTAGAAGAGAGGATGTGTCAAGAAAAGCTGGATCGCGATCTTTCAAAACCTTCAAGAGGGCGACATTGAGTGGAAGGCTCCTGGATGATTCCCGCGGGATCCTTTATCGTTCGGAAGCTTTGGTAGGTTCCCTATTAGGAATTTGGGGTGCCACTGCCTCGCCCCTTCTTTGGTCCTAAGCGGTATGGTTCAAGCGATTCGTACCAACGACATACGGGCTAGCTCAATGTGAGTTTTCATATGAAGGGAAGCTATAAGAAAAGGGTTAAAAGATTTCTAGTGCCTAGAATCGATTCACAGAATGAGAAGATTGTCTACGGGCAGGGGCGACCACGAAATATATTGAATGGAGGGCTAGGAGGGTCAATGATAACATTCTGAGCCAAACCAGAAGCGCCCGATCAAGAGAAGAATGCATGCAGTGGTCCCATCGAATTAGAGGTTGTAAAGTAAGATTTTGAGCGGATGAGCTCGAAACTTCGGAAAAGGATAGAAAGGTTGGAGGAAGAAAAGATGCTCTTCCGGTTAGAAGTGGACGGTCAAAATCGGTGAGAAACTCAAAAGGAAAAGTGAAAAGTAGAGGAAGGCCGAGATAACTTGAAGGCGAATTACAAAAGGATCGTTTAACGATAAAAAAGCGGGGTTAGGGAAAACTTGAGCGGTGGCAACAAGAGGTCGAGAGGAAAGAGCCAAAGCTAGCAGTTGGGAGAAGAAGTTTCATGAAATCTGAAGCAAAAGGAAGACTTAGAAGAAGGACGGGATAGAAGACCAAAAAGAAAAAAGGGATTAGAAGCTAGAATAGGCGAGCTTGGCGATCTCTACACCATTATCGAGTCGAGACTCGAAAAGCCAACTAAAGACAAGCCTGAACAAGATAGAGGAGATGAAAGGTAGGGTTGAAGAGTTGGAATCAACATTACATAGTAGTGAGCTCGGATTGAGCTTAGAAACAAGAGAAAGGCGTTGGGAGGAAGAGCTTCACCATTCTTGCGAGCAAGTTCAAAGCGGGACTACCTCATGGGAGAAGCAATAATTGATTAAGAAGTAGCCGATCACCTCAGGACTTTGGTGAGGAGGTGACATAGTGGGCATGAGATATGGGCTACCACCGGGTCGTGATGAAGAGCTAATCTCTGCTTGGAAAAATCAAAACCTTAGGTCTTAGGGCTAGAACGATTTGTAATCTACTTTATGTAAAGGGTTTTGCCTTCTAATAAAGTTTTCTAAAATGAAGTTGATCGAAATCGATGTCTTTTTCCTGCATTCATGCATTTGCATTACATCATATTACATGCATTAAAGTTTATAAAAAGAAGCCTAATTGGTTAAGATTAAAGAGAAACAAAGAGAAACAAGAGAGAAGAAAAAGAAATGGGAGCTGGACATCACTACGGGACTCGTGCTAAGACAAAGAAAATGGATCAAAGATTTGAACAATTTGAAGGAGATGCAAGAACGGATCACGAGGAGCAAATAATGAAACTCCGACAAGATATGATAGAAGCGGATGCAAGAGTCCCAAAACAACGTGATGAGCGGTGGCGCAACTATTAGCCAATGAGCGAGGAAAAGGCGTCGCTACTAGTTCGGGGAATAATGACGACCACAACACCCTCCGGTTTACCCCGCCAAACACTCAAGCACCACGAAATAGGTCCCCAAAGGACACCTTTTGTTATCGAGCCACGATGCGAGTTGAGACCGCAATGCGGTGCACTTTCTCGGTTGTTCGACGGTAATCCGGAGAAGGTCCGGCTAACCCTATAGTCCCGACTTTGATGAAATGGTGAAATGGATAAGGCAAAACGAACCTTCCCAAACAACTCGAGGATCGTTGCAAATGGTTAGAAGAAAATTTAAGGAAATAGAGGCTAGCGACCATCGCTACGGAGTTGGCGCTAAAGACTTGAGCCTAGTCCCGGACCTCATACTTCCGCCAAAGTTCAAGACCGAATTTTGAAAAATACAATGGGACCAGTTGCCACAGAAGTGCACATCACGATGTTCTATCGGCGGATGGCGGGATATGTTAACAACGATCAAGCTTATTCATTGTTTCCGGGATAGTTTGGTAGGGCGCGACCAAGTGGTACAATCATTTCGGTCGTACCCAGATCAAGTCATGAAAGGATCTCATACGGGCCTTCACGAAACAATCACGGCACGCGTGGCCGATATAGCCCCGATCGAATCACGCTCCAAAATATGGAGAAAAAGCCAAGCGAAAGTTTGAGCAGGTATGCCCGGTGATGGAGGAAAGTAGCCACGCAAGTCCGATACCGCTTAGAAAAAGAGACAACCATCTTTGTTTGTCAATACACTTTGAAAGCTCCTTCTTTAATCACATGCTTGGAAGTGCCACAAAAAGTTTTTACGATATTGTCTTTGTCGGAAATGATCGAGAATACAATCAAAAGCGGTAAAATAGAATTTGGAGAAAGCACTAGAAAGGCGGTCCGAAGAAGAGGGAGAGTGATATAAACAACATAGGTAAAGGTTATTCAAAACCTATTACGGTGAGCGACCAAGGACTATGACCCCGATCATGAGCCCTTTAGGCGAGAGTCCAAATAAGGTAAAATACGGAGAAAATCAATTTCGCCTATCCGGTCCCATACAAGAAAATGTACCAAAAATTATTTGGCCTTTACGTTGTCTCCCCATTACTTAAAACCCTTGCAACCCCTACCTAAGTGGTATGATCTTGAGCATACGGTCACGAATACCATGCAGAATCGTGGGGCATTCTATAAACCTTTGTCTCGCTTTCAAGAAACTAGTGGAAAGACCGATCCGGATGGGAGTTATAGAAGTCGATGACACCTCGGCAAGGGCACCGCTACCTAATCACGGGTCAACATGATAGGCGAAGATGTGAGGAGAAGAGTAAAAGGGATATTTAGATGTGAAAACCCCAATGAAGCAGTGCGGAAGGAAATGATGAAAAAGGGATTGGTTGTGACATGTCCAAGGGGAACATGAAGAGACACGAAAAGGCGTGAATTTCATAACTTTCGGAAGAACACGAAATCCAAAGTTACCTTGAGTTGAGAATCTTTGATACATGACGATGGACAATAAAGAGCTAGAATTCCTTGAAAGCAATGAAGGCGGGAAGAGGTAATATCTGCAGCGTTGGAGGATGAGTCGACAAAAAACCTCGAGTGAGCCATC
Organism: Gossypium rotundifolium; assembly: GCA_025506655.1. Taxonomy (NCBI): domain Eukaryota; kingdom Viridiplantae; phylum Streptophyta; class Magnoliopsida; order Malvales; family Malvaceae; genus Gossypium; species Gossypium rotundifolium. Next base: position 167,627,419 of record CP106725.1, read on the forward strand.
CTTTAGTCACCATCTCCGATCAAAAGGCGACGGAGTAAAAATTATGATTCAAAGCCTACTACTTTTCATCTCAAGACAACCAAAAGACTTTCGGGGTTATAATTGCAACGTGATTTACTCACGAAAAGGGGTCCGTCCACAAAAGAGAGCCAGAATATCCTAAAATCATGATCAAAACCTGCAGCCTTTCCATATAAGGATGACAAGAAGGTCCCTGGAACTATAACTGCAATGTGACGATTCCTGAGAATGGAGGTTCGCCCAACACTCTGAAGAAACAAGAGGAAGGCTCCTACAGCGATGGAAAGCGCTACGACTTGTCAAACACAAAGGCGGAGCACTCGGAGAGGAAAAAACTTGATGGCGAACAAAAGAAAGAAAAAGGGACCAAGCATGAGGCACATATAAGCGAGCCAGTGAAGGAGGAAGAAGCTAGGAATTCTTAAAGTTTACGAAGCATAGTGAATACTGATTAATAAGTGAAGCGGCTACATAAACAGTAGGCTCGCATATCGGTGCTAAATTTACTATTGAGCTCAAGCATACCAATACGCTACCGATGAAGGTATTGAACGGAACTTATGTTGCGAATGATATAACGATTAACAAAATTTGGATCGCTTTGGTTAGCAACATAAGTGCCGATAACTTCATTTTCTTTAACGATGATGAGATTCCTCAAGAATGCGGGTTCCATCAAGGCTCTCCACATTACCACACGATGCAAGGGATATACATTACCGGGGTACTAGTCGACAATGGATCGGCGCTCAATGTTCTACCACTATCGACCTGAATCGATTACCCGTTGATAGTTCTCATATGAAGGCATGCCACAACATAGTAAGGGCATTCGATGGAACCGAGAGAAAAGTCATGGGAAGGATCGAAGTACCTCTTTTAATCGGACCAGGCACATATGAGGTAGATTTTGTTGTGATGGATATCCGGCCGTCTTATAACTGCTTGCTGGGGAGACCTTGGATACACTCGGCGGGGCAGTGCCCTCATCATTGCACCAAAAGTTGAAATTAATCTCAGAGGGCCGTTTAGTGACCATAAATGCTGAAGAGGACATCATCGCAACTGTAACAAGCAATGCACCCTATTTAGAAGCCAACGATGAAGCAGTTGAGTGTTCCTTCCGTTCTTTGGAATTTGTCAAAGCAACATTAAATGCAGGGAATAAGGTCCCGATCGCAATTATCCAAAACCACGAAAATGGGTCTACAAGCGATGGCGGGAATGGAGTATGCGGGGAAAGGACTTGGAAGGTACCTCCAAGGAGAAATCGAGGTCCCAAGACTAAAAGAAAAACGAGACTTCTTCGGTCTAGGATTCAAGCCAAACGCAAAGTAAAAAAGAGAAGAGTTAGAAAAGAAACAAGAAAGAAGAAAGGCACGTCTGAGGGGAGATGAGATGAAATGGACACCGATGATAATCCCTCATATTCGAGATACCTTTGTATCAGGAGGGGTTATCCATCCGGGACGAGAAATACAAAATGAAGAGATCGTGCATGTCAACGCTATATCTGAGGGGAAAATTGAGGAAGAAAATCGGAATAGGATCCGCCCCTATGAGCCGGGTAGCGTTCTAGACAATTGGACTGCGGAGGAGATTCCTATAGCCTTTAGAACTCATTCAGAGTAATACTCGGAACACACTTATTGCTTTAAGTCTAGAAGCAACAAGAACCCCTTTTGTGAAACATGAATTTGTATAAGCCATCGTTATTTTCAATGAAATACATCTCCGCTATCTTTTGAGCAAATTTTCTTTTATGTTCATTTCATTCATTCATTATTCTTTCTTTAAATATTCTTCTAAACATTTCTATTCTTCATTTATCATACCAATAAACATGCCAAGATTCTATGATTCTATGAGCCTTTATTCATTTCCATAACAGTCTCTCAGATATCAATGATTTGAGTAACGCTACCAATGACTCGAAATGTCCTTTTGAGCAAGATATGGGTGCGGAAGATTTTCGAGGTTTTAGAGATGACCAAGGCGTGATTTAGCTCTGAATCGTTAAGGATGGTAGAACAAGAGGAAACAAATCATACGTCACAAAGAATCGATGGAAATAGTAAATCTAGGAGATGAACAAGAAAAGAAAGAAGTGAAGATTAGAGCCGATATCACATGAGACAAAGCAAGACCTCATTGAGCTACTCCAAGAATTCAAGGATGTATTTGTATGGTCATATCAAGACATGCCAGGTTAAGCAACGATATCGTGGTACCGTTTGCCCATAAAAGAAGAATACAAGCCACCCAATGAAACTTGGAGGATAAGGCCGACGTTTTACTAAAAATAAAAGAAGAGGTCAAAAGCGGTTTGTGGGGGTTCTTGCAAGTGGTCAAGTACTCGAATGGGTAGCCAATATCGTCCCGTCCCTAAGAAAGATGGGAAAATGCGAATGTGTGTGGACTACAAAGATCTAAACAAGGCTAGCAGAAAGACAACTTTCCATTACCTCATATCGACACCTTAGTGGATAATCTGGCGGGTTATTCATTATTCTCGTTCATGGATGGCTTCTCGGGATACAACCGGATAAAGATGCTTCCAGAAGACATGAATAAAACCACATTCATAACCATGTTGGGAACCTTTTGCTATAAGGTAATGCCATTTGGGTTGAAGAATGTGGGACCAACATATCAGAGAGCCATGGTGACCCTATTCCATGACATGATGCACAAGGAAATTGAGGTTTACATCGACGATATGATTGCCAAGTCTCGGACCGAAAAGGAGCATATCCAAGTCTTAAGGAAATTATTTTTGAGGTTAGGGAAAGTCCAACTGAAGCTTAACCCGGTAAAGTGTACCTTTGGAGCCAGGTCAGGGAAATTGCTAGGATTTATAGTCAGTGAAAAGGGGATTGAGGTTGACCCGGACAAAGTCAAGGCTATACAAGAATTGCCTCCACCTCGTACGCAAAAAGAAGTTCGAGGTTTCTTAGGAAGATTAAATTACATTACTCGGTTCATTTCACAACTAACTGAGAAATGTGACCCCATATTTCGTCTTCTTAAAAAACACAACCCAGGTGTGTGGGACGAGGAATGTTAGAAGACCTTTGACAAAGTAAAGCAGTACCTGTCCAATCCTCCAGTATTGACACCGCCTAATCCAGAGAAGCCATTAATCCTCTATTTGACGGTACTTGATAATTCAATGGGATGTGTGCTCGGCCAGCATGATGAGTCGGGAAAGAAAGAAAAAGTAATATACTACCTTAGCAAAAAGTTCACTGAGTGTGAAACAAGGTACTCACCGATTGAGAAAATATGTTGTGCCTTGGTCTGGACAACTCGGAGACTGAGGCAGTACATGTTGTATCATACGACCTGGCTCATCTCGAAGCTAGACCCACTGAAATACCTAATGGAGTCAACTACTCTTAATGGACGGATGGCCCGATGGCAAATTTTACTTTCTGAGTTTGACATAGTTTATGTAAACCAGAAAGCGATAAAAGGGAGTGCAATAGCGGATTTTACGCTAGTAGAGCTCTGCGATTATGAGCCTCGGACTTTGATTTCCCTAATGAAGACCTAATATGCGTAGCAACCATCAAGAAGATACCACGGAAAGTCGTCCTTGGAAACTGAACTTCGACGGGGCATCGAACACTATGGGCAATGGAATTGGGGCAGTTCTGGTGTCCCCAAACGGAGATCATTACCCATTTACCTGTAAATTGGATTTTGATTGTACAAACAATATGGCAGAGTATGAAGCTTGTATCATGGGCATCCGTCTTTGCTATTGAGCATAAAATTAAGGTCTTTGGAAGTATCACGGAGACTCGCGTTGGTAATTTATCAACTTAAAGGAGAATGGGAGCGAGAGATCCCAAATTGGTCGAATACAAAAGATTGGTCCAAGAACTAATCGAAGAGTTTGATGACATCACTTTGATTATTTACCAAGGGGCGAAAATTAGATGGCGATGCTCTAGCCACATTGGCTTCTATAGTACGAGCAAACAACAAGGAGGATATGAGACCTATACAAATGAGCATTTATGAGGCCCGACCCATTGCTACAATGTCGAGGAAGAAGGAAAATTGGCCCACCATGGTACCACGATATATTGCGATATGTGAAGAATCGTGAGTACCCTGATCAAGCCACAGAGAATGAAAAAAAGCGTTGAGGAGATTAGCATGTGATTACGTCTTGGATGGAGAAGTCTTATACAAGAAAAGGAAAGATCAAGTCTTTGCTAAGGTGTGTGGATGCATGCAAGCTAAGTTAATCCTAGAAGAAGTCCATGAAGGTGTCATGGAACTCACGCTAATGGTTTCACAATGGCGGACAAATAATGAGGTTCGGATATTATTGGTCCACCATGGAGGAGGCAGATCAACTATGCCAAAAATGTCATAAATGCAGTTATGGAGACAAGATTCATGTACCCCGTCACCTTTGCATGTTATGACCTCTCCATGGCCATTTTCCATGTGGGGCATGGGCGTCATTGGGCCAATATCTCCGAAGGCATCGAGCGGGCATCGATTCATCTTTGTGGTCATCGACTACTTCACGAAATGGGTAGAGGCGCCTCATATGCCAACGTCACTAAATCGTGGTTAGCGATTTTTGAAGAAGGAAATCATTTGTCGATATGGAATGCCCTGAGGATCATATCGGACAATGCATCAATTTAAACAATAGCACGATAGCGGGGTTTGTAGCCAATTCAACATCAAACACCACAATTCATCACCATATCGCCCAAAAATGAATGGGGCGTTAGAAGCGACCAACAAAAACATCAAGAAGATAGTGGGGAAGATGGTGAGACTTACAAGGATTGGCATGAAAATTACCGTTCGGCTTATGCTTATCGAGCGTCCGTCAGAACCTCTCTTTGGGCAACACCTTTCTCATTGGTCTATGGGATGGAGGCGGTTCTACCTATCGAAGTGGAAATACCTTCTCTTTGAGTATTGTCGGAAGTGAAGTTTGGATGAAGTGAATGGATCCAGAGCTCGATATGATCGGTTGAACTTAATCGAAGAAAAGAGATTGAGGCTATCCGTCATGGCGGATGTACCAAAAGCGAATGATGCGAGCTTACAACAAAAAGTTCGCCAAGAGAATTCCACGAAGGGGATCTCGTCTTGAAAAAGATCCTTCCCATACAAAAGGATTTGAGAGGAAATGGATGTCGAATTGGGAAGGACCATATGTGGTGAAAAGGCTTTCTCTGGAGGGCACTAATCTTGGTGAGATGGATGGGAAAAATCTACCCAATCCCATAAATTGATTCGATTAAAAGTATTACGCTTGAAGAAGGGAAAGGCTAAAGTGAAAGCCCGCAAAAAGGCGCTTTTACGACACACAAAAAAAAAACGAAGAGGCGAAGTGAAAACCGTAAAGGGCACTTTGAGACCAAAGGGCTTTGAGTCGAAAACCCGATAAGGCGGCTCAAAGTAAAAAGGAGGTATGTGACAATCTTTTCCCCGAATTGGCAAAAGGAGGAATGTTACACCTCGAACATCTACAGAAACCTTGCAGGTCTCCCAACGCCTTTTCACTCAAATGATCTTGAAAGGATTCGATTGGCGAAGCCAGTCTGCGATATCTGGGGCACCTACTTTTCTTTTACCCATTTTTGTACTCAATAATGTTTACTTTTGTTGAATTAATCCAATTCCATCCTTTATAAATTCCATTGTTATTTTAAATCTTTGAGTTGTTTGCAATTGAAATAACGACCCATTGACCCATAATGCTTCCATGAAACGAGTCTAGCTTATTACTCGGAAGCTTCTAAGCAATGTAGAACCTAAAACAAGGCTTTGTTTAGGAACCACCGCATTTAGGGTTGAAGCGTTCAAGGAAGAGGAGCCTAAAATCATGACTGTCTCCCGGACTCTCGACATAGGTATCGGATGAAAAATTGCGTGCGTATGTCGTGACCCGACGAATGAGCGAGCAATTACAGCCCTAAACTTTTAAAAGAGATCATTATCATGACATCCCGCATTCATGCAAATATCCTCCATAATATCATTTAGCTAGGAGCATTCGATTTATTACAATCATTGCATCTTGATGGAAAATCATCATTCTCATGACATTCGCATTCATGTAAATGTCATCCATATCCTGCGTAGTTAGGAGCATTTGAGTCATTCCAGACCATAGCATCCGCATCCTTTGGCATAAACACAAACATATAAAATTGAGTCTACAAGATGTGTCCCTAAAGGCGGTGTAGCAACACTATTGAAGATTATCCTGTTACCATCAACGGTGATGGAATAGGTTGAAGATTGTCCTATTACCATCAACGGTGATGGAATAGGTTGAAGATTGTCCTATTACCATCAACCAAAGGATGGAATAGGTTGAAGATTGTCCTATCACCATCAACCAAAGATGGAATAGGTTGAAGATTGTCCTATTGCCATCAACGGTGATGGAATAGGTTGAAGATTGTCTATTGCCACCAGCGGTGAATAGGCCAAAAATTGTAGATCTTGTCACCATAACTAGTAGTGGGGCAAGATCGAAGGCAAATCATGGCTCCTAGCGGTGGGGAACACGATTTAGGCCATCCTCCTATTGCCACCGACCAGCGATGGAATAGGCCAAAATTGTAGATCTTGTCACCATAACCGGTAGTGGGGCAAGATCGAAGGCAAATCATGGCTCCCTAGCCAGTAGGGAACACGATTTAGGCCACCCTCCTATTGCCGCTAACCAGCAGTGGAATAGGCCAACAATTGTAGATCTTGTCGCCCTAACCAGTAGTGGGGCAAAATCGAAGGGGAATCTTGGCACTCTAACCAGTAGAGAACATGATTTTGGCCACCCTCCTATTGCCACCGACCAGCAGTGGAATAGGTCAAAAATTGCAATTCCTGTCCCTAACCAGTAGGGAGCATGGTTAAGCTTTAGTCCTATGACCTTAACTAGAAGTGGGATAGGCTGAAGACCAAAGACCTCATCTTTCTGAAGATGCTTCAGATCGAAAATAAACAAGTCACATCCTATTGAAATCGCAGTAAGAGAAGATTGAAGCCACATATCGGTGAAGTGGATCAGAGCAACAAGGTGTGAAGGATCAGGATGAGGCTATTTGAAGGAAAGCACCTGGGAGGCCAAGACTCGGCGAGGCCGGGCAATATTGGGCTTCTTTGAGTCTTTGCTCTATTATCGTTACACGACAATGAGCAAAGAGGGGCAGCTGTAGAGCCCAAATTGCCCGGGCCCAATTACCAACAATGAAATTACAAGCCCAATTGAACAAAAACGGGGCCCATTAACAAAACAAAAATAGGCCCAAACAAAACAACCCAACTCAGAAAACAAAAACACTTTCAGCCAAAACAGAAAAAACAAAGGAAACCCTAGCCGAGCCTGACCCTCTGACTTCTGACCCCCCTGCCCTCTGCGCCGCTCCGTCCGACCAGCTCCACAATTCCAGGGCACAGCAAACGCGAAAGCACCCAACAAAGAAAGAGAGAAGCAATTTTGTCTTTGTTTTTTCAACTTTGGCTATAAAGCCACAAAAAATCATTGTAACAGAGGGATTAAAAAAAAAACAACAAAACTTTGAATACAAGAATCGTCAAATCAAACACCAAACAAAAGGTTTATTTCATTCTTGTTATTAACTATCACTATTGTCTATTTTTCGTTTACATTTTTATTTTATTTTATTTTTTAAGAACGAAATCAAAAGCAAATGGGGGTTTCTTACGGTTTTCAAAAACAAAAAGCAGATTCAAAACAACAGATCCAACGAAAATCAAAACAAATAAATAAACTTTCAAAGGCATTTCTATCTTTTATTTTTATTTTTTCTTTTCTTTTAAAACCAAATAAACCTATTTACATTTTTTTTCTTCTTTAAAAATAGTTTATATATATATATATACATCAAAATATAAAAATAAAAAAAAAAAATTTTTACCTTCCGCCACAGTAGGCGGTGGCGAACTCAGCGTCGTGACGACTTGCAGCGGACCCTCGCGAAATCCTCGGAGCTCCCCTGCGAGAAAACCAAAGAGAGTTAAAAGTGTTTTTTAAAAGATCTGCAAATGAAAAAAAAGGAAAAAAATTGAATTTATAAAGGTTGTAAAGCAGCGTCGTTTAGGGCACGTCGGTGGCCCCAAAACGAGCGTCGTTTAATCGTGACCATGAGCGACCCGACCCGCTCGGAGGATCCGCGTGTTTTGCCAAAAAAATGGAAAATTTATGCCCGTGATCCTTCCGTATTTTTATTTTACAATCAAGTTTTTCGATATTGCTATTTGGCCCCGAAGCTTCATGCGATTACAATTTAGTCCCTATAAAAGCAGCTGCGTTTAGACGCTTTGGGTAAATTTAGCTCCAGTCCCCCATATTTTCAGCGCATCACAATAGGGTCCTTTTCCTTTACATTATTATAAATCGCCCCAAAATTTTTTTTAATTGATTTGGCCTCCCCTTTAATCATCATTATTATTTAATGTTTTATTGATTATTTATTACTACTATTATTTTATTATTATTATTACTATAATATTACGTATTACTATGTTATATTATTATTATTAGCATTATTATTATTATTATTATTATTATTATTATTATTATTCTATTCCTCTATTATTAATTATTATTATTATTATTTACTATTACTATTACTTTATTACTAGTATTATTATTATTTTATTTTATTATTACCACTCTTATTTATTTTATTATTGTTCCTTTGTTAATAAGTTATTATTTTTCATTATTAATTGTTTAATCTTCACCATTTATGAATTTTATTTTATATTATTTTATTCATTATTTATTTATTTGTTATTTTATTTATTTATTATCACTTCATTTACTTATTATTTGTTCATTCATTGCTCTTTACTTTTTAGTATTTCAAAGCAATTTATTTATTTATTTATCATATTTTTTATTTTTTATTTATTGTTGTTATTATTATCATCTTCCTATCTGTTTCTATGATTTTATTATTGTTATTCTTACTTCATTATTTATTAGCTCATTCGTTAATAAAATTAGATTTATTCATATATTCGTTTAATTTGTTAGTATCATTACTTTGTCTAATATTAATCAATCAAATTTTCAAAAATAAAGATGATGTTCGGTGTTTGAAAATTCGGGAAGATCGAGCCCTAACTTACTGGGTTTCGGTTTTTCTCGTTTATGTTAAACAACGGGATATCTCCTTTTAAGTCGTGATTTTCTCGTTTAATCTAAATGACTGAATGCCCTTTTTAAACAAATACATTTCTAAACAAAAGCTTAATCTCGGAAATTTGAAATGTCGCGCCCTAACTTACTGGACTCGACATCTAGATACTTGAGATAAGTTTCTTTTCTAAAATAGAGGCAATCTTAGTATTTGAAATCTCGGAAATCGAGCCCTAACTTCTGGGTTCCGATTTCCCATTTGACAAATAAATGGAAGATCCTCTTCAAATAAAACCAAGTTTCAAAAGCGAGCTTAGTTTGAGAGTTTAAAGTATTGTGCCTAACTTCTTGGACATGATGCTTTACCTCTTGAAAATAAGAAAGTCTTAACGTCCTTCAATTTTAAAATAAAAAGCATTGTATTTTGAATCCTTTAAAGTTTTCAACAAATAGGACATCAATCAATCGGTTTGGTACCAATTTTGGGCGTGTCGAGGTGCTAATCCTTCCTCACGTAATCGACCTCGAACCCATTTTCTCAAAGTTCGTGGACCAAAAAGCCTTTGTTTTAGTAAATTAAATGTTTTATTAAAACGAAGGTGGTCCGATCACACCAAATAAAGATCGGTGGCGACTCCTTTCCTTTTTTTCCTTTTTTTAAAAAAATCGAGTCGACCGCGTCGTTTACCGTTTTACCCAAAAAATGGTTACGACAGCATGGCGACTCCACTGGGGAACGCGAGGGTCAAGCCATAGATTGATTGATTGTTGTCCTTTTAATTAAAATGGTTTTGGAAAAAATCATGCTTCTTTTAATGCACCTTCAATATTAGCCTCGTAAATACTTTGGCATTGCATTGCATGACCGTTGTGGTCACACCCTTAAGTGGGAGCGAGAAGCTATGCCTTCGTGAGGTTTTCACCTCCGCATGGGCTAGTGGATTTGCTTTGAATACATCATACCTATGTCTCCGTGAAGTTTTCACTTAGCATGGCCATAGGAAATGTATTCCCAGAACGAACTTCGGTCCGTATGATCCTATAATGGGTGAGGATCGAGGAATCTGCTGGTTCGGTACCTCGAACTTTAGAACTAAGCCGCATATAGCAAACCCTAAGAGCCCACCTTAGGTAGAGCCATGGCAAACCTTAGTGGTCACCCAGATAGGCGTTTGCTTATTTTACTTGCTTTATATTCCATGGTACTAACTTTTTGTGTTTCTTTCTTTTTGTGCATATCATTTCATATTTTAAAGAGACATCGATTCACGGTCCGTTTCTGAGTTGGGAAGCTGGTTATGGGCGAATTCCTTGATAAAGTAGAAGACAATGTGGTAGTCCGCATATGGTCGAGCAATGCCAAATAGAAAAGGAGATAGCTTAGTCGAAGGGTATGTGTTTAACTACGGAACTTTACCAATATCGATTGTCACATGAGCGAGCTCCAAGAGTTGAAAGAAATTTGGACTCGGTGGGATGATGAAGCGAAGCGGTTGTTCTATGGTACCTCTGGCGACTGCCTTACCTGCTTGAGGTCAAAATAGACAAGCACTGTTAGAGCAATGACCCGATTACGGAATGCCGCTTATAGTTTGTTTCTCCTTGAAAAAGTGGATCTGGTTCCCACGATGAAGAGTATACAACCTTGTTGCATTGCCCAAGAATTCAAGTTGACAAAGCTTATTCCAAAGGCGGTTAATGGCCCAACCTTGCGAAGAAGTTGATGAATATCACGGAATGAGTGAGCAGTGGGTCTCGGCTAGAATGCGAGAAGAAGGCGAGGTAAATGCATACCCTGGATATGTTTGAGAGACCTGATTCTGGCGCATCCCGATGCGAAGAAAAAGATAGACATCTTGGCCTTGTGTATTTACGGCCTGGTAATCTTCCCCAAAGCTTTAAGATACATTGATGAAGCGGTTATCGATCTATTCAGCCGGTTGGACAAAAGGGTCACACTCGTTCCTGCCATCTTAGCCGAAACATTCAGATCCTTGACCGCATGCCGGAGAAGAGGTGAAGGCAGGTTTATTGGGTGTCTGCATTGTTATTGGCTTGGTTCCATAGTCACTTTTGGAAAATAGAGAAAGTGTCTTGCCGATTCATGTCAGAGAAGTACTCCCCACTAGAAGAGATAGCAACTACGCCTAGAAGAGAGGATGTGTCCGAAGAAAATTGGATCGCGATCTTTCAAAACCTTCAAGAGGCGACATTGAGTGGAAGGCTCCTGGATGATTCCGGCGGGATCCTTTATCGTTCTTGAAGCTTTGGTGGGTTCCCTATTAGGAATTTGGGGTGCCACTTGCCTCGCCCTTCTTTGGTCCTAAGGCGGTATGGTTCAAGGCGATTCGTACCAACGACATCTGGCTAGCTCAATGCGAGTTTTCATATGAAGGGAAGCTATAAGAAAAGGGTTAAAGAGATTTCTAGTGCACGGAATCGATTCACGAGAATGAGAAGATTGTCTACGAGGCGAGGGGACGACCACGAATATATTGAATGGAGGCTAGGAGAGTCAATGATAACATTCTGAGCCAAACCCGAAGGCGCCCGATCAAGAGAAGAATGCATCGAGTGGTCCCATCGAATTAGAGGTTGTAAAGTAAGATTTTGAGCGGATGAGCTCGAAACTCGGAAAAGGATAGAAAGGTTGGAGGAAGAAAAGATGCTCTTCCGGTTAGAAGTGGATGGTCAAAAATCGGTGAGAAACTCAGAAAGGAAAAGTGAAAAGTAGAGGAAGACCGAGATAACTTGAAGACGGAGTACAAAAGGATGCGTTTAACGATAAAAAATGCGGGGTTAGGGAAAACTTCAGAGCAGTGGCAACAAGAGGTCAGAGAGGAAAGAGCCAAAGCTAGCAGTTGGGAGAAGAAGTTTCATGAAATCTGAGCAAAGGAAGACTTAGAGAAGGCGGGATAGAAGACCAAAAGAAAAAGGTTAGAAGCTAGAATAGGCTGAGCTTGGCGATCTCTACACCATTATCGAGTCGAGACTCGAAAAGCCAACTAAAGACAAGCCTGAACAAGATAGAGGAGATGAAAAGTAGGGTTGAAGAGTTGGAATCAGCATTACATAGTAGTGAGCTCCGGATTGAGCTTCTAGAAACAAGAGAAAGACGTTGGGAGGAAGAGCTTCACCATTCTTGCGAGCAAGTTCAAGCCGGGACTACCTCATGGGAGAAGCAATAATTGATTCAGAAGTAGCCGATCACCTCTGGACTTTGGTGAGGAGGCTGACATAGTGGGCATGAGATATGGGCTACCACCGGGTCGTGATGAAGAGCTAATCTCTCTGCTTGGAAAAATCAAAACCTTAGGTCTTAGGGCTAGAACGTATTTGTAATCTACTTTATGTAAAGGGTTTTGCCTTCTAATAAAGTTTTCTAAAATGAAGTTGATCAGAATCGATGTCTTTTTCTGCATTCATGCATTTGCATTACATCATATTACATGCATTAAAGTTTATAAAAAGAAGCCTAATTGGTTAAGATTAAAGAGAAACAAAAGAGAAACAAGAGAGAAAAAAGAAATGCAGGAGCTGGACATCACTACGGGACTCGTGCTAAGACAAAGAAAATGGATCAAAGATTTGAACAATTTGAGAAGGAGATGCAAAACGGATCTGAGGAGCAAATAATGAAACTCCAACAAGATATGATAGAACGGATGCAAGAGTCCCAAAACAACGTGATGAGCAGTGGCGCAACTATTAGCCAATGAGCGAGGAAAAGGCGTCGCTACTAGTTCAGGGAATAATGGCGACCACTTACCCTCCAGGATTTACCCGCAAACACTCAAGCACCACGAAATAGGTCCCCAAAGGACACCTTTTGTTATCGAGCCACGAGTGCGAGTTGAGACCGCAATGCCGTGCACTTTCTCGATTTGGTTGAGCGGTAATCCGGAGAAGGTCCGCTAACCCTATAGTCCCGACTTTGATGAAATGGTTTGAAATGGATAAGGCAAAAATGAACCTTCCCAAACAACTCGAGGATCGTTGCAAATGGTTAGAAGAAAAATTTAAGGAAATAGAGACTGCTGACCATCGCTACGGAGTGGACGCTAAAGACTTGAGCCTAGTCCCAGACCTCATACTTTCGCCAAAGTTCAAGACCCCGAATTTTGAAAAATACAATGGGACCAGTTGCCCTGAAGTGCACATCACGATGTTCTGTCGGCGGATGGCGGGATATGTTAACAACGATCAACTGCTTATTCATTGTTTCCAGGATAGTTTGGCCGGGGCCGCAGCCAAGTGGTACAATCAGCTCAGTCGTACCCAGATCAAGTCATGGAAGGATCTAGCACAGGCCTTCCTGAAACAATACGGGCACGTAGCCGATATAGCTCCTGATCGAATCACGCTCCAAAATATGGAGAAAAAGCCAAACGAAAGTTTCAGGCAGTATGCCCAGCGGTGGAGGGAAGTAGCCACGCAAGTCCGATACCGCTCTTAGAAAAAGAGACAACCATCTTTGTTTGTCAATCTGTTGAAAGCTCCTTCATTAATCACATGCTTGGAAGTGCCACAAAATTTTTTACGATATTGTCTTTGTCGGAAATGATCGAGAATACAATCAAAAGCGGTAAAATAGAGGTTTGGAGAAAGCACTAGAAAGACGGTCCGAAGAAGAGGAGAGTGATATAAACAACATAGGTAAAGGTTATTCAAAACCTATTACGGTGAGCGACCAAGGACTATGACCCCGATCATGAGCCCCTTTAGGCAGAGTCCAACATGAAGGCAAAATCGGAGAAAATCTAATTTCGCCTATCCGGTCCCATACAAGAAAATGTACGAAATTATTTGATACACGTTGTCTCCCCATTACTTAAAACCCTTGCAACCCCATACCTAAGTGGTATGATGCGAGCATACGGTCACGAATACCATGCGAGGAATCGTGGGGCATTCTATAAACATTGTCTCGCTTTCAAGAAACTAGTGGAAAGACCGATCCGGATGGGAGTTATAGAAGTCGATGACACCTCGGCAAGGGCACCCGCTACCTAATCACGGGTCAACATGATGGCGAAGATGTGAGGAGAAGAGTAAAAAGGGATATTTCCGATGTGAAAACCCCAATGAAACAGGTCTGGAAGGAAATGATGAAAAGGGGATTGGTTGTGACATGTCCAAGGGGGAACATGAAGAGACACGAAAAGGCTGTGAATTTCATAACTCAGAAGGGCACGAAATCCAAAGTTACACTGAGTTCGAATCTTTGATCTGTGACGATGGACAATAAAGAGCTAGAATTCCTTGAAAGCAATGAAGGCGGAAAGAGGGTAATATCTGCGCGTTGGAGGATGAGTCAGCAGCAAAAACCTCGGAGGTGAGCCATCCTTTAGTCACCATCTCCCGATCAAAAGGCGACGGAGTAAAAATTATGATTCGAAAGCCTACTACTTTTTCATCTGAAGATAACCAAAAGACTTTCGGGGGTTATAATTGCAACGTGACGACTCCTGAAAAGGGGGGTCCGTCCACAAAAGAGAGCCAGGAATATCCTAAAATCATGATCCGAAAACCTGCAGCCTTTCCATATAAGGATGACAAGAAGGTCCCCTGGAACTATAACTGTAATGTGACGATTCCTGAGAATGGAGGTTCGCCCAACACTACAGAAGAAAACCAAGAGGAAGGCTCCTACACGCGCAGTGGAAAGCGCTACGACTTGTCAAACACAAAGATGGAGCACTCCAGAGGGAAAAACTTGATGGGCGAATAAAAAGAAAGAAAAAGGACCAAGCATGAGGCACATATAAGCGAGCCGGTGAAGGAGGAAGAAGCTAGGAATTCTTAAAGTTTACGAAGCATAGTGAATACGATTAATAGTGAAGCGACTACATAAACAGTAGGCTCGTATATCGGTGCTAAATTTACTATTGAGCTCTGAAGCACAAATGTAACAGTGATGAAGGTATTGAGCGAAACTTATGTTGCGAATGATATAACGAGTTAACAAAATTTGGATCGCTTTGTTAGCAACATAAGTACCGATAACTTCATTTTCTTTAACGATGATGAGATTCCTCCGGAATGCGGGTTCCATCAAGGCTCTCCACATTACCACACGATGCAAGGGATACACATTACCGGGGTACTAGTCGACAATGGATCGGTAGCTCAATGTTCTACCACTATTGACCTTTGAATCGATTACCGTTGATAGTTCTCATATGAAGGCACCCACAACATAGTAAGGGCATTCGATGGAGCCGAGAGAGAAAAGTCATGGGAAGGATCGAAGTACCTCTTTAATCGGACCGAGGCACATATGAGGTGGATTTTGTTGTGATGGATATCCGTAGTCTTATAAGCGCTTCTTTGGGGAGACCTTGGATACACTCGGCGGGGCGATGCCCTCATCATTGCACCAAAAGTTGAAATTAATCTCGGAGGGCCGTTTAGTGACCATAAATCTTTGAAGAAGACATCATCATATCGTAATAAGCAATGCACCCTATTTAGAAGCCAACGATGAAGCGGTTGAGTGTTCCTTCCGTTCTTTGGAATTTGTCAGCGCAACATTAAATCGTAGAGGGAATAAGGTCGATCGCAATTATCCAAAACCACGAAAATGGGTCTACAATGATGGCGAAATGGAGCATGCGGGGAAAGGACTTGGAAGGTACCTCCAAGGAGAAATCGAGGTCCCAAGACCAAAAGAAAAGCGAGACTTCTTGGTCTAGGATTCAAGCCAAGCATAAAGTAAAAAGAGAAGAGTTAGAAAAGAAACAAGAAAGAAGAAAGGCACGTCGAGGGAGATGAGATGAAATGGACACCGATGATAATCCCTCATATTCGAGACCTTTGTATCAGGAGGGGTTATCCATCCGGGACGAGAAATACAAAATGAAGAGATCGTGCATGTCAACGCTATATCTGAGGGGAAAATTGAGGAAAAAAATCGGAATAGGATCCGCCCCTATGAGCCGGGTAGCGTTCTAGACAATTGGACTGCGGAGGAGATTCCTATAGCCTTTAGAACTCATTCAGAGTAATACTCGGAACACACTTATTGCTTTAAGTCTAGAAGCAATAAGAACCCTTTTGTGAAACATGAATTTGTATAAGCCATCGTTATTTTCAATGAAATACATCTCCGCTATCTTTTGAGCAAATTTTCTTTTATGTTCATTTCATTCATTCATTATTCTTTCTTTAAATATTCTTCTAAACATTTCTATTCTTCATTTATCATACCAATAAACATGCCAAGATTCTATGATTCTATGAGCCTTTATTCATTTCCATAACAGGTCTCCAGATATCGATGATTTGAGTAGCGCTACCAATGACTCGAGAATGTCCTTTTGAGCAAGATATGGGTGCGGAAGATTTTGAGGTTTTGGAGATGACCAAGGCGTGATTTAGCTCTGAACTGTTAAGGATGGTAGAACAAGAGGGGAAACAAATCATACGTCACAAAGAATCAGTGGAAATAGTAAATCTAGGAGATGAACAAGAAAAGAAAGAAGTGAAGATTAGAGCCAGTATCACCGCAGAGACAAAGCAAGACCTCATTGAGCTACTCCAAGAATTCAAGGATGTATTTGTATGGTCATATCAAGATATGCCTGGGTTAAGCACTGATATCGTGGTACACCGTTTGCCCATAAAAGAAGAATACAAGCCAGTCCAACAGAAACTTCGGAGGATAAGGCCAGACGTTTTACTAAAAATAAAAGAAGAGGTCAAGAAGCGGTTTGGCGCAGGTTCTTGCAAGTGGTCAAGTACTCGAATGGGTAGCCAATATCGTCCCGTCCCAAGAAAGATGGGAAAATACGAATGTGTATGGACTACAAAGATCTAAACAAGGCTAGCAGAAAGACAACTTTCCATTACCTCATATCGACACCTTAGTGGATAATACGGCGGGTTATTCATTATTCTCGTTCATGGATGGCTTCTCAGGATATAACCAGATAAAGATGCTTCCCGAAGACATGAATAAAACCACATTCATAACCATGTTGGGAACCTTTTGCTATAAGGTAATGCCATTTGGGTTGAAGAATGCGGGAGCAACATATCAGAGAGCCATGGTGACCCTATTCCATGACATGATGCACAAGGAAATTGAGGTTTACATCGACGATATGATTGCCAAGTCTCGGACCGAAAAGGAGCATATCCAAGTCTTAAGGAAATTATTTTTGAGGTTGGGGAAAGTCCAACTGAAGCTTAACGATAAAGTGTACCTTTGGAGCGGTCGGAAATTGCTAGGATTTATAGTCGGTGAAAAGGGATTGAGGTTGACCGGACAAAGTCAAGGCTATACAAGAATTGCCTCCACCTCGCATGCAAAAAAAAGTTCGAGGTTTCTTAGGAAGATTAAATTACATTACTCGGTTCATTTCACAACTAAGCGAGAAATGTGACCCCATATTTCGTCTTCTTAAAAAACACAACCCAGGTGTGTGGGACGAGGAATGTCAGAAGACCTTCGACAAAGTAAAGCAGTACTTGTCCAATCCTCCAGTATTGACACCGCCTAATCCAGAGAAGCCATTAATCCTCTATTTGACGGTACTTGATAATTCAATGGGATGTGTGCTCGGCCAGCATGATGAGTCGGGAAAGAAAGAAAAAGTAATATACTACCTTAGCAAAAAGTTCACTGAGTGTGAAACAAGGTACTCACCGATTGAGAAAATATGTTGTGCCTTGGTCTGGACAACTCGGAGACTGAGGCAGTACATGTTGTATCATACGACCTGGCTCATCTCGAAGCTAGACCCACTGAAATACCTAATGGAGTCAACTACTCTTAATGGACGGGTGGCCCGATGGAAAATTTTACTTTCTGAGTTTGACATAGTTTATGTAAACCAGAAAGCGATAAAAGGGAGTGCAATAGCGGATTTTCTGGCTAGTAGAGCTCTGGCAGATTATGAGCCTCTGGACTTTGATTTCCCTAATGAAGACCTAATGTACGTAGCAACCACTGAAGAAGATACCACGAAAAGTCGTCCTTGGAAACTGAACTTCGACGGGGCATCGAACGCTATGGGCAATGGAATTGGGGCAGTTCTGGTGTCCCCAAGCGGAGATCATTACCCATTTACCTGTAAATTGGATTTTGATTGTACAAACAATATGGCAGAGTATGAAGCTTGTATCATGGGCATCCGTCTTTGCTATTGAGCATAAAATTAAGGTCTTTGGAAGTATCACGGAGACTCGCGTTGGTAATTTATCAACTTAAGGAGAATGGGAGGCGAGAGATCCCAAATTGGTCGAATACAAAAGATTGGTCCAAGAACTAATCGAAGAGTTTGATGACATCACTTTGATTATTTACCAAGGGCGAAAATTAGATGGCCGATACTCTAGCCACATTGGCTTCTATGGTACGAGCAAACAACAAGGAGAATATGAGACCTATACAAATGAGCATTTATGAGGCCCCAGCCCATTGCTACAATGTCGAGGAAGAAGGGAAAATTGGCCCACCATGGTACCACGATATATTGCGATATGTGAAGAATCGTGAGTACCCTGATCAAGCCACAGAGAATGAAAAAAAGGCGTTGAGGAGATTAGCATGTGATTACGTCTTGGATGGAGAAGTCTTATACAAGAAAAGGAAAGATCAAGTGCTGCTAAGGTGTGTGGATGCCGCCGAAGCTAAGTTAATCCTAGAAGAAGTCCATGAAGGTGTCTGTGGAACTCACGCTAATGGTTTCACAATGGCCAGACAAATAATGAGGTTCGGATATTATTGGTCCACCATGGAGGGAGACTGTATCAACTATGCCAAAAAATGTCATAAATGCAGTTATGGAGATAAGATTCATGTACCCGTCACCTTTGCATGTTATGACCTCTCCATGGCCATTTTCCATGTGGGGCATGGACGTCATTGGGCCAATATCTCCGAAGGCATCGAACGGGCATCGATTCATCTTTGTGGTCATCGACTACTTCACGAAATGGGTAGAGGCTGCCTCATATGCCAACGTCACTAAATCAGCGGTTAGCCGATTTTTGAAGAAGGAAATCATTTGTCGATATGGAATGCCCAAGAGGATCATATCAGACAATGCACTGAATTTAAACAATAGCACGATAGCAGGGGTTTGTAGCCAATTCAACATCAAACACCACAATTCATCACCGTATCGCCCAAAAATGAATGGGGCAGTGGAAGCAGCCAACAAAAACATCAAAAAGATAGTGGGGAAGATGACTGAGACTTACAAGGATTGGCATGAAAAATTACCGTTCGCGCTCTATGCTTATCGAACGTCCGTCCGAACCTCTACTGGGGCAACACCTTTCTCATTGGTCTATGGGATGGAGGCAGTTCTACCTATCGAAGTGGAAATACCTTCTCTTCGAGTATTGTCAGAAGTGAAGCTGGATGAAGCTGAATGGATCCAGGCTCGATATGATCAGTTGAACTTAATCGAAGAAAAGAGATTGAGGGCTATCCGTCATGGCCAGATGTACCAAAAGCGAATGATGCGAGCTTACAACAAAAAAGTTCGCCCAAGAGAATTCCACGAAGGGATCTCGTCTTTGAAAAGATCCTTCCCATACAAAAGGATTTGAGAGGAAATGGATGTCGAATTGGGAAGGACCATATGTGGTGAAAAAGGCTTTCTCGGAGGGCACTAATCTTGGTGAGATGGATGGGAAAAATCTACCCAATCCCATAAATTGATTCGATTAAGAAATATTACGCTTGAAGAAGGAAAGGCTAAAGTGAAAACCCAAAAGGGCGCTTTACTGACACAAAAAAAAAAAAGCGGAGAGGCCAAAGTGAAAACCGTAAAGGCGCTTTGAGACCATAGGGGCTTTGAGTCGAAAACCCGATAAGGCGGCTCAAAGTAAAAGGAGGTATGTGACAATCTTTTCCCCGAGAATTGGCAAAAGGAGGAATGTTACACCTCGGAACATCTACGAACTCTGCAGGTCTCCCAACGCCTTTTCACTCAAATGATCTTGAAAGGATTCGATTGGCGAAGCCAGTTGCGATATCTGGGGCACCTACTTTTCTTTTACCCATTTTTGTACTCAATAATGTTTACTTTTGTTGAATTAATCCAATTCCATCCTTTATAAATTCCATTGTTATTTTAAATCTTTGAGTTGTTTGCAATTGAAATAACGACCCATTGACCCATAATGCTTCCATGAAGCGAGTCTACCTATTACTCGGAAGCTTCTAAACAGCGTAGGAACCTAAAACAAGGCATTGTTTAGGAACCACCGCACTTAGGGGTTGGAAACGTTCAAGGAAGAGGAGCCTAAAATCATGACCATTTCTTGACTCTCTAACATAGGTATCGGATGAAAAATTGCGTCGTATCGTGACCCGACGAAGCGAGCGAGCAATTCTGACCCTAAACTTTTAAAGAGATCATTATCATGACATCCGCATTCATGCAAATATCCTCCATAATATCATTTAGCTAGGAGCATTCGATTTATTACAATCATTGCATCTTGATGGAAAATCATCATTCTCATGACATTCGCATTCATGTAAATGTCATCCATATCCTACGTAGTTAGGAGCATTTGAGTCATTACGACCATAGCATCCGCATCCTTTGGCATAAACACAAACATATAAAATCGAGTCTACAAGATGTGTCCCTAAAGGGCGGTGTAGCAACACTATTGAAGATTATCCTGTTACCATCAACGGTGATGGAATAGGTTGAAGATTGTCCTATTACCATCAACGGTGATGGAATAGGTTGAAGATTGTCCTATTACCATCAACGGTGATGGAATAGGTTGAAGATTGTCTATTACCATCAACGGTGATGGAATAGGTTGAAGATTGTCCTATCACCATCAACGGTGATGGAATAGGTTGAAGATTGTCCTATTGCCATCAACGGTGATGGAATAGGTTGAAGATTATCCTATTGCCACGACCAGCGGTGGAATAGGCCAAAATTGTAGATCTTGTCACCATAACCAGTGGTGGGGCAAGATCGAAGGCAAATCATGGCTCCCTAGCGATGGGAACACGATTTAGGCCATCCTCCTATTGCCATGACCGGCGATGGAATAGGCCAAAATTGTAGATCTTGTCACCATAACCATGGTGGGGCAAGATCGAAGGCAAATCATGGCTCCTAGCCGATGGGGAACACGATTTAGGCCACCCTCCTATTGCCGCTAACCGGTGGAATGGTGGAATAGGCCAACAATTGTAGATCTTGTCGCCTAACCAATGGTGGTGGGGCAAAATCGAAGCGAATCTTGGCACTCTAACGATGAGAACATGATTTTGGCCACCTCCTATTGCCACCGACCAGCGGTGGAATAGGTCAAAATTTACAATTCTGTCCCTAACGGTGGGGAGCATGGTTAAGCTTTAGTCCTATGACCTTAACTAGAAGTGGGATAGGCTGAAGACCAAAGACCTCATCTTTCTGAAGATGCATCAGATCGAAAATAAACAAGTCACATCCTATTGAAATCGCGATGAAGCGATTGAAGCCACATATCGGTGAAGTGGATCGAGAGCAACAAGGTATGAAGGATCGGGGATGAGGCTATTTGAAGGAAAGCACACAGGAGGCCAAGACTCGGCGAGCCGGGCAATATTTGGTCTTCTTTGAGTCTTTGCTCTATTATCGTTACCGACAATGAGCAAAGAGAGGCGGTATAGAGCCCAAATTGCCCCAGGCAATTACCAACAATGAAATTACAAGCCCAATTGAACAAAAGCAGGGCCCATTAACAAAACAAAAATAGGCCCAAACAAAACAACCCAACTCGAAAAACAAAAACACTTTCACCAAAAGCAGAAAAAACAAAAAACCCTAGCCAGACCTCGACCTCGACTTGACCCCCCTCCCTCTGCGCGCTCCGTCGACCCGGCTCCACTTGTCCAGGCACACGCAAAACGAAAGCACCAATGAAACAAAGAGAGAAGCAATTTTGTCTTTCTTTTTTCAACTTTGGCTATAAAGCCACAAAAAATCATTGTAACAGGGAAGGATTCAAAAAAACAACAAAAACTTTGAATACAAGAATCAAAATCAAACACCAAACAAAAGGTTTATTTCATTCTTGTTATTAACTATCACTATTGTCTATTTTTCGTTTACATTTTTATTTTATTTTATTTTTTAAGAACGAAATCAAAAGCAAATGGGGGTTTCTTACGGTTTTCAAAAACAAAAAGCAATTCAAAACAACGGATCCAACGAAAATCAAAACAAATAAATAAACTTTGAAGGCATTTCTATCTTTTATTTTTTTTCTTTTCTTTTAGAAACCAAATAAACCTATTTACATTTTTTTTTCTTCTTTAAAAATAGTTTATATATATATAACATCAAAATATAAAATATAAAAAAAACAAAATTTTTACCTTCCAAGCCATAGTGGCGGTGGCGAAACTCAGCAGCGGCGACGACTTGGCGGACCCTCATGGAATCCTCGGGAGCTCCCTGCAGAGAAAACCAAAGAGAGTTAAAAGTGTTTTTTTTAAGACTGCGCAAATGAAAAAAAAGAAAAATTGAATTTATAAAGGTTGTAAAGCAGCGTCATTTAGGGCACGTCGGTGGCCCCAAAGCAGCGTCGTTTAAATTCGACTCCATGACGACCAAACCGCTCCGAGGATCCGCGTGTTTTAGAAAAAATGGAAAATTTATCTTGTGATCCTTCCGCATTTTTATTTTACAATCAAGTTTTTGATATTGCTATTTGGCCGAAGCTTCATGCGATTACAATTTAGTCCCTATAAAGCAGCTGCGTTTAGGCGCTTTGGGTAAATTTAGCTCCATCCCCATATTTTCGCGCATCACAATGGGTCCTTTTCCTTTTCATTATTATAAATCGCCCAATTTTTTTTAATTCGATTTGGCCTCCCTTTAATCATCATTATTATTTAATGTTTTATTGATTATTTATTACTACTATTATTTTATTATTATAATTACTATAATATTACGTATTACTATGTTATATTATTATTATTAGCATTATTATTATTATTATTATTCTATTCCTCTATTATTAATTATTATTATTTACTATTACTATTACTTTATTACTAGTATTATTATTATTTTATTTTATTATTACCACTCTTATTTATTTTATTATTGTTCCTTTGTTAATAAGTTATTATTTTCATTATTAATTGTTTAATCTTCCCATTTATGAATTTTGTTTTATATTATTTTATTCATTATTTATTTATTTGTTATTTTATTTATTTATTATCACTTCATTTACTTATTATTTGTTCTTTCATTGCTCTTTACTTTTTAGTATTTCAAAGCAATTTATTTATTTATTTATCATATTTTTTTATTTTTATTTATTGTTGTTATTATTATCATCATCCTATCTGTTTCTATGATTTTATTATTGTTATTCTTACTTCATTATTTATTAGCTCATTCGTTAATAAGAATTAGATTTATTCATATATTCGTTTAATTTGTTAGTATCATTACTTTGTCTAATATTAATCAATCAAATTTTCAAAAATAAAGATGATGTTCGGTGTTTGAAAATTCGGGAAGATCGAGCCCTAACTTACTGGGTTCCGGTTTTTCTCGTTTATGTTAAACAACAGGATATCTCCTTTTAAGTCGCGATTTTCTCGTTTAATCTAAATGACTGAATGTCCTTTTTAAACAAATACATTTCTAAACAAAAGCTTAATCTCGGAAATTTGAAATGTCGCGCCCTAACTTACTGGACTCGACATCTAGATACTTCGAGATAAGTTTCTTTTCCTAAAATAGAGGCAATCTTAGTATTTGAAATCTCGGAAATCGAACCCTAACTTCTGGGTTCCGATTTCCCATTTGACGAATAAATGGAAGATCCTCTTCAAATAAAACCAAGTTTCAAAAGCGAGCTTAGTTTGGGAGTTTAAAGTATTGTGCCTAACTTCTTGGACATGATGCTTTACCTCTTGAAAATAAGAAAGTCTTAACGTCCTTCAATTTTAAAAATAAAAAGCATTGTATTTTCAAATCCTTTAAAGTTTTCAACAAATAGGACATCAATCAATCGGTTTGGTACCAATTTTGGGCGTGTCGAGGTGCTAATCCTTCCTCGCAGCGTAATCGACCTCCGAACCCGTTTTCTCAAAGTTCGTGGACCAAAAAGCCTTTGTTTTAGTAAATTAAATGTTTTATTAAAGCGAAGGTGATCCGATCACACCAAATAAAGATCGGTGGCGACTCCTTTCCTTTTTTTTTTTTTAAAAAACGAGTCGACCATGCGTCGTTTACTGTTTTTACCCAAAAAATGGTTACGACACCAACCAAGCAGGATAATAAGCAGCATATGAATTACCAACAAATCCAATCCAACAGCATATATACCAACCAAGCAGGATAATAAACAGCATATGAATTACCAACAAACCCAATCCAATAGCATATATACCTGTTAAGTTATTACCAACAAATCAAATCCAACAGTTGTAGGAGCAGTAGGAAGCAGTAACTGAAATACAAACAACATATGAATGAACAAGTGCTATTGATTAATAATGCTATTTAATAAAAACTAATACTCACATTATTTGACTGAAAGAAAAATAGTCAATTCAGTAGTCGAACTAAGTCCTCTTCAATTCTACTCACTTGCAAAGTACGGATACCTTTCTCAATACAAATTTGTAACAAATACATATGAAATTTATTAAAACAAAAGTCTATTCACATACATTATTAAACACTAATATGAAATTACAGCAATTTAAACACCTCAATTAACAACATATTTAGACCTCAATTACAGCAGTAAAACATCTCAATTTCCAGCAAATAAACATTAACTTCAGTTGCTGGCTATATTGTTATAAGCATTAAGGCTACATTTACTATACAATGCAGATAAAGGAAAATTGTTTCTACATTCAATGTTTTATTTTCTGAATGTGTTAAAAGTTTTTGAGCACGATGTTTCTTTATATTCCGGCGTTTCCAGATAAGTGGTGGAACCTCAATGGAGGAAGCGAAACTAACCAAATCATCTTAATGTCACCTAAGAATAAAATATTTTGACAGCCAAATTTTGCATATAGATTCAACAACACCTCCCTAGTTCTAGTCTGCTTTGGTGACTAGCGACCCACCAAATGAGAGGACATCTTGACAAAAGAAAGAAAAAGGAACCCTTGCTTGAGGGAAACTAAATCTAAAGACTCATACAAGTTATATCAAAGTTGCTAATATTCATTACTTGAAACCAAAAGGTAACATAATTGCTAACAAATAGTGGAAAGAAACACTAGGCAATTCCAAGCGGTTAATAACATCAAAAAGCAATTTCTTGATAAAATGGCCAAATAATGCACTGGTAACATCGTTTTCTATACATTTAGTTACATTATGAGACATCGAATATCAATCTAAGGACAAAAATAATTACAGGATAAATAAACATCGGTTAAAACATAAATCATTTAAGCGGACAAGAAATCCAAGTAAATGAATCCATGCGAGAAAATCACATGCAAATGAAAAAAGGAATGCATTAAAAATGGCAAATTTTAAGCAAAAATTTTTCAAAAAAATTTGTGTCAAAAACCATCTATCATTGCTTCTATGTAAGATGATACACGCACAGTCCAATACAAATTCTCCAATTTTTATACAATGCGAATGACATTTTGCAACCCATACTAACCTTCGTGCCAAAAGGACCAACAGGGTTGTTCACATCTTCAAGGATTTTATTTCCCAATATAAAACAAAACAAAACAAAAAACAAAAATCAGAATGAGAATGAGAAAGCAGTGGCCTAAAACTGAGAGAGCAGTATAGTAAATGTAGCCATAATGCTTATAACAATATAGCCAGCAACTGAAGTTAATGTTTATCGCCTGCCTTAGTAACCGACCAAATATAGAAAATTAAGAACTTTCAGTAAATGCCAAAGGTAGAGAACTCAAATTACAGCTCAGCAACCGATGAAAAATCTAATCCTCAGATGTTTCATTACCACATATCTATAAACTATCAAGCATACTAGAGAATCTGAAGAATTCAAAGTTATCATAAACGTTTCATAACTACATATGTACTGACTATGAAGCAAACTAGAGTATCTGAAGAATTTGAAGTTATCATAAATGCAAAACAACATAGATAATCAGTTCTTGAACAAATTCTCGTATTAGAAACTCACCCACCCAAGTAACATAGGCATTGACCGTGGTGACAGTTAAACAACTGGTTTTGCCAATTTTACTCAGGTTAACAAGCATTGTAAAACAAGGTAGATACTTTTTATGTGATCTTTGAAGATAATAAATGTATCACCGTTGTCACAGCAAGTGGTCCCAATAACCAATCTTATCAAACTCCAATTAACAGCTAATAATTAACTCTTGGTTAATCTAAAGCAGTCACTTACTTTACAATCAATGGAAACAAAGCTCAAAACATAAAACTAAAAACTCAAAACATGTCATAGCAGTATAACACCATGGAAAAATACCTGTAAATATGCTAAAAAAAATTATTTTAAGAACCTAGACTAATTGCAATGAACACCCAATATACTTTATATCTCCATAATCTACCACCCTATATTGAATCAAAAGTAGAATTATTTACAGAATTCAATGTATTACATCCCCCCTCAACAACTAGACAAAGATTTGTCTTGAAGTCCATTTTAGGGGAAAAAAAAGATTGCAAATTTATAAGATATCGGTAGACACCGACATTAAATTTCAGGCTATGAGAAAAAATCAAATAAAAACGCATTGATTACATGATCTGAATTTTATCTGCTCTGCCATCTTTTTCCCAACAATTAAACAAGTTTTCAAGTCCCATTACATCAACCATAAACATAAAACAGTAAAAGCAAGAAACAAAATATCCTTTTCTTATCCTGATAAATCACAAACAAAAGTTACCAGAAATGAACGTTCAAAGTCCAAATAAGCAAAAGGAAAATAATGCAGACCGTAGCATACCAAAACTAATTGATGATAAACCCTAAACCCAAATTGCTATTAACTAAACGAGTAAGTAGGTGTGTAGATTTCAAGGGAAACTTACCGATTTCTTCCCCAAATTGATGTTACGAGCACAAACTTGATAAGAAGAAAACCAAAATATACGAGCACAAACTTGGTGATTTCTGTTACGAGCACAAACTGGAGTGTCGGCCTTTTGGTGGAAGATGGAGAGAATAAAAAAAATTTGTGGGGAAAACAGTAGCAAACAAAAAAAGGATAAGAATTTCAATTAGGAAATTGGGGAAGAAGAACGTGGGGGGAAATGGGAAATTAAGGGGAATTTCGACAATTGGGAAATTGGGAAATTAGGAAATTTGAATTGGAGATTTTCGGGGCTACAAAAATGTGTAATTTAAAATTTGTGGCGCTTCTGAAAACGATAAATATAAAGTATAAAAGACGTCATTTTTAAACAAAATTAACACACTCATGGCGTTTTACAAAACGCCACTAATATCAAGGATACAAAACGACGTGCGTTTTGCATTCTCTTAATATAATTTTGTGGCGTTTTAAGTAAAAATGCCGATAATTCATACATTTTGCGGCGTTTTATATAAAGCGCCACTAATCACAAATCAAAAACGGTATCGTTTAAACATTTAATAATTTCTCTTGTGGCGTTTTTTTTTTGAAAATGCCACTAAATATGCATCATAAAATAGCGCCGTTTTTGTGTTCCTTTTATTTTTAAAAAAAAAAATTAACACAGTCGCGGCGTTTTAGGCAAACTGCCACTAATATCAAGGATACAAAACGACGCCATTTTGCGTTCTCTTAATATAATTTTGTGGCTTTTTAAGTAAAAACGCCGGTAATTCATACCTATTGCGGTTTTTTACATAAAGCGCCACTAATTACAAATCAAAAATGGTGTCGTTTAAACATTTAATAATTTCTTTGGCGGCGTTTTTGTTGAAAACGCCACTAAATATGCATAATAAAATAGCGCCGTTTTTGTGTTCCTTTTTTAAAAAAATTAACATAGTAGCGGCGTTTTAGATAAAACGCCACTAATATCAAGGATATAAACGACGGCGTTTTATATTCTCTTAATATAATTTTGTGGCGTTTTAAGCAAAAACGCCTGTAATTCATACATTTTGCGGCGTTTTTTGCAAAGCGCCACTAAGCACAAATCAAAAAGCGGTGTCGTTTATACATTTAATAATTTCTTTTGTATGCGTTTTGTTGAAAACGCCACTAAATATGCATCATAAAACAAGCTTTTTGTGTGCCTTTGATTATTTTAATTTTTGTGAAAATATATTATATGATTATTATTGAAACTATCAACCAATAAAAACAAAGTATTATGTAGTGAATAAACTATGATTATTTTATTACTTATTTTATTTTAGTATCTTTTTAAAGGTAATGTATTTGTATCTTTTTTTCATTTTAATACTTATTTTATTTTAGTTAAAGTTCACCTCAAGTTTTTAAATAACTTAAATTAAATTATTAATTTAAAAAACAAAGTTGAACTATCATTTTTAAACGGAAATAATGACTAAAACTTTTAAGTTTTTAAACATAACAACTTATATGACAATTTACATGTATTTCATTTTTTATAAAACTTTTTATTTTTTATTTTTACTTTTCTTTGTTTTTAGAATATTTTAAAAATTTCATCATTTAACAAATCCCAAGTAAACCTTAAATCCTAAACTAATTCATTTATATTCTAATTGTGGTTTAAATGTATAGTTGAAACTTTAATTTTGATTTAATCATACACGTTATTTTAAAATATAAATACATCCATATATTTTTATATTGAATAAATATAAATTTTTATGTATGAAATATATAAATTAAAAATTATGTTAATTATATCAACAATTGTGTTAATATTTTACAAGATCTGGATCAAATCAAAGTTCATGTATACGATTACACAAGATCTGAAACCATTGTTCATGTATGCTTTTGAGATTTAACCCATTTTGATATATATTTTTTAAAAATAATAATTTATATTTATCTTATTTTGATTTATATTCTAAAAAATCCAAGATTAGTCCCTAAACCCTATGCCCAAATCCTAAACCTTAAACCCTAAAACTCTAAACCATAAACACCAAACCCTAAACCCTAAACCCTAAATTCTAAACCTTAAACCATAAACCCGAACCTCAACAACCCCAACCCATAAATCCTACACCATAAATCCCGTACCCTAACTCTAAACTGCAAACCTTGAACCATAATCCGAGACCAAATTTTTGGGAATTCATGTGGCCAATGTTTGTGTACTACAAAACATATATTTTAATAGCTAACTCATTAACCATAAATCTCTCATGAGGGATTTCAGTTTTGGGATTTTGGGTCATATAGCTAACACCCTAAACCTTAAACTTTAAAATCCTAAACTTAAACCATAAACCCTAAACTTAGAAACCTAACACATTAACCATTTCTACTCAAACCCCTAACCCTAAAACCATAAACAATAAACCCTAAACACAAAACACTAACCCTAAACCTTAACCCCTAACCACTAACACTTAAACCTTAATAACAGTAAACACTAAGATATTAAACACTATACAATAAACCCAAACAACAAACTTTAAAACATTAAACCTATACACCAAAATAACAAACCCTAAACTATGAAATTAAAATACTAAACATTAAACCCTAAATCAATTTTAATAGCTTAATTTGTAACTTAAATGAAAACTTCTAAATTGTTTAGTTAGCGATTTGTAACTTTTCATAATTAAGTAACTAAAATGAAACTTTCTCATTGCTTATGAGTGAATTTATCAAAATAAAATATAATTCAAAGCAAAAAATATTAAAAACTTTTAGCGGCGTTTTCTCAAAAGCGCCGCTAATGATCAAACATTTAGTGGTGTTTTCTCAAAAGCGCCGCTAATGCTCAGACCTTTAATGGCGTTTTCTAAAAAGCGCCGCTAATGCTCTGACCTTTAGCGGCATTTTCTCAAAAGCGCCGCTAATGCTCAGACCTTTAGCGGCGTTTTCTCAAAAGCGCCGCTAATGCTCAGACCTTTAGCGGCAGTTTTTCAGAAGCGCCGCTAATGCTCAGACCTTTAGCGGCGTTTTTTAAAAAGTGCGGCTAATGCTCTGATTTATAGCGGCGTTTTAGAAAAAAACACTGCTATTTATCCTTTTTAGCGGCGTTTAGAATATAAACGCCACTAGTGATCATTTTTTTGCGGCATTTTCCTTGAAACACCGCTAATGTGTAATTTTTGCGGCGTTTTTCTTTAAAACACCACTAAAAACGCCTCTAAAAGTCTGTTTTGGTGTAGTACTTGCTCGGCAGTAGTAGTAAGGAATGAGCTAGGCAGATGGATATGGGGAGTAGGAAGAAATACTGGGAGTTGTAGTGTTCTTTAAGCTGAACTTTGGGCCATTTTTTACGGTCTCCAATTAGCTTGGGCAGCTAAATGGACGAATATTATTATTGAAACAGGCTATGCCTTGGCTATCAAAGGTTTCCATGGAAATCATAAAGGACATTCCAATAGGGACTTGATTTTGCAGACCCAAGAACTGTGTAGGCGGGAGTGGAGAGTGCTCATAAAATAAGTACCTAGAGAAGTGAATTTTGATGTTGATATCTTGGCAAAGTTGATGACAGATTACCCCTCCGACGAGCAAATCTTTCATGTGACTCCTCCTTCGGTTGATGAACAGAATCGGTTTGATTGATGTTGATGATCACTAAACTAACTATAATTATGACAAAGGCAAGTGCACCTATTGAACAATAGTATAGCTATGGTGACAAGGGAATATCATATCCACGAGGACTAAAAGTACTAGTAATTACTATTTTTCTGTTATTTAACTGATAAATTGAAGTGATTATTTTAATTTAAATTTACTAATCTAATTTAACTACGAACGCAATAGAGAATAAAATGGGAAAAATAATCGAAGACAACCAATAAAAAAGACAAAACCCAAGAAATAATCCACCTAGACTTCACCTATTATTTTGAATCTAAATTAAACGATTTATTCACTTGTGCCTTGATATGTAGAAATCCCTAATTTATGTTAATATCTATTTCGAGAGTAAGAACAACTGACTCTAGGTTGATTAATTGAAATCTCTTTCTAATTAAAACCCATATTGTCGCATTAACTCGATCTATGGATTCCTTTATTAGATTTGACTCTAATCCGGTAGATTTATGTCATCCTATTTCTAAGATTGCATACAACTCCACTCAATTATGCTAGATCTACTCCTAAACAGGGACTTTTGCTCCACTGAAATAAGCACATTAAACTTGAATTAATATCTCAGAAACATTAAAACAAGAAATAAGCATACATAATTGAGAATAAGAATCAAGTATTTATCGCGTAAATTAGAAATCAAATAATAAGATTCATCAAAAGCTTTATCTTCCTTAGGTAAAGGAATTTAGTTTATAATCTGAAATGAAAACATCTCAAAGTTAGGATAACAACAAGACATAAATAAATTCAATAAAACTTCGAAGGAAATTAAATGGAGATATTTAATCTTGAAGGACATACGCTTCCAAGTTGATTCCGATGGCGTTCTTCGAGTCTTTTTTTCAATCTTCTCCGAGTGCTCCCTTGGATCTTCTTCTAATTGATATTTATAGACTTTAGAATGCTCAGAAAGCCTAAAAATTGGGTTTTCTGCGTATTTAGGAAGTAGGGTGCGATATCGACATGGGTTGGCACATGGGCATGTGGCCAACCCGTGTGAAAATGCCTAGGCCATGTGGATCATGAAAACAGTTTTATTTGCCAATTTTGGCTCGTTTTTCACTCCTTTCGCTCCCAAATGCTCTCCTAAGTATAGAAACATGAATTTAAAGGATTAGGAGTATCAAGTTCATTATTTACATAATTAATCATCCAAAAACGCATTAAGAATGGAATTAAAATATGTTACTTTTATGACTTATCAGATGTGCCTGGTTTTCCAATCGAGAATCTATTCATAGTTTGTAATTAATACAATTTCTTGTTACCAAAAAAAAAAAAGAGGAGTTAATTGTTTCCACATTATTAATGTGTAAATGTAAATATGAACTTTGATTTTATACAATTTTATACATAAAATTTTGATTTGATCCATTTCGCACAAATTATTGACAATATCATCATTCTATGTTTATATATTTCATACAGAGATAATTATGTTTATCCAATATAACAATAAATTGATGTATTTATTTTATTAATTGTATACTATTGGATTAGACTTAAAATTTTATGTATACATTTGAATTACAATCAAAATTTTATTTGTATAATTGCACCAAATTAAAGTTTATGTATCAAATTTCTCATTCAATCAAATTTTCCTATTAAATATGATATCGATTACACATTTCCTAGATTACCCTTAAACCCTAAAGCTCACCATCTTTTAGGAGTTTCCACAAGTGTAAATTGAGCTAGTACTCAATTTAAATATATCACTTCAATATTAGTTTTAAATAAATTTTCATTTTATATAAATAATATTAAGTTTTATAAATAAAAGTATTATTATTTAATTCAAACATGAAATAACATCTTAAAAAAATCCTCATGGTACTATATTTTACAATTTATTCTTCACATAATTTTCAATCATTTTAATTTTACGAAATATCTTAATAATATATATTTTAATTATGATGTTATATTTTAGAAACAAAATTAATGGCGATTGAGTCTTAACTTGATTAGTATTAATATCTTTATTGGTGCGAAAAGACATAAGTTCGAGTTCTAAAAAGTATAATTATTTAAAATGTATATTTCCCAAAACGTGGATTACTTGTTCCATTATAATAAAATGAGAGTTTGAAAATGTTCATTCACTTGAATTATTTTAGAAATTAAGTTTTTTATTAAATTTAATTAAAATTATATTTGAAATAATTTGTTTTATTAGACCAGATGTTGGACTAACAATAAGTATTTAATTAATAAAGTCTAACCTGAATTCATGGAGAAATCTATTATCAAAGTAAATAATCTACAAGACATGCATTTTTATGTGAAAATTAGAATTTTATATTTTACTTTGAAAGTAAAACATGTAGCTGAATTCCAAAGCTTAGCTTCAATGAAGGTGGATGATAAATATAATAATAAGATTCTACCTCATTTTTGTACGTGTTGAATGCTTAATTTTAAATAATAAAATAAAATGTAACCTTAATTTCGCCAAACAATTATTATATGTCAGACAAGGAAGAAACATGCAACACAACATCAACATGGCACAGTTAAGCTCTCCTTTTTGTCT
This sequence comes from Gossypium rotundifolium, assembly GCA_025506655.1. Lineage (NCBI taxonomy): Eukaryota > Viridiplantae > Streptophyta > Magnoliopsida > Malvales > Malvaceae > Gossypium > Gossypium rotundifolium. The sequence continues at coordinate 167,660,854 of CP106725.1, forward strand.
TTAGTAGGGGTACCTTGATACTAAATATAATTATTTTTAATTGATAAGTTGTTGTTGTTGTTGATTTAATTTAATTAGAAAATTAAATAATGGAACAAATATTTTAATTACTTCAACTGATTAAACTAACATTAAGCAATTTATTATTGTTATTATATGAAGTTGACCATCCTTAGCATCAAACAAAACCAAGTCAAAGGACCTAAAGCAAGGATAATGTTAATCTATTGGTATTTAAAAAAAAAAAATTAAATCTCAATCAAATTCATTGAAAGAGAGAAGAGAGAAAATATAAAAAATTACGATAGACGCGTACCCTCGTCTAATTGTATAATGAATATGCTAGATTACAAGTTTTTAGTCTTGCATTATTTAATTTCTTATTTATAGGTGGAGAATTTAGACCTAACTCAACCCCAAAATTATTAGTTATTATTATTCTTTGACTTAATAATATAAATATGTTGTAGAAAAGAATCAAGGATTTATCATAGACATCCTTCTTGTAAATGGAAATTATAAGTATAAAGAAAATAAAATGGAGTAAATATCTATATATTTATGTATATATAAAATTTATAGTATAAGAAACTTGATAAAAAAAATTTTATATCCACATATATATTCTATACAATAAAGTATTTTGTTACGTTTGGTGTAACAAGTCAACTCGATAATTCCCTTCTCATATGTGGTTCAAATTAGACGATTACGCCTACCATCAACGAGAAATGTCATTAAGATCATTCCATAGTGCATTCTCTAGATCCTGTTCCCAAAGACAAACTAGACATTGAAAAATACTGCAACCATTCTTAGCCTTGAATTTTTTTGGGTTAAATCAAGATATCTTCCATGTTTGTTTTATGGTCCATAAAAATTAATCTTTTCAAGGTTTGTGATTACTTTTTTCAACAATGTTGTCTTCAAAGTTTAAATCTAAATCCTCCCTTTGAGAATACAATGTGCCTTATTATTGCATCCAACACTTGTTCGTTTTTTAACATTATTAAACATCACAACGACAAAGACTTTTTATCAACAACCAATAAATATAATTGTGAGAATGTATCTTTCAAGGGAACATTACCGTACCACACATCCTCCCAAAAACAAGCATCGCCCCATCACCTACCTCCCAATGAAAACCTTTTTCACCCCAAAAAAAATTCCATACTTTCACACTCTTTAATTTTCAAAATATCCCTCCTAACAATAGATGCTTCACTCAGCTTATTATCATTAGGCACCTACCTCCCTTCCTTTCCTGTATATTGTTGGGCCGTGGGAGGTGCCACTATGTGTGGGAAAGCCTAATTGCCCATATCCCCTATAATATAAACAATGAGAAGAACCTTTTTTTTTTTAATATATAGAGTTTGCCAAATAATTCAAAGAAAAAGAGAGAGAAAAAGACAGTATTGTCACCCGGACCAATTTTCCTTAACTTTAATCGAAAGTCCATCCGATGTTCATTGGAGTTGATTTTTGAGTTGTGACAAGTTGACTCAAAGATTTTGAATATGTACGATCGAATTTTTTGTCAAGGTAGTGTAGCTTCAGTTTTTCCATCAAATTTAGCCTCTATTGATTAATATTCTCAATTTTTTTCGTAAAGTTTGCTTGACATTATTTGTTGATAACTTTGTTAGAGTTGTATAATCTTTTTTTTTTTTTTTTTTGTGACTTCTATTGTGCTCTTGTAGCAAGACTTTAATTATAGTGAAATTTTTAATGAATTTTCAAGTCCTGTGGTTTTTACCGTTTGCTTTAAAGGGGTTTGTCGTAACTATTTTCGATAAGGGGCATCAACTTTGGTTTTGAAAACGAAAATTAAAACGGGAGTCGCAACTGATCTTTTTGAGGTATGATCAGATCACCTAAAAATTTGGTCGTTTGATTTATTAAAATCACGATTTTGGTCTACGAAATTTGAGAAAACGAGTCCGGGAGTCGATTACGTGCGAGGAAGGATTAGAACCCTCATCACGCCCAAAATTGGTACCTAATCGATTAATTAATGCCTAAGTGTCAAAAATTGAAAAATCGAAATGATTTTTAAAATACAATCCCTTTTTTTATCAATGTTCATTTTTTTTAAAAAAGTGCTTGAATTGAATTGAAACGAGCTTCAAGGGCCAACTCGTCCCGAGACAACAAAATGCCACGTCCCGTAAGTTAGGATGCGACATTTGAACCCTCGAGAGCAAGTTCGACTTTAAATTTTTCAAAACTTAATGTTTTGAAATTTAAAAGGATATTTAGCTATTTGGGTTGAACAAGAGAACCGAAACCTTGTAAGTTAGGGCACGCCGAAACACAGAATATTGCCTTTGTTTTTGAAGGTTTTCTTTTAAAATAATAGCGGGTATAATATTTAAATAACATGCATTATTTGGTTCGAAGTAAGATAAAACAATCTATATTGGATAAATACATTGAGGTTTAATTCACAATGCGATGACATAAAACAAAAATGTAGTAATGAGCATGGAATAATAATACATAAATAAAATATTGCACAAGCGAATGACAATAATATGAGAATGCAAATAAACGAATCATGGTACACGCAATGGCGATAATCTCACAACATACACCATTCAACTACTAACATTGATAATCCAAGACCCATGAATTAAATAATATATAACAATTTTTTAAAAAAATATAAAGCAAATTAAAATAAACAACATGTAAAACAAATTTTAAAATGATAATAAATGAATTTAAAATAAATAATGTAAAAAAGAAATTTGGTATCAACAATATATAAAACAATTTAAAATATATTAAATGTATAAAAAAATTCAAAATATATATGAAGAAAATATTTAGATGAACAATATGTAAAATAAATTAAAATAAATAACAAATAAAAGCATGAAAATGATTTAAAATGAATAACATAAAAATTTAAAATCAATAATGTACACAAAAGTTTTAGGAAAAAGTATATAAAATTTATAATAATTGACAATTCAAAATATATGTATAAAAAGAGTTTAAAATGAATAATATATATAAAACAAAATAGTTTAATAAAAGTAGTATATAAAAACTTAAAATAAATAATAATACGATTTTTAAAGAAAATAAATAAATAAACACATTAAACAGATTGAGGACTAAATTAAAAAATAGACTGACATTCAAAGTATAAATTTGAAATACGGAAAAAGCCAATTAAAGATCAAAGTGAAACGCGTAGAAGCTAGCGGGGACTAGATGGGGAAAATTCCCAACCCTTGCGTGCCTGTTTCGCATAGGACTAAAATGGAATAGGATCAAAAGTTATGGGGTCGAATTAAAAATGCAAAAGAATGACCAAAAGGGTCTAATTGTAAATGGGTGACAAAGGGAAGGACTCGCATCGCAAATAATCCCTTTTGAGGGAAAACACGTGGATCCTGGCTTTTGGATCGGGTCGGGTTCAAGTTCCCCCAAAACGACACCGTTTTGACGCCTGGGGGAACCCACTGAAATGCTGTCGTTTCGGTGGCGTATTTAAGCCCAAATTTTCACCCTTTTTTCATTTCAGACCCCTTTTTTTTTTTCAAAAAAACCAAAAAAAAGGCAGCACCCTCTCCCCCCATTTCTATCTCGACCGATTGGGCTTCCTTTGGCTGCCCGTCACACCACCACCGTATCTGGTGGCCGACGATGCGCGGAGATGGGCCTTAGAGCTCCATTTGAAGCCCCCTCTGAAGGCCAGACCATCGGCGGCCCAAAAAAGCCGAGAGAAGATTCGTTTTTCATTTTTTTTGTTTGTTCTCTCATTTTAGTTTTTTTAAAAGAAAATAAATAATAAAATAGCGATTATTAAATAACGAAAAATAAAGCGAATGGACCAAAATCAACCTTCTCAAGTTTCTTTTTTTGATTCTTGATATTCAGATCATTTCGGTTTTGCATTTTTTGTTCTCTGTTATTTTTTGTCGTTTACTTCTTTGTTCTTTTGCTTGCGTGTAGATCTTGGTTTTGCAAGTGGTGCCAGAGGCGCGCGATGCGTGGAGGAGCGGCTGACGTGCGGTGGCCAATGGCAGAGGTGGCTGCGCTTAGCGTTTAGCTTTTCTGAAACCCTAGTTTGGTTATTTCGGCCAAGTGGGTTTGGGCCTATTGGGCTTGTTAACCTTTTTTGTAATGGACTTTAATTGGACTGCTTATTATTGGATTTTTTTTGGGTTTTTTAATTTCTTCTTTTTTTATTTAGGTGTAGTGGGCCCAGGTAAATTGGGCTGTTTATAGGGTTCTTTTACTTAAAAATTTGTGTCTCATTTATTGTTCTTGCTTGTCGTATTGTGATTGGTTTGAATTGACTATTGATATATCATGCTATTAGGTTTACCATAATTGCCAAATTGTATTGATTGGGAGTGAAAGAACATCAATTGTGCTCATGCGGTGTTTCGTCATATTTGATTTTATCTGCAACACCCAAACAAATGGTCGGACAGTCGAACCTTCATGATTTCAACTATCATTCTAAGCGAAAATAAATTAATAACTAATCAACAATTCCATAAGGTTTTGCTATGAAATCATAGTATATGAAACCACCTTATGATAATATTAATCTTTTTATAATAATTTGTCCATCTAGCTTCATGAGTCTAATTACATTTTGAACTAGATTTGAAAAGTTCTTATACAAATTCAAAATAGAAGTTTTAAACTACATGTTGCCCTAATAGCTACACATGTTACAGAGTGAAAAGTGACATGCTCATGCTAAACTTGTAGACTCTGGTTTAATCCCCTTCTACGAATCAGCAGTTCAGAATACCTAAAACAAAGGAGAGAAACATGGTAAGTTCATAAGGAATTTATTGATTTCTATGAATGAAATACTTCCCTTTTAATTTCAAAACTTAAAATTTGCCATTAATTTCACTTAGACAAAACTTGTGCATTCATATTTCACAACTTATGCTTGGGCTTGAACGACACAAAGGTGTAGTATATAATACATGAGAATTCCTCATATGATAGATTATGAAGCATATAGTCTTTTCCTACAGACTTGTTGCATATAATCTGTAATATCTGGGAGTTAGGGGTTATGCGTTTTAACTCATATTTATGTAGTAGCATGCTTAGTGTGCTGTTTGTGTGTGGTTGGGGGCTTTGGGAACCTTGGGGTGTAGGTAGAAGCCTTAGGAAAATATTGGGCTTTAAACCTTTAAGGGAGAGCTAAGGGAGCTAGGCCTTAAGAAAATTTGCGTGTGGGTTATGACACAAGAATTTAGTTGGCAAAGTGGCAAGGGAGGCGCCCCTTTGTGTATAGAGGTGTGACGCCTCAGAGAGTTAGATGGACAGGGTTCGAGCAGCAAGGGAAGCATTTTGGGGTTTCTTTTTGGCGTCAATGAGGGGAAGAGTTAGAGTTGCCATGGACACTTCATGGATGAACTGTAGATTGGGTCAAACAGTTCAAATTTTCGGCTAAGAAGGGAGAAAAGAGTGTGAATCATTCAAACTCTTTGAATTGGAGGAGAAGAGGAGAAATAGGAGAAAAATAAGGGATTTGGGAGAGAGAAGAGGAGTTGGCCGAATGGAGGGGTCTTGGGATGATATTTTTTGCCAAGAGGGAAGTGGCTAGGTTAGGGGCTTTTAGTGCCGAAATAGGTTAATGTGTGGCCATTTTCTCTCTTTTGAAAGTTTCTCTTCATCTCTGCTTCTAGTCGAAAACTTGCATTCTTTTCTCTCTTGACCAAAAGCCGAAAGAACCTTTCTCATTTGCTAAGACCATAGCCAAACCTCCTTGAGTCTCTTCACTAATTCTTCTTCTCTTTCTTTTCATCAAAGGCTGAATAGTACCTTGGCCAAACCTCCCATCCATCGTTTCTTTTTCTCTTCTATTGCGTTGATCTCCAAGGGCTGTCAGTAAGCCAAATTGGATGAGTATTGGGGTAAGGGATCTCTTTTGGTCTAAATCTCTCTTTATTATTTTGGTCTGCCGAAATCAGAGGCTTAATCCTATATTTTTTTGTGTATGGTCGAATCTATGCAAGGTTTTAGATTCGTAACTCTTCTTGGAAGCCAACGTTAAGGGATATCTCAAAACTTCCAGGATTTGATCAAGCAAGGTAAGAGGATAATGCTATTCGGCCAAAGACCATACCCTCAGTGTTAGTCGATTACTCATATGGTATTATGTAGGTACACAATCGAATCCAGAAGCAAAAGCCGAAAACTTTGGTATTCTGCCAATCTAGATAAGCCTCTGTTCATTTAGATGAATGTTCTTAGATCCATTCACTCAATCGGGTTTTTCTGATTAAGTTAATCTCATGGAGTCGGGTCCTAGCCAATTAAAGGAGGGGGTTGGAAGCGCAGTTCCTACCCCTAGATTCAAGAAGCGGGCGGTGTCAGCCGTACGTGATTGGCCACCGGGTTGTGGGCCAGCGTCGGAAAGGGATAAGAAAATCGTGGTGATCCCTACAAGTGAGAGTGTCAGTGAGATCGAGAGTGTTGTTCTCCGTGTTTTCAGGTGTGTAACCCCACACTTTTCCCGATAAGTTAATAATATTAAGTATATGTTAATAAGGTTATGAATAATCACGGCTAAGGGTACCATTCAATGGTACAGTTCATTTAGGTACGTTACATCTAACACTCTGTTAATAATGTTTACAATTAGTTGTATGAAAGCATGTATAATTTCGATATGGGCTTGGGATAAAGCATATAGCATGATATCTGTATAATTTGTATGATTACATGGGCATGCGGGTAATAATGTAAAGGCGAAGTGTTCCGGTGGTTTTACCACATTATTCGTGACTCATGTCACAATATTATGATTCGGTGACATTGTTATATTATCCGGTGGTTATGCCACGTATTAAAGGCGATAAGCAGTTGACTGCAGTGACTGCCTTCGATGGTGTGTGGTGGATGGAAGGTCAATTTAGTAATCCCCACTGGTGTGATTGGCAGGTACGGGTGGTGTGTAGAGGTTGGATATCTAGGTGGGTTCGGGTTGCATCAATAATTATATCTATATATATGTGATTTAATATGTTATGATATGGGCTTATGGCCGATAACAATTCCGGATGGGCTTTGCCCAAAATGTTATAATAAAGGCTATAATCGATTGGGAACCTGTGTTGGTTGTTACACATTGAGTCTGTTGACTCACCCTTCGTGGGCTAACATTTTGCAGGTGACGCATAAGGCTGTGGACCGGGTCGGTAGGGACTATATGGTGGCCATGCTCAGCGAATTTCGGGTTTACTTATGGTTGAACTCTTTTTCATTTTCTTTAGTATTTTATTCCGGGACTTATTTTTGGGTTTTAATATGTAATAAGGCCATTACTTAACTGCTTAATTTCACGTATTAAATTTTATTTCCATACGATAATCAACAAACAAGCAATTAAACATTTTTTCAAAGCAACGTCAATGTTTTAGCATTAAATCAAATTAACGGTTTTTTCAAAGGAACTCTAAAACCTGACAAAACCTTTTGAGTATGAAGGAAACGATTTTAAAAAAATACAAACTCGAATTGCAACTTGATTTCCAACTCGTTAAAATTTTGACCTGGTTTGAATTGACTTATGTTATAAGAAGATGGAACGAGATTAAGCTAAGTTTTTCTTAAGGAACATGTCAGATCCGGTTGGGGCTTGTGGGCCGGGTTTGGGGTGTTTCAATTTGGTATCAGAGCCCAGTTCAAAACTCAACTTTGAGGGTTTTGGGCCCCAAATGTTTTCCAAAGATGGGTTTTTCTAAACCATGGATTTCTATAAACAAATTTAGGTTATTCTTGCATGGCACTTGTGTCTCCGACCTGAAGTCCACTAGGTAAGTACCCCAATCATTGTGTGATTTGTATATGGAAGAAATGGGTATTACGAGATCGTAGATTAGTAGATTAGGAGCCATTGAACCCTAGGATTAGCTTACTCTAACACAAAATTACATAAGACTTAAAGATCAATCAAACAAACCTGTGAGTACGTCGCCGAGTTAAGGGTGTGGCAACAGTTGTGCGCATGTCTAGGATTGGATTCAGGCAGAGCTTGGTATTTAAGCAGTCCTAGTGACTCACCTCCTCTTCGCTTGAATCCTACCTGGTGCGTAGTGACGGTTCACCCTAACCAAGAGGACTTATTCACAGGCTAAGTTCAATAATTAAAACCTGAAAGGGACTAGCTACACTGTTTTATAAAAACCCTAGTTTTGAAATCACTGAAATACCCCCTTGATTTGTAAAAACTACCTTAGATCTAAAAATTACCAAAATACCCCGATTTCTAAAATTTTTGAAATACCTATGATTTGTAAAGATTTATGAATTAACCCGATTTATTACTAAAATACCCCGATAGGAGAAATTAGGGAAATACCCCCGGGTAGTGAAATGACGAGAATACCCCTACAAGTGGTGTGTGTGGTGGATGTTGTTGATGAATGAATGTGATTCTCTGAATTAGGGTAGAAGACTTGAAGTGAAAACTTTGTAATGATCGAAAGAACTACTACTAAACTTCTTTACATAAAACTTGTTCGTGGGTAATCAGTGGAACAGAAGCTAATGCATAAAATTTCTTAAAGTAGATTAAATCGCGATCATAGACATAAGTTCTAGGGGACATGGTCATAATGTGCGTGGGCGTGGTAGAGGCAGAATGACCGTATCGGAACCAGTTAGGTCTGGTCAAGGGTCCGAGAATGATGTGCCACCGCCAGCTGTAGGCACGGAGGAGCAAGATCAAACGGTTGAAAACGACGTAATTTCTCAAGCTATGCTGTGAGTACTGGAAAGGGTTGCCGGGGCAGGCGCAGGTGCGGGCTAAATCTATGGTTGAACGACTCTGGGCTAACGGAGCGAAGGTGTTTAGGGGGGTATCTGGGGTGGCCCCAAACGTTGCTGAATATTGGTTGAAAGTAGTCGAAAGGATTATGGATGACCTGGACTGCATGGCTGAGGAAAAACTGAAAGGGGCAGTGTCACTACTTAGGGATGAGGCCTACCAGTGGTGGCTCACTGTTAGAGAGGGGACTCCGGCAGATCAAGTAGACTGGGGTTACTTCAAGATAAGGTTTGAGGAAAAGTACGTCGGAGCCAGTTACGTGGACGTACAAAGGAAGGTATTCCTGAATTTAGTACAATGGGGCAAGTTGTTAGCCGAATACGAATCAAAATTCTTTCGATTAAGTCGGTATTCTAGAGGGATGGTTGTTACTAATTATGAGCGTTGTGTTAGATTTGAGGATGGATTACGGGATGAGCTGCGGGTGTTGATTGCTCCTCAGAGAGAAAGAGAATTTTCCATTCTAGTAGAGAAAGCTGGGATAGCGGAGGAAGTTAAGCGAACAGAGAGACAGAACTGGGACAGAAGTCAAGGTGAAAACAAGAGGAGTTATGGAACATCGAGGTCATCCGGGAGTTTCCAGAAAAGACCTAGAGTTGATGGGCCGTGAGATCAATAGGTTGTTGTGGGAGGTCAGTATCGTATGTGTGTTCAATATGGAAAGATGCACCCAGGGGAGTGTTGGAAGAAGACAGGGGGTGTTTTAAGTGTGGGTCCAAAGACCATGTGATTAGGAACTGTCAATTGGAAACAAACAGGAGTCGACCAGCAAGTCAAGGTTTTAATCAGACTGAAAGAGGTGGACAGCAATCGCCGAGGGGTCGTGGTCCGATTGGCAAAGGTAATAGTTCTGGTCGAGGTCGCGGGACACCGGCAGAGGTGTTAGTAATGCAGATGCGAGGCAGCCTGGTCTAGTGTATGCAGTTTGTCGGAGGGAGGATGGTGACGCACCGGGCGTCATAACCGATATGTTCCTTATAGCTGACAAGCCTTTCTTTGCTTTAATTGATGTTGGCTCGACCCACTCATATGTTACATGTAGAATAGCTGAAAAAATAGGTGTAGCATCTGAACTATCTGTTAGGGAGATGACTGTAGTGAGCCCGTTAAGTCAAACGGTGGTGGTTAATAGGATATTCCGGAGTGTGCCTCTAGAGATTCAGGGAGTGGTATTTCCTGTCGACTTAATGGAACTACCTTTCGGGGAATTTGATCTCATTCTAGGCATGAATTGGCTAGAGGAACATCGTGCTAAATTGGATTGCGCAGCTAAGCGAATGGAGTTGAGGACTCTGGAAGATGAGGAGATAATTATGATAGGAGAAAGAAGAAACTATTTGTCTAACGTAGTCTCCGCGTTGAAGGCTGATAAGATGGTTCGAAAAGGGTGCAAGGCATTTCTGGCCTTTATTAGTGCTCTGGATACAAAAGAAAAGGGGGTTAGTGGAGTTAGAACAGTAAGAGAATTCGTGGATGTCTTCTCGGAGGAGCTGCCAAGGTTACCCCGGACAGGGAGGTGGAGTTCGGAATTGATTTACTGCCAAGTACAGCTCCTGTGTCAATTGCCCCATATAGGATGGCGCCAAAAGAGTTGGTAGAGCTTAAAGCTCAGATCCAAGAGCTGTTGGATCGTGGGTTTATTCGACCAAGTGTATCTCCGTGGGGGCACCGGTGTTGTTCGTGAAGAAAAAGGATGGCACTATGCGTATGTGCATAGATTACCGGCAGTTGAATAAGCTGACGATCAAAAACAAGTACCGTTCGAGGATAGACGACTTGTTTGATCACTCAAGGGTCATGCGGTATTTTCAAAAATAGATCTAAGGTCGGGATATCATCGACTTAAGGTGAAGGAAGCAGATATCCATAAGACAGCTTTCTGGACTAGATACGAACATTATGAGTTCTTAGTAATGCCATTCGGATTGACGAACGTGTAACACCCCTACCCGTATCCTATGCCGGAACCAAGTACGAGGCATTACCAGACTTAACAATACATTTGGTCAAACTAATTAACACATATACAAAATAACTTATTCAAGCCCCTATACCTGCCATAACTTAAATCATTTATAACTGAAGATACCCATAGATAGCTTGATAGTGTGAAGCGATCTCCGACGACCTCAAACCCGAGCTTGTTTAGTAGGACTCTGTAACATGGGAAAGAAAAGGGGGTAAGCTTATAAAGCTTAGTAAGTTCACATGTAATAATAATAAGCATTAGCAATGAATTTAGCTTACTACTAAGCTGTCATAACTTGCATAAATAATGCTAAGTTTTTTTACATTCCCAAGTTACTCATTTGTAGCCTTATCAAAGCCTTAACATGACAAATCCTCACAACAAGTTCTCAAAGTGATACAATCATTAAATCACATGCTTATACCTTATTACTCATGTTTACATTAGTTTGTCTACTTGAATCACTGTCACTAAATTATTTATTTCTTGAGCTACAGAGCTCCAAATTTCAAACTGCTAATTTTCCCTAAAACTAGACTCATATATCTTCATACCATAAAATTTCCAGAATTTTTGGCTTAGCCAATTAGTACAGTTTATTCATTAAAATTTCCTCTATTGCACTGTTCATCTATTCTAACCACTTTTCACTACGAATCAATTTTCTCCTTGTGCAGAATTCAAATGATGTTATAATTTGTTTCATTTGAAACTAAACTCATTAAGGAATATAACCATATAAATTATGTCCCAAAATTATTTTTGTACAATTTTTAATGATTTTTCCAAGTTAGAACAGGGGATCTCGAAGTTACTCTGAACTAGTCTCACAAAAATCTAAATATCTCAAAATACAGAATTTCTTTGCTTTCTCTTTTTTTTCATATGAAAATAGACTCAATAAGCTTTAATTTAATTACTCACGCAATTACTAATTCCATTTCTACCATTTTTGGTGATTTTTCAAAGTTTCTCTACTGTTGCTGCCCAAAACTGTTTTATTTCTAAATTTCACTCTTTCACGTTTTCTTTATAGTAACTTTTATTGGAACACTTACTCCGTATCAATCTTACCAAAGTTCGATCACATATCGAGCACATTGCTCATAAGTTTACACGGATATACTTGCACTTATTCATCACATAATCATATTCAATTACACTTAGTCGTTACATAGCCACATTGTATTTTCACTTAGTCAATTTCCCGTTGAACTCATTGGAATATTAACGGATACATCGGAATATTGCACATAGTGCCACATTTGTAGCCAAAGCTCCTTCATATCAGTTATCACACATAGGCTCGTTCTCGAGCTATTCATATTCATGGTCCGCTCACACAAGTATCGGTCATATGTAACTACTCGGTCTTTGCTCACACAAGTCGTCGGTATCCGCACCACATGCAGATACCCACCAATTGGTAGAACTTATAAGACCAGCACCCGTTTCACATAATCACAATCTCGGGTCTGCTCACACAAGCTATCGGTCAATACGTAACTACTCAGTGCTGCTCACACAAGCTGTCGAGTATCCGTAACACATATCAGATAACTCAGCCACCGGTAGAATGTACGGACCAGCACCCGGATCACTTATTCCACTTAGATTTCACATAAGTTTCAAGTGAACATGTCACTCGTATCCATTTTTATTCCTAAGGTTCAACCGGGAAATTTCTCACTTGTCGATATTTTGTCAATTAGATCAAATATTCAACCACAGTTCATACCATTTATCAAAATATGAAAACGTAAGTAAAAACGATGATTTATTTACATACAAACTTACATAATTACATTCTCAATCTCATCACATCATCAATTTAACTTATCCTCCCCAAATTATTCTATTCAATACTTTCTTGATATTACACAAAGCCATCTTTCTAATTTGATCTTACATGTAATTTATACCAATTTTCATTAAAATGTCGAGTCAATATCGAACATTATAATTATATTGGAAAATCAATACTAAAATATTAATAACTAAAATTTCAATCTAACATTCAAACTTGCATCATTAAATGCTTATTAGACATATGAACTTACCTCGATACCAAAACGGCCATTTTACCAACTTTTCTGATTTTCAATTTTCCTCCCGTTCTAGGTCCTCATTTTTCGGAGTCTAAAACATCACATTTCACTTATTTAAGTAATGTACTGTTCAAAACAATCCTTAACTCAACTTTTTAAAAATTATATTTTTGCCCCTAAGCTTTTACATATTTGCACTTTTGCCCCAATACTCGAAAATTAAACTTCAGCCCTTATTCTTATGTTTTATAACATGCTGATCATTTTTCTCTTCTATGGAAACATCAAATTCTCATTAGTTCACACACTTATGACCAATTTATAACTTTTACAATTTAACCCCTTTTATACGATTTCATCGAAATTCATCTAATAAAACTCGTTTCTCTAATCATAGACATGCATAACATACCATAATTCATCAAAATTCACAATTATTCAACATGGGTAAATTTTTAAAATAAAAATCTAGCTCAAAATAATGGTAGAAATAGCTAGACTAAGTTACAGGGATTTCAAAAATACGATGAACATTAAAAACGGGGCTCAAAAACACTTACTATGAAGCTTGAAAAGCTTGAAACCCTTAGCCATGGAGTCTAGAAATTTTCGGCAGCAACTTGAAGAAGATGAGCAGATTTTTTTCTTGTATTTTGTCTTTTTATTCATTTAAAACACTAAATGACTAAAATACCCTTAAGACTTTTCTTTCACTTTTGTCCTATTCATGCCCATTTTTGTCCATCAAGTTATTAAATGGTCTAATTTCCTTTTAAGGGCCTCCAATTTAAAACTCATAGCAATTTGACACCTATAATATATAGAACTCAACTTTTGCACTTTTTACAATTTAGTCCTTTTTGACTAAATTGAGTGCTCAAACGTCAAAATTTTTGAGCGAAATTTTTACGAAATCTTTCCGTAAAATTGTAGACCATAAAAATATAATAAAAATATAATTTTACTTGTCGAATTTGTGGTCTCGAAACTACTGTTCCGACTAGACCCAAATTTGGGCTGTTACAACTCTCCCCCTTTTTTGGATTTTCGTCCCCGAAAATCTTACCGGAATGAAGTTTTATATCTTTCTCATGATTTCCAACATCACTAAATAACCCTTTTTAAGACGATACTTTTAGAAACACTCTGTCATCGATCTAAATTCGAATATAATTCAGTCAATTTTGTCAAATAAAGAATCAATACATATTGAAATTATTATATTAATTCCGTCAAACGTTCAAAAACAACCCACTAGCATATCTCTTGATCTGAACATTGAGGGAAACCTAATACGAAATTCACAATAGTCCCGCCTTATTATCATTTTAATATTATCAACGATATCGTGAATCCACGAATACATTTAACATTCAACTTAATTTCATCGACATATCAACATCTGAATACAGAATCAGTAAGTATCAGGTTCATATTCATATGCCCAAAACATTTACTTTAACTCTTTTGGGGCTTTTTTTTTTTTCACTTACCATCCTTAATCAAATTAGGGAACGGTTACGGAAAATTGAGTACTTCACTTCTACTTTGCCATAGTATAACTATGATCTTACGTATGATCACTTATCAATTTCCGAAGCCATAGCCCTGCCACGGTCTTACGCGGATCACATTTATCACTTGTCACTTATCACTGATCAAATAAGGGTAGCTAAAGCTACCACTCATCACTTGTCACTTGTCACTGATCAGAAGTACTCAAATCCGACGTTCCGCTTAATTTGATCATTTAATCACTTTTCGCATTGTCATTTTATTCTCAATTCATCAACAATTATATCTCATCATACATGATATAATTCATGAAATTAACATTTAATCATTAATTTTTATCCATATGAACTGACTACCACTTATCCAGATGAAAAATTCTCTGTTAATGAAATACTTTCAGAAGCACTTGACACTCATCTAAGTTCAATACTCTTACCCATTAAAAATTTAAACATCAGGTTCAAAGTCCGGTACATAACATTTCATACTCTTACTAGTGTAACTGCCTCGGAGTATCATCCATCTCTGTACTTCTCAAATAAACAAATAATTATCATTGTGCTAGACATCATAACATTCTGTCTTTAACTCGCTGATATATATATATCAAGATCATTTGAAAAGTGAAAACCAATACACCGTTCTAAATTGAACTTCCTATCATTCACACTTTGCCAACTTCAATTTCTTCTCAAATTTAGAGAAAGATTAAACTTATAGTAGAATTTACTTCAACTGTTAGTCATCGAAGCACTTAACTATATTGGTGCCACAATACTCATACAGCTTAAAAATCATAGTGTCATAATAAGACTAACTTCTCAATTACTTTAGTAGATACTGTCCCGGCTGAAAAGAAAACATCTCAATCATGATTGCACTATCTAATTACATCATTCTTGATCCGATATTATTCCATTTGCAAATGATAAAAATTCGAATAAATTCCAGCAATTACATACTTTAGGTCTCATACCGGATGAGTTAATTAATGAGCGACCTTTCTTTAACTATGACATTTTGAAATCGAATGATCTTCATATTAATCGACATCTTTTCGCAGAATCGTGTTCATTTACTAAACCATTCTCAACTCGATCACATTGTCAGTTAATATACAACTCAACTATTTAGTCTTCCACTTGTAACCCATTCTATCTGAATTTCATAAATTTTTCTTTATAACATACCTTATTGGAAGGGGGTGGAGTTGTAATGCCTCTGACTTGCGTCTTATATATTCATGCATATAACTTAACATGCATACTCATTTTACACAACCTTCCTATCATCTTATACAAACAAGTGCCCTTATACTTTCATTCATAAATCTCAAGTAAAATTACTCATAACATTCACTTAATTTCACGGGTTATATTCATAGCATCATACAAATGCCAATCAAACATGAACACTTATCATAGTATAAACTTTCCTTTCATCTCATCTTTCATATTTCAAAAGAAATTCCTATCCACAATTTATACATCATCACATAAACATCATAAACTATTATTCTTATTATTTATTTTTTATTTTTTTACGAGTCTCAACTCATCATAAACACACTGTTTGTACTATCAAATTTAGCTCGGTTGAAGTGCGCATCTGTCTAATAAAATAATTTACATCAGTGTTAGGAGTCGTCACACTATCATAGCTCATTATGGCATGTATGGCTAGACTCTCACACTCACTATGGTAGTCCGAGAATCGACTAAACCATAGCTCTGATACCACTAAATGTAACACCCCTACCCGTATCCTGTGTCGGAACCAAGTACGAGGCATTGCCAGACTTAACAATACATTTGGTCAAACTAATTAACACATATACAAAATGACTTATTCAAGCCCCTATACATGCCATAACTTAAATCATTTATAACTAAAGATACCCATAGATAGCTTGATAGTGTGAAGCGATCTCCGACGACCTCAAACCCGAGCTTGTTTAGTAGGACTCTGTAACATGGGAAAGAAAAGGAGGTAAGCTTATAAAGCTTAGTAAGTTCACATGTAATAATAATAAGCATTAGCAATGAATTTAGCTTACTACTAAGTTGTCATAACTTGCATAAATAATGCTAAGTTTTTTTTACATTCCCAAGTTACTCATTTGTAGCCTTATCAAAGCCTTAACATGACAAATCCTCACAACAAGTTCTCAAAGTGATACAATCATTAAATCACATGCTTATACCTTATTACTCATGTTCACATTAGTTTGTCTACTTGAATCACTGTCACTAAATTATTTATTTCTTGAGATACAGAGCTCCAAATTTCAAACTGCTAATTTTCCCTGAAACTAGACTCATATATCTTCATACCATAAAATTTCCAGAATTTTTGGCTTAGCCAATTATACAGTTTATTCATTAAAATTTCCTCTATTGCACTGTTCATCTATTCTGACCACTTTTCACTACGAATCAATTTTCTCCTTGTTCAGAATTCAAATGATGTTATAATTTGTTTCATTTGAAACAACACTCATTAATGAATATAACCATATAAATTATGTCCCAAAATTATTTTTGTACAATTTTTAATGATTTTTCCAAGTCAGAACAGGGGATCTCGAAATTACTCTGAACTAGTCTCACAAAAATCTAAATATCTCAAAATACAGAATTTCTTTGCTTTCTCTTTTTTTTCATATGAAAATAGACTCAATAAGCTTTAATTTAATATTCACGTAATTACTAATTCCATTTCTACCATTTTTGGTGATTTTTCAAAGTTTCTCTACTGTTGCTGCTCAAAACTGTTTTATTTCTAAATTTCACTCTTTCACGTTTTCTTTATAGTAACTTTTATTGGAACACTTACTCCGTATCAATCTTACCAAAGTTCGATCACATATCGAGCACATTGCTCATAAGTTTACACGGATATACTTGCACTTATTCATCACATAATCATATTCAATTACACTTAGTCGTTACATAGCCACATTGTATTTTCACTTAGTCAATTTCCCGTTGAACTCATTGGAATATTAACGGATACATCGGAATATTGCACATAGTGCCACACTTGTAGCCAAAGCTACTTCATATCAGTTATCACACATAGGCTCGTTCTCGAGCTATTCATATTCATGGTCTCCGCTCACACAAGTCGTCGGTCATATGTAACTACTCAAGGTCTTTGCTCACACAAGTCGTCGTATCCGCAACACATGTAGTATTACCCGACCACGGTAGAACTTATAAGACCAGCACCGTTTCACATAATCACAATCTCGGTCCGCTCACACAAGCTATCGGTCAATACGTAACTACTCGTCTTTGCTCTCACACAAGTCGTCGAGTATCCATAACACATATCGATAACTCACCACCGGTAGAACGAACGGACCAAAGACCGGATCACTTATTCCACTTAGATTTCACATAAGTTTCAAGTGAACATGTCACTCGTATCCATTTTTATTCCTAAGGTTCAATCGGAAATTTCTCACTTGTCGATATTTTGTCAATTACATCAAATATTCAACCACGCTTCATACCATTTATCAAAATATGAAAACGTAAGTAAAAACGATGATTTATTTACATACAAACTTACATAATTACATTCTAAATCTCATCACATCATCAATTTAACTTATCCTCCCCAAATTATTCTATTCAATACTTTCTTGATATTACACAAAGCCATCTTTCTAATTTGATCTTACATGTAATTTATACCAATTTTCATTAAAATGTCGAGTCAATATCGAACATTATAATTATATTGGAAAATCAATACTAAAATATTAATAACTAAAATTTCAATCTAACATTCAAACTTGCATCATTAAATGCTTATTAGACATATGAACTTACCTCGATACCAAAACGGCCATTTTACCAACTTTTCTGATTTTCAATTTTCCTCCCGTTCTAGGTCCAAATCTCATTTTACGGAGTCTAAAACATCACATTTCACTTATTTAATTAATGTACTGTTCAAAATAATCCTTAACTCAACTTTTTCAAAATTACATTTTTGCCCCTAAACTTTTACATATTTGCACTTTTGCCCCAATACTCAAAAATTAAACTTCAGCCCTTATTCTTATGTTTTATAACATGCTGATCATTTTTCTCTTCTATGGCAACATCAAATTCTCATTAGTTCACACACTTATGACCAATTTATAACTTTTACAATTTAACCCCTTTTATACGATTTCATCGAAATTCATCTAATAAAACTCGTTTCTCTAATCATAGACATGCATAATATACCATAATTCATCAAAATTCACAATTATTCAACATGGGTAAATTTTAAAATAAAATCTAGCTCAAAATAATGGTAGAAATAGCTAGACTAAGTTACTGAGGATTTCAAAATACGATGAACATTAAAAACGGGCTCAAAAACACTTACTATGAAGCTTGAAAAGCTTGAAACCCTTAGCCATGGAGTCTAGAAATTTTCGCAGCAACTTGAAGAAGATGAGCAGATTTTTTCTTGTATTTTGTCTTTTATTCATTTAAAACACTAAATGACTAAAATACCCTTAAGACTTTTCTTTCACTTTTGTCCTATTCATGCCCATTTTTGTCCATCAAGTTATTAAATGGTCTAATTACCTTTTAAGGGCCTCTTATTTAAAACTCATAGCAATTTGACACCTATAATATATAGAACTCAACTTTTGCACTTTTTACAATTTAGTCCTTTTGACTAAATTGAGTGCTCAAACGTCAAAATTTTTGAATGAAATTTTTACGAAATCTTTCCGTAAAATTGTAGATCATAAAAATATAATAAAATAGAATTTTACTCGTCAATTTGTGGTCTCGAAACTCTTGTTTGACTAGACCCAAATTGGGTCATTCTGTAACGCCCAAATTGTGTTCATGGATATGATGAATCGATTTTTTCAACCCTGCTTGGATCAGTTCATCGTTGTGTTCATAGACCACATCTTGGTATATTCTAAGTCTGAGAAGGAGCATGATGCGCATCTCCGGGTAGTCTTGCTTCTAAGGAAAGAAGTTATATGCCAAGTTCAAAGAAATGCGACTCGTTAAAGGAAGTTGCGTTTTTGGGACATGTGGTATCTGCGGAAGGGATAAGGGTAGATCCTCAGAAAATTGAGGCGGTGCTAGATTGGAAAGAGGTTCACAATTTCTTGGGGTTAGCAGGCTACTACAAGAGATTTGTTGAAGGGTTCTCGTCGATAGCAGCACCTTTGACGAAGTTGTTGAGAAAGGAGGTACCTTTCGTGTGGACGGATAAGTAGCAGGAGAGTTTTGAGAAGCTTAAGAGAGTATTGACAGAGGCTACGATTTTGATTCAGCCTGAAGCAGAGAAAGACTTTGTGGTGTATTGTGATGCTTCTCACACAGGATTGGGATGTGTTCTAATGCAAGACGGGAAGGTGGTCGCTTATGCGTATTGACAATTAAGGCCACATGAGGTTAACTATCCGATGCATGACCTGGAGTTGGCTGTGGTAGTATTCGCTCTAAAAGTGTGGATGCACTATTTGTATGGAGAAAGGTCGGTGATCTACACGGACCACAAGAGTCTGAAATATTTGTTAACTCAGAAGGAGCTGAATTTGAGACAGCGAAGGTGGGTGAAGTTGTTAAAAGACTACGACTATTCAATAGAGTATCACCCGGGTAAAGTGAATGTGGTGGTAGATGCCCTAAGTCGAAAAGTAGTGTCGGATCTGAGGGCGATGTTTGCACATCTTAGTTTATGATGATGGAAGTTTGCTAGCGGAGTTGCAGGTGAAGCTGATGTGGTTCAGTCAGGTAAAGGAGAAACAGTGGGTAGATGACGATCTGAGTGCTAAGCTACTGTAAATGCAGAATGGGGAATTGGAAGACTATGGTGTAAACGATGATAGAGTGCTGTGTTTTCGGGGCAAGTTCTGTATGCCGAAGGATGAGGAGTTAAGGCAGAGAATTCTTTGGGAATCGCATAGTAGCTCTTATGCTATGCATCCTGAAGGAAGTAAGTTATACAGGGATCTACGAGATCAGTTTTGGTGGCCTGGTCTGAAACGGGAAGTTACAGAAGTTGTGGGGAAGTGCTTAACGTGTCAGCAGGTTAAAGCTGAACACCAGGTACCTTCGGGGTTGCTTCAACCAATAAAGATTCCACAGTGGAAGTGGGAGAGAATCACTATGGACTTCGTTAATGGGCTTCCCCTTACGCCCACTAAAAAAGATTCCGTATGGGTGATAGTGGATCGGTTGACAAAGTCTGCACATTTCATACCGGTGTGGGTTGACTATGCTTTGCAGAGGTTGGCAAAGTTGTATGTGGCAAAAATTGTGAGGCTACACGGGGTGTCGGTGTTGATTATCTCGGATAGGGATCCGAGGTTTACATCTCGATTTTGGAGAGCATTGCATCAGGTATTGGGCACCAGGTTGGACTTCAGTATGGCATTTCATCCGCAGTCAGACGGCCAGTCTGAACGAGTAATTCAAGTGCTAGAGGACATGTTGAGGGGTTGCGTGATTAACTTCAGAGGAAGCTTGGAGGAGTTCTTGCCTTTAGCGGAGTTTGCGTATAACAATAGCTATCAAGCAAGTATTCAGATGACACCGTATGAAGCACTGTATGGACGGAAGTGTCGCACTCCTACATGTTGGACAGAATTGGGGGAACGTCATGTTTTGGGTCCAGAGATTGTGGCAGAATCGGAAGAAAAGGTTAAGGTAATTCAGGCACGATTGAAAGAGGCATCTGACAGACAAAAGTCGTATGCAGATCTCAAGTGGAAGAAGATAGAGTTTGCAGTGGGAGATCAGGTGTTTCTGAAAGTTTCGCCATGAAAGAAGGTGATGAGATTTGGTCGCAAAGGTAAGCTGAGTCCCAGGTTTATAGGGCCTTATCAGGTTTTGAAGTGGGTTAGACCAGTGGCGTATCAGCTGGAGTTGCCTTTGGAATTAAAATAGATGCACAATGTGTTTCACGTTTCGATGTTACGTCATTACCGATAGGATCCATCTCATGTAGTGCCAGTTGGAGAAGTGGAATTGAGACCAGATTTGTCCTACGAGGAAGAGCCAGTTCAGATTTTGGAACGGGATGTGAAGGTGTTACGGAGGAAATCAGTTCCTCTAGTCAAGGT
This sequence comes from Gossypium rotundifolium, assembly GCA_025506655.1. Lineage (NCBI taxonomy): Eukaryota > Viridiplantae > Streptophyta > Magnoliopsida > Malvales > Malvaceae > Gossypium > Gossypium rotundifolium. The sequence continues at coordinate 167,682,315 of CP106725.1, forward strand.
GTTATGGTGAAACCATGGATCGGAAGAAGCTTCGTGGGAGCCGGAGGAAGCAATGCGACAGCAATACCCTCACTTATTTTAGCCAGGTAATTTCGAGGTCGAAATTATTTTTAAGGGGGTAGAACTGTAATACCCGGGAGTTAGGGGTTATGCGTTTTAACTCATATTTATGTAGTAGCATGCTTAGTGTGCTGTTTGTGTGTGGTTGGGGGCTTTGGGAACCTTGAGGTGTAGGTAGAAGCCTTAGGAAAATATTGGGCTTTAAACCTTTAAGGGAGAGCTAAGGGAGCTAGGCCTTAAGAAAATTTGCGTGTGGGTTATGACACAAGAATTCAGTTGACAAAGTGGCAAGGGAGGCGCCCCTTTGTGCATAGGGGTGTGACGCCTCAGGGAGCTAGATGGATAGGGTTCGAGCAGCAAGGGAAGCATTTTGGGGTTTTTTTTTGCGTCAATGAGGGGAAGAGTTGGAGTTGTCGTGGACACTTCATGGATGAACTGTAGATTGGGTCAAACAGTTCAAATTTTCGACTAAGAAGAGAGATAAGAGTGTGACTCATTCAAACTCTTTGAAGGGGAGGAGAAGAGGAGAAATAGGAGAAAAATAAGGGATTTGGGAGAGAGAAGAGGAGTTGGCCGAATGGAGGGGTCTTGGGATGATATTTTCGGCCAAGAGGGAAGTGGCTAGGCTAGGGGCTTTTAGTGCCGAAATAGGTGAATGTGTGGCCATTTTCTCTCTTTTGGAAGTTTCTCTTCATCTCTGCTTCTAGCCCAAAACTTGCATTCTTTTCTCTCTTGACCAAAAGCCGAAAGAGCCTTTCTCATTTGCTAAGACCATAGCCGAACCTCCTTGAGTCTCTTCACTAGTTCTTCTTCTCTTGCTTTTCATCAAAGGCCGAATAGTACCTTGGCCGAACCTCCCATCCATCGTTTCTTTTTCTCTTCTATTGTGTTGATCTCCAAGGGCTGTCAGTAAGCCAAATCGGGTGAGTATTGGGGTAAGGGATCTCTTTTGGTCTAAACCTCTCTTTATTATTTTGGTCTGCCGAAATCAGAGGCTTAATCCTGTATTTTTTTTTTTTGTGTATGGCCGAATCTATGCAAGGTTTTGGATTCGTAACTCTTCTTGGAAGCCAACGTTAGGGGATATCTCAAAACTTCCGGGATTTGATCAAGCAAGGTAAGGGGATAATGCTATTCGGCCAAAGGCCATACCTTCAGTGTTAGTCGATTACTCATATGGTATTATGTAGGTACACAATCGACTCTAGAAGCAAAACTCGAAAACTTTGGTATTCTGCCGATCTAGGTAAGCCTCTGTTCATTTAGATGAATGTTCTTAGATCCATTCACTCAATCGGGTTTTTCTGATTAAGTTAATCTCATGGAGTCGGGTCCTAGCCAATCAAAGGAGGGGGTTGGAAGCGTAGTTCCTACCCCTAGATTCAAAAAGCGGGTGGTGTCAGCCGTATGTGATTGGCCACCGGGTTGTGGGCCAGTGTCGAAAGGGATAAGCAAATCGTGGTGATCCCTGCAAGTGAGGGTATCAGTGAGATCGAGAGTGTCGTTCTCCGTGTTTTCAGGTGTGTAACCCCACACTTTTCCCGATAGGTTAATAATATTAAGTATATGTTAATAAGGTTATGAATAATCACGGCTAAGGGTACCATTCAATGGTACAGTTCGTTCAGGTACGTTACATCTAACACTCTGTTAATAGTGTTTACAATTAGTTGTATGAAAGCATGTATAATTTCGATATGGGCTTGGGATAAAGCATATAGCATGATATCTGTATAATTTGTATGATTGCATGGGCATGCGGGTAATAATGTAAAGGGGAAGTGTTTCAGTGGTTTTACCACATTATTCGGTGACTCATGTCACAATATTATGATTCAGTGACGTTGTCACATTATCCGGTGGCTATGCCACGTATTAAGGGCGATGAGCAGTTGACTGCAGCGACTGCCTTCAAGGGTGTGTGGCGGATAGAGGGTCGATTTAGTAATCCCCACTGGTATGATTGGCGTGCAGGTGGTGTGTAGAGGTTGGATATCTAGGTGGGTTCGGGTTGCATCAATAATTATATCTATATATATGTGATTTAATATGCTATGATATGGGCTTATGGCCGATAACGATTCCGGATGGGCTTTGCCCAAAATGTTATAATAAAGGATATAATCGATTGGGAACCTGTGTTGGTTGTTACACATTGAGTCTGTTGACTCACCCTTCGTGGCCTAACATTTTGCGGTGTGACGATAGGTATTGTGGACCGGCCGGCGGGGACTATATGGTGGCCATGCTCAGTGAATTTCGGGTTTACTTATGGTTGAACTCTTTTTCGTTTTCTTTAGTACGTTATTCCGGGATTATTTTTGGGTTTTAATATGTAATAAGGCCATTACTTAACTGTTTAATTTTGCGTATTAAATTTTATTTCCATACGATAATCAACAAACAAGCAATTAAACATTTTTTCAAAGCAACGTCAATGTTTTAGCATTAAATCAAATTAACGGTTTTTTCAAAGGAACTCTAAAATCTGACAAACCCTTTTGAGTATGAAGGAAACGATTTTAAAAAAATACAAACTCGAATTGCAACTTGGTTTCCAACTCATTAAAATTTTGACCTAGTTTGAATTGACTTATGTTATAAGAAGATGGAACGAGATTAAGCTAAGTTTTTCTTAAGGAACATGTCAGATCCGATCGGGGCTTGTGGGCCGGGTTTGGGGTGTTTCATAATCTTACCAGGAAACCCACCAAATGGATAGAGAGTCACTTTAGATTAATTGGGCAGACAATTTTATGAACACTTACGTGCCGACTTCTATATGCGGATTCTTATATGAGGACTCATACATGCGAATTTGTATAAAAAGATTTATAGATATGGAGGATTCATACATAGGGATTCATAGAAGAAACTTCATGGATATAGCAGATTCAAACATGTGGATACATAAAAGAAACTTTATGAACATAGCAGATTCATACATGCGGACTTTGTCGCGGACTTTGTATGTAGAAATCTCACATATAAATTTGATGTAAAACTTAAAGTACAAGTCCGACAGACTTTCATAACTTACATATGCCATGGCCATGAGCTTACTTACACATATGAGGCTTTAAACCTTAGACTCCGTAGAGTCTCATACTTGAAAGAACCCACGTAAGGTTATCATAAACATGTGCGCAAATATCCCCTTACATTCCAACAATCCTTCGCAAAACCAAATGTCATGCATATAAATTCTCCGTACAATCCTCCTGAGCCTCTGCAAAACCAATATCATGTGGCACAGATTGCACAACATGCCATTTCTTCATCTTTCATCCGCAAAATATCCCTCCATACTCTGCATATCATTCATATTTAAGACTGACATATAACAAAAATTCAACTAATCATATTGTTAATAACGCAACACAGATCATACCAAACATATCACCTATCAGACTATTTCAATGATAACTTCCTCAGTAATTATTTTACCAGCAAATGTTTATCAAAACAACAAACTGAAATGTAAAATAAAACATGCATCTGTAAATCATCACTTTACACTTCAACCGTACGGTAAACAACCCACAATAATTCAACTCATCATCAATAGAACATGAAGTCAAACACAACACAATAACACAATACTGATATATATAAAAAAAAAACCACAGAAGGTTTGAGCTTAGAAACTCACCAACAAAATACTTGGGGTTGACACAACTTACACTTGCTTTGTCTTCCCTTTAGAGGTGAGCCAAAAAAAATTTTTAGGGGAGCCAAAATTAAATTGTAATTTTTACGAAAGTAAAAATGTAATTCCACCATTTCAATAACCTATATTTTTATAATTTTTAAAGGATTAAATCAAATATTTATCATTTTTAGGGGGGCCAAAGTGTAATTTTACCTTTACTAATTTAAAATTTTAAAGGGCCTAAATAGAAAATTTTTCATTTTAGTGGGGTCGGGGCCCTTGCCAGCCCTTTGGATACGCCCCTGTTTCCCTTTATCACTTGGGCCTCCTTTTTCTTGGTTAGATAAACATAACAACCATACAAAGATCAAAATGAAGACGTACATATGTAAGAAAACCTTAATTCATATGTATGCAGAGGAGTTATAAATGATAGCTACGACTTAAATCATCACAATTCAAAATAATTTATGCTGAAATCCTCAGACTTTCTTTCCTTTTTTCTTAAATTGAAAAGTACGGAAGAGTTGGACAAATTACCAGATTGTTAAATTCTCAAAAATTTATGCTAACACCCTAGATTCTTTCCTTCATTCTTACAGAATGAACTAGAAAAGAATATGTAAGAAAGAAAATGAATACAAGAATGAAAGAATCCTCCCATATATAATCTTTCCACTACCTTTTCCCTTAATCCTAAGTCGATCAGTACTATTAATACCCTTAACCATAAAGTTTCCCACTAAAAGAAAACTCCTAGTTCTAATGTAATGAGACTAAACTTGAATCCTAACTAGTTACCTATCAGTTCGCAAGATTCTCAAAATCACACTAGAACCAGCTTAAACAAAAAATTTTCTAATCAAATACTTAGAATTTTTGTTATATCAAACCTTTAACATTTCCAGGTGCTTTTAGAGACTTTTTTTTAGCTATTTTTGTTCTGCTATTAGATTTCCTGTCTGTTTTTTTTTTTACTTTTTATGTTGTTATTTTGAACTTTCAAGGCCTTTTTTTGTTGTTAACTTTGAGTATTGTTATGTGCTACCATTGTAAACTTTCAAGAATTTGTGTTTCTTTTTTTAACTTTTAAGACTTCTTCTTTGATGTCATTGTTAACTTTTTGTTTGGTTGTTAACTTTCAAGACTTATGTAGTGTTTCTAATGTTTTATTTGTTGTTTTGACCTCCATTTAAATCTTTTTGAACTATTAAATAAAAAAAACGAACATTAGCAATGCATTTTTTTATATGTTTTATACTTATTTTAACCAAAAGACAAAAGCATATAAATTTTGGTTAATTCAATTAACCGACCGAATTAACTGAAATATTTTGGTTCGGTTAATGTATTTGAGAAAAACTTCAGTTCTATTAATAGTTAAAGATTTTTACATTTCGAGTAATCCGATTAATAGTAATTTGATTTAGATATTAACCAAACCGATTGTTTGAACACCCCTATCAGTGTGTTGTGTCTTTTAGAAAGAAAAAAAAGTGTCACATTTCCTCGGTTTCTAACTGGTTTCTTCCAAATATATTATTTAAAAGGAAGTTGGGTAAGGTAAAAAGGGAGATAGTTTGTAAATCCAACTCCTAGCTCTGCTAAGTCGAACAATATTTTAGGGGTGAAATTTTAATTTTTATAGTTTATATCTTTATAATTTGTAACAATATTTTTTAGGGGCCAAATGAAATTTTAATTTTTTTATAGTTTATATCTTTATAATTTGTAAAGGATTAAATCAATTTTTATAATTTTTAGGGGGTGGTTATATGTTGGGATAAAACCAAACTGTAATTTTACCTTTATTAATTTAAAATTTTAAAAAAGGGTTAAGACAAAAGACAAGGAAAAAGAACGATTTAAAGGTCTAAATAATAATTTTACATTTTTTGAGTCAGGTAGACCCATTATGCATAAAAAGTTGTTATCAACTTAGAAATAATCTTAAAAAGAAAAACTTATAGAAATGTACAATCATAACCCAATAAGCAGCCTGGTCCCTATCATTCGATACTACCCAATTTTATGCTGACTTGGGTACTGCTTTTGAAGTTTTTTTTTTTTTTTTCCTTTTTCTTTTAATGCTTAAACTACTAGTTCTTTCAAACCTCTAAAGTAGAGGATACTGACTGCTTAAACAAATTTGAATACACCAATTTAAGTTTATTACAATAAAATATTCAACTCAACGATGAAAGAATAAAATATCAATAAAATTATAAAACTTGGATGATCAAAGTTAAAAAATTGTGATAGAAAAACTTATACTGAATTATTAATTTGAGAGAAGTAAAAATGTAAAATTCTCATTTAATTAAAGTAAGATTGTTTAAACGATTATTCCATTAATAATCGAGCAGACCTATTATTAACGAAAATTTAAAACTCTTTGATAGTTTTTTTAAAGGTAAATTCATTAGTTCAATTAATGAATGGAACAATACAATGTAGGAGGAAAATAACAAACACTCGTCGTAGATAGTGAACGATAAGCTCCATCAACACAATAAAGACTTTAGCCTCAACATCAATAAAACATCATGACATGTTGACAATTGACTTTGTATGACTCAAGCACAACATATCTGGAATACTTGCAAGCACTTAGTACGATAAGGAAATTAGCCCCGGATGGTCCAAAGTGACGAGCAAAAATTGACAAAAGAATTGAACATTCACAAAATTAGAGAGGATAATATAACACCCCGGATTTTAGGGTTAGAAGTTTTTGGGTTTTATGGTTAGGATCAGTGAGAAGGTTGTGCTATTGTGTTTAGTGGCGCGTTTAAGTGACAGAATGGGCTTGCTAGTCTAGTGGTTGAAGGTGTGTTAGTGTATCTCAAGGTTTTGGGTTTGAGTCTTTGGGTGCGCATTTTGGAGAGCCTTTTTATTTATATATATATATATATTTTTTTAATTTTAGTTAGTAATAATAATTATTTCTTATTTTTAATCAAATTAATTTGAGAATTTTTCTCTTCTTTCTCCTGAACGTTCTCCTCCTCTTTTTCTCTCTATTTCTTTTCTTTTTGGTTCTTCTTGATTTTTTCTTTTGAACGGTTTGCTTGGGGAAAATGGTTTTCGCTGCATAGATATCGAAGAGTTTTGCTTCTCCGTCGTCAAATCAGGTGTGGGTTTCAGACCTTCTTCTATTTTATTGCGAATCTTATTTTGACTTTGTTAAAAGCCGACAACATGTGTGTGAGTCTTTGCAGATCCATTATTTGCGATGTTGTATCATTGTCTTGTGCTTAGAATATGTATGGTTTGGTATATTTCCAAACTATCGAGGGCTGGAGAGTGCTTCGTGGCTGAAAGCACATTTTCGGGGCTATTTTTAGGGTGGTTTCATGACCACACGGGTGGTCGCACAGGCGTGTGTCGATACACACGGCCATGCGCTTTTAGGAATTAGGGTTTCCAAGATGCTTTGGGTGCCACATGGCCGTGTGGTCGATTTGCGATTTTTTCGATTTTCACACGGCCGTGTCTCTCAGGCATACGGGCGTTTGTGTTTGGGGATTGGGGTTTGAGTGATTTGGTGCCAGATGATCGTGTGGCTAATTTGGGGATTTAGGGATCCCACACGGGCGTGTGAGACCCTCACACGGGCGTCTCAACCCTGTACTCAAATTTAGTACAAATGGATAGAGAGTTCCACGGTCTGTTCCCATGGCCATGTCCCTGGTCCACACAGGCGTGTGCATTAGTCACATGGCCGTGTGCCCCTCTTCACACGAACTTTTGACCTCCCACACGGTCTAGGCATTTCCACACGACCAGAGCATACAGTCGTGTGGTCTTAAGGCACTTATTTTGGTTCTGTGTGTGTTTTAGATCTGAAGATGTGTTTGTGTGTTTCAACCCTTGGCTAAACCTTAGAAAGGTAATTAAGACTTTGATTTGGGTTGTGACTTGTGTGATATTTGTAATTGTTGGGTGAGATGTCTGACTCTGAACCCGGTTAGTTGGGTGTGTGTGCATATATGCTTTTATTCTACTGTTTGTGGATGTGCTCTTTGTTTTCTGTGTTAATGTATACATACATACACTTGCATAAAGTATTTGGGTGGGATTGCGAAGAGAAGGGAGGCTGATTCTGATCTGATCTGGCAGTTTAACTGCAAGCTTATTTGTACAAGGATTTATCAGATCAGACAAAGACGCTTGTCGACTTTGTTTGCATCAATATATGATTTGGCAATGTAACTGCATGTTGATAAACCATCGTTGCCGGGCAACCCGGGGTGGTAGGTCATTGTTGCCGGGAAACCCGGAATGACTTTACATGGTGTGTAGGGTTGAATGGGCCTTTCGAGGTCCTATGTGGTGTGTTTTGGTTGGATTAGCTTAATCAGCTCTTATGGGGTTAGATTGGGGGACGGAGAGGTGTGTTGGTTGGATGGGTGGGTTTTATTGCTTGACTACTTCTCATACGCATCTGTTTGAGGCATTCTAGGTGCTTGATTATCTGACTGTTGTCGAAACCATTTTTAAAGTTTTTATAAAAAATGGGGATTGACTTTAAAACAAAAAACAAAAAAAACGGGAGTCGCCACCAATCTTTTTTTACTTAGGTGTGATTGGATCACCTTATAAAACGTTTTATTTCAAAACATTGATTTTGGTCCATGAAATACAAGAAAATGGGTTTCGAGAGTCGGTTACGTAGGAGGAAGGGTTAGCACCCTCGTAACGCCCAAAATTTGGTACCTAATTGATAATCTAATGTCCTAGTATCGAAATTTTGAAAAATCTAAAATATGATCCTTTTATTTGAAAGAAAATCAAGACTTACTTATCTCAAAGAAATAAAATGCTATACCCAATAAGTTAGGATGCAACATCTCATGACTTCGAAACTAGGCTCGTCTTTATATATAGAAAATTCTTACCTCAAGACACAAAACAACATATCCAATAAGTTAGGAGGCAACGTTTTGAATTCCCGAGAATAAGTTTTAATTTGAAGTTTATGAGTTTTAATTTCGAAAGAAAAGTGATACTTAATATTTTAAGTTCAATGGGTAAAATCGAAACCCAGTAAGTTAGGGCACAATTTTTCTCGAAGCCCTCAAATGTTATGTATCACCGTATTAAAAATATTTGAATAAAATGCGATAATTCAAGAGGTGTTTTTATAAAAAAAAGGGTTGGAGTAATACATTGCATGAATATATTACAACATATATGCCAAATAACAAATTATCATAACTACAAATCATGTTGACAATTACTACTAATAGATAAATTAAAGAAAGAATAATATAAACAACAAGTGATACAAATAGTAGAATAATTATACTAAAGCATACAAATGATAAACGAATAAAAAATTATTATTAATAAATTAATGTATATAAATATATATATATAAAAATAGTATTTAAAAGAAAATTTTTATAAAATGAAATAATTTAATATAATTTTGGAATAACTTAAGAATGAAATAAAATAAAAATAAAAAGGGTAAAAAACAAATAAATAGGGGTTAAATAGTAATAAAATATATATATATATAAAAAGGACTAAATCAAAACGCGCGTTAAACCATAGGGACTTATTGGGCAATTATGCCTTCGTTTCAAAACGACGTCGTTCGATTTTGGCCTTTAAGCAGCCTGAGGACTCAATTGAAACAAAAGAAATAATTTTAGGGCTAATTTAATAAGAAATAAAAAATTTAAATTGGACTAAATTAAAAACGCTAAAATTGCGGAAGGACTAAAATGGCAAATTTCCCTTTTATAAAAAACACGTGGATCCTCCCCGGGTTTTCGGGTCAACGCGCAGATCCCAGCCCTGAACGACGTCATTTTGTGCTTATAAGCTCAAGCAAAAATGGCGTCGTTTCCTCATTACAATATAAGTTAACAAACGGCCAAAAAAATCATTTTAACACTCTTTTTAAAAAAAAACAAATGAGAGCTCCAAAAAATTCTCTCCCCCTGCGATCTGAGGCCAGAATCCGGCCTAGGTTTCGGCGACGGACCACCACACGCGCCGTCTCAGACGGTGGCCGAAAAGTCGGACACTTCTATTTTTAACGCCGATCAAAACAGTAAGCTCTTTTTCTTTATTTTTAGTAGTATATATAATAAAAATATTGCACGAATCGAAAGAAAAATAGAAAAAATCGAAATAGTGTAATCGAAGAAAATCACCTCTGCTTTATTGAATTTTTTTTTGTCCTAATCTTTGTGTATACTTTTTCTCTGTCTCTATTGTGTGTGTATTCTCGTGTATCTGTGTATTCCTCTTTCCGTCCTTTTTTACAGATTATTATAAGGCTTTTATAGCCTTCGAAATAAAAATAAAAAAGGAAAAAAAATTCTTGTCCCATTTTGCCATTTTTTGCTGTTGTTTTTTCCTTGTTTTTGCAGACGACCGACGAGAATCTCGCGACAGAGCCCCCATCTGTGCACTGAATGCGGCGTGAGGAGAGGCTAGTGTCGAGCTGCGCTAGGTGCGCGCAGGGGTGCTTATGGCGCAGTGGAAACCTAGGGTTTCCTGCGTCCGCAAGCATTTGGGCTACTTGGGCTTGGGTTTAGGTTGGGTTAGGGTGTAATTTGGGTTTTGGGCATTTGTTTGGGTCTATAATTTATTGGGTAGTAGTGGATAGGTAAGGTATTTGGGCTATGTAAATGAACAGTGGACATTTTATTATTTTTTATTTTTGATTGGTATGGGCCCGGGCATAAATGGGCTGTTACAGCTGCCCCTCTTTGCTCATTTGTCGTGTAAAGGGAATAGAGCAAAGATGATAAAAAGACCCATTTTGCCTGGTCTTGTAAAATGGCTGTATCTTCAAGGAGACAAGGCTGATGTCTTCAATTTGGTTCCTGCAACTTCAATAATGCCAGATTTACTATTTTTTGATCTGCTCCACATCAAATACTCGGGAGACAAGATCTAATGTCTTCGATATACTTCTTGCAACTTTAAGAATGCCAGATCTGTTATTTTCGATCTGCTCCACTGCAATCTCAGGGAGACAAGATCTATAATTTTTAGTCTGTTCCCTTGCTACATCAAGAAGATAAGACTATAATCTTCAGCCTGCTCCCTTGCTACCTCAGGAAGATAAGGCTAGTGGCTAAAATATGCTCCCTTGCTACATCAGAAAGATAAGATTCGCCAAATTCGATCTGCTTTGCTACTGCTTAGGGAGATAAGATCTACAATCTTCAGTCTGTCCCACTACTATCTCGAGGGGAAAAAAATCTGAACTTTTCGGTCTGCTTCCTTATTATCTCAAGAAGACTTCAATCTTCAGCCTGTTCCACTACCATCTTGAGGGAACAAAATCTGAAATTTTCAATTTGCTTCCTTACTATCTCAGGAAGACTTCAATCTTTAGTCTGCTCCACTAGTATCTCGAGGGAATAAAATCTGAACTTTCCAATTTGCTTCCTTACATTCTATCAAAAAGACTTCAATCTTCAGTCTGCTCCACTACCATCTCGAGGGAACAAAATTTGAACTCTTCAATTTGCTTCCTTACTATCTCAGGAAGACTTCAATCTTCAGTCTGCTCCACTACCATCTCGAGGGAACAAAATCTGAACTTTCTAATTTGCTTCCTTACTATCTTAGGAAGACTTCAATCTTCAGTCTGCTCCACTACCATCTCGAGGGAACAAAATCTGAACTTTCCAATTTGCTTCCTTACTATCTCGGAAGACTTCAATCTTGATCCGCTCCACTACCATCTCGAGGAACAAAATCAAACTTTCCAATTTGCTTCCTTACTATCTTAGGAAGACTTCAATCTTCAGTCTGCTCCACTACCATCTCGAGGGAACAAAATCTAAACTTTCTAATTTGCTTCCTTACTATCTTAGGAAGACTTTAATCTTCAGTCTGCTCCACTACCATCTCGAGGGAGATAAGACTGATGGCTTAAATCTACTCCGCTTCTTCATGGAGATAAAATTTTTCGTTCGATCTTGTTCCACTACTGCTTAGGGTGACAAGATCTACAATCTTCGACCTATTCCACTGCTGGTCAGGGAGATAGGACTGGTGAATTCACCGATGTTGCTACACCGCCCTCTGGGGGACATGTACTGTAGACTCGAATGTATTATGGACGACATTTGCATGAATGCTGAATGTCATGAGAATGATCCCTTTTTTAAATGTAAAATTATTAGGATGCAATGATCAGAATGAATCAAATGCTCCTAACTAAATGATATTAGGAATGACATTCGCATGAATGTAAAATGTCATGAGAATGATCTCTTTTATTTTTTTTAATGTACAACAATTAGGACACAATGATCGGAATGAATCAGATGCTCCTAATTGGAAGTGTATGAATGATATTTACATAAATGTATGAAAATGATCCCTTTTTCTAATGTTTGGGCTGTCATTTCTCATAGTTCATCAAGGTTCTATCATTGATGCGTTACCATGCTTTCTCATTCAGCTGGTATCTTTGACAGAAAATCCAAAGAAACGATCAGATTATGCTCAGCAAGCTTGCCCCACTATAATTTCAGAGTCCTTTCCACTATACCTTTTGGGACATAAAGTTCGTACCTCCCATTACAACTTCAGAGGAAAAACATTTGGTTTCTTTCATCCATCCTGTTACCAATCAGAGGTATGGAATTTGTATCATCTTTAATTAAATTGATCTGTTACACAATTCCCTGGGTACAATGACCCGATGTATGTGTCTAAAATTTGCATGAATACAAGTTATCATTTTCTTTTCCCAAGAATGATCCCCTTTTACACCTGGGTTACCCAATAAAAATCTGAAGAGATAATCATCTTTCAATATTTCCAAACTCTTAGGCTTGGTGAGTTCTAAACAATAAAATTGTTTCAGATTCTCATATTATTTAGAAGCTTCTAGAGTAATATGCGAAACTACTTTTATGAAAGTATTATTAGTCCAATAATCATTATTTCAATATAAAATGCTTGAAAAAGATCACAACAATGGACGTAAAAGAAATTAATCAGGAGCATAGCTCGAAACAAATAAGCTAATCAAAGATAACCAAGGCAATAAAAGAGAATTGATTGGTGTATCTTAAAAAGAATAAAGTAAGTAAAAATAGCCAAGGCTATAAAAGAAAATTGATTGGGGTATATCTTTGAAAAGAATAAAATAATCAAAGATAGCAAATTTAAAATGGGTAAGATAGAAGCTAGGTGCCCCAAATATCGCAGCCTAAGCGTCTCTATGCAAACTCCTTGAGGACCATTTTGAGCTCAATACATGTTTAGAGGATTCGGAGTACTTTGTCAATGTCCCAAGACGTAGCATACTTCCTCACTGTTGATTTAGGCATAACAAGACTACCTCATGCCCTATTTTTTATCAAAATTTGAGCCACCCTTTTTGAATTTTTGGCCCAAAACCCCTTTGGTCTCAAAACGCCCTTTACGGGTTTTCACCTTGGCCTCTCATTTTTTCTTTTTTTCTTTTCTTTTTTTTCTTTTTTTTTTTTTGAATTTGAACTCAAAGCACCCTTTGGGGGTTTTCACCTTGGTCTTTTCCCTTTCAGGTAAAATACTTCTTGAATTCACCGGATTGGGCAAGTCTTTGGCATCCATCTCGGTCAATATTAATGCTCCTCCAGAACAGGCCTTATCTATAACATAAGGTCCTTCCCAGTTTGGCATCTGCTTTTCTCTGAAATCTTTTTGTAAAATAAAGATCAGGTTCCCCTCGTAGAATTCTCTAGGATAAGCATCTTTGTCATAAGCTTGCATCATCTGACCATGATGAATAGCTTTTACCTTTTCTTCGATTTGGTTCAATTGGAAAAAATGCTTTCATTCCATAAACCAATGGGTAAGTTGTTGCCCCGGAAAAAAGTCCTGGCCAGCGCTCGATAATCATAGAAGATAAATAGTAACTTCTTTATGCCAATCTTTACAAGTCTCGGTCATCTTTTCTACAATCCTTGTTTTATTTTTTTATTTTTTTATTTTTTTTTTGCTGCCTTTGTTGCTCTATGGTATGGTGCCTGATCTTTGAACAGACTACAAACTTTTGACTTTGTCCTTTTTGGCATTCTTTATCGGTGCTTGATTTTTTTTAAAGAATTTAATGACTTCGACCTTGTAACATTGGCATATAAAGCTACTTCTACCCTCTTAATGAAGTAAACGATGACCACAACGATGAATCGATATTAACTAAAAGCTTTTGATGAGATTGGCCCATCACATCCATGCTCCACGTATAGAAAAGTCTGTGAAGAAAATGGAAGAGTCACATAAATTTCGTCTTCTTCAATTTAATATTTGTAGTATAACTGATGCAATCCCCTTCCATGGTAGACCAACAGTGCCTGATCCTCATGTTTAGCTCGTGTCTTAGTAGCCTAGGCTTGTCTTGATATGATCATATGAAAACATCTTTGAATTCTCGAAAATAACTCAATAATGTCTTGCCTTGTTTCTGTGGTGAACTGAGCTTCGATCTTCACCCCTTTCTTAGGCTCATAATATCCACTGACCCTTTGTAAAGTAGGGTCTGTTTTTCATCTTGTTCTACCATTCTTAACAAATCAAAAGATAGGTTACAATCCCTGTCATCTTCAAAGTCCTAAGATCCCTCTAGACACATATCTTACTTGAAAGGAGACTCTGAGTCAGTAGCAGTGTTGCTTACATCATTGATATCTGGAGACCTATTGTAGGTTTAGAGGAAGATTCCAAAGAATAAATGATTCAAAGAATGGTTGTTTGTATGGTCATGAATAAAAGAATACTTGAATGAAAGTCCAAAGAACAAACAAATGAAAAAAAAAACTAAGAACAATTGTTTGTACAGTATCAAATGAAAAAATAAAAAATATTTGCTCAAAAAGATGCATTTTATTGAAATAAAAATTTTGGACACAAGCCTATTTCACAAAAGAGTTCTTATCACCTCTAGGCTTAAGGCAACAAGCGTGTTTTGAATATTACTCTAGATTAGTTCTAAAAAATATAAGGATCTCTTCAACAATTCCATTGTTTAAAATCTTCCCAAGTATGTAAGGGCTTGAAAACTTTTATTCCTCGATTCAGATATGTCATTCAGATTCCCCAATGTTCCCACCGGGTCTTTGATCTCTTCAATTTATTATCCATCAAGCCTTGCACTAAGGCCCTGAGCTTGATGCATTCTTGGATCTCATGCCCCTATCTATAGTAGAACTCCCGATGTTTACACCTTTTACAGAAAAATTGGGTAACGAAATTTCTGCACCAAAGGGATCATCGAATTTTATGACACCCAATCTAACGAATCTTTCGATTATCTTTTTAAAAGTGACACAATTCTCAATCGAATGTCCTGTGATTCCCCCATGGTATTGGCATTGGCCATTTACGTCGTACCATTTGGGGTATGGGGTTGTATTGGCTCTATATAAAAAGGGGATATGACATGTGCGTCAAACAGAATTCAGTACAACTCCCTATACGTGATGTGAACTAAGGTTTCTCTGAGTTCAGCCTTGAATTGGGTTCTTGCCTTGGGGAGACCTGATGGCTGGTAATTGCTGTCCTTGGCTGGCTTACTGTGATCGGCTCTAAATGGCCCTTATTATACCTTCTCATATTATTCGCTTTATTTTCCTTTTTTTTCGGGGCTTTTAAAGTACACTCTTCTTTTTTTTACTTCTGCCAGTACAACTGGTTTGGCTCGATCATCATCCGTGTTAACACCTGAACCCATCGGGAAGTTCAATAGGGCCGAAGTATCAGTCTAACATTGGGGTCCAATAATGACGGGTACCCCATGCGAATGCACGTCTAGTTGAGTTGGGACACCAATTGGGGAATAAACGATGTCTTCATCATCATCCACACTGTTGTCCACTGAGCCATTCCTTTTTTCAAGTCTTTCGGCTAATAACTGACTTAATTGGCCAATCACATTCTTTTGGAATTCTAACATTTGATACTGCATATCTTGTTAAATTTTGGTCAATTGCTCCTGCATCTGTATTTGCCTTTGCTCTAATCTCTCCAATCTTTGTTCCATGTTTTCCAGGTTAACTGAAATAATTTTACCTAATTAGGGTCCTTCTATGAATTTTAATACATATGACACAATGCAATACAGATGCATGGAATGAATGCAAAAGAAAAAGATACGTTGATTCTGAATTCAATTTCATTAGAATAACTTTTCTAGAAAGCAAATTTCTTTACATAAAACGATTTACATATGCGGTTTTGCCCTCATATTCCAAGCAAAAATATTGATTCCCTTCTTCGTAAAGGTCAAATCTTACAAACTTCTGATAGATGCCTCCTCTAGCTCTTTTTTGCTTGGGCCGCGACTCTTATCCTCACAATGCTTGTTAGCCTCTTCAAGAAAGCTGAAACGTAGTGATCCTTAAAAAGTCTTTGTCAGCTTGAATCCTTGGGCAATAAAATCTTGTATTCCTTCACGAACTATCAGTCTTCTCTCATTGTGTTTACTTGGACCATATTCAGACAACCGTATTATAATCCACTTTATCAAGAAATTCATTTTCTCATGACAAACTCTTCTATTTAGCAATCAAATTTGAATCAACACCTCTTTTCTATGATGTGAATGCAATGCAATCAAAACAAAAGAGAACACGTTAGCACAAGAGAAATAAATAACATAATGGGGTACTTATCTGGGTGACCACTAGGGTTCAATATAACTTTATCTAGGGTTGGCTCTTAAGGATCACTATATGTGGCTTAGTTCTAAAGGGTGGGTACCTGAACCAGCAGATTCCTCAATCCTCACCCATTATAGGCTCATATGAATCGAGTTCAGTTCAGGGGAATACATTTTGCTATGGCCATGCGGAGGTGAAAACCTCATGAAGACATAAGTACGGATGTATCCTGAAGCAGTCCACTAGCCCATGCGGAGGTGAAAACCTTACGAAGGCATAGTTTCTTACTCCTACTTAAAAGGTATGACCACAACGGTTATACAATGCAATGCAAAGATATTTTAAAAAAATTAGAATCATATGCAATAAAAAGATCATAGTTTTTTCAAATAAATTTGGACAAAAGGACAGGAAATAATCAATTTTACGGCTTGACTCTCTTATTGTCCCCAGCGGAGTCACCAAGCTGTCGAAACCATTTTTAAAGTTTTTATAAAAAATGGGGATTGACTTTAAAAAAATAAAAAAAAGGGAGTCGCCACCAATCCTTTTTTACTTAGGTGTGATTGGATCACATTATAAAATGTTTTATTTCAAAACATTGATTTTGGTCCACGAAATACAAGAAAATGAGTTCGGGAGTCGGTTACGTACGAGGAAGGGTTAGCACCCTCGTAACGCCCAAAATTTGGTACCTAATTGATAATCTCATGTCCTAGTGTCGAAATTATGAAAAATCTAAAATATGATCCTTTTATTTGAAAGAAAATCAAGACTTACTTATCTTAAAGAAATAAAATGCTATACCCAATAAGTTAGGATGCAACATGTCATGACTTCGAAACTAGGCTCGTCTTTATTTATAGAAAATTCTTACCTCAAGACACAAAACATCATATCCAATAAGTTAGG
Organism: Gossypium rotundifolium; assembly: GCA_025506655.1. Lineage (NCBI taxonomy): Eukaryota > Viridiplantae > Streptophyta > Magnoliopsida > Malvales > Malvaceae > Gossypium > Gossypium rotundifolium. The sequence continues at coordinate 167,699,571 of CP106725.1, forward strand.
AGGCAACGTTTTGAATTCCCGAGAATAAGTTTTAATTTGAAGTTTATGAGTTTTAATTTCGAAAGAAAAGGGATACTTAATATTTTAAGTTCAACGGGTAAAATCGAAACCCAATAAGTTAGGGCACAATTTTTCTCAAAGCCCTCAAATGTTATGTATCACTGTATTTAAAATATTTGAATAAAATGCGACAATTCAAAAGGTGTTTTTATAAAAAAAGGGTTTGAGTAAGACATTGCATGAATACATTACAACATACATGCCAAATAACAAATTATCATAACTACAAATCATGTTGACAATTACTACTAATAGATAAATTAATGAAAGAATAATATAAACAACAAGTGATTCAAATAGTAGAATAATTATACTAAAGCGTATAAATGATACATGAATAAAAAAATTATTATTGATAAATTAATGTATATAAATATATATATATATATAAAAAGTAGTAATTAAAAGAAAATTTTTATAAAATGAAATAATTTAATATAATGTCGAATAATTTAAGAATGAAATAAAATAAAAAGGAAAAAACATAAACAAATAAATAGGGGTTAAATAGTAATAAAATAGATATAAAAGGACTAAATCAAAATGCACGTTAAACCATAGGGACTTATTGGGAAATTATGCCTTCATTCCAAAACGACGTCGTTCTGATTTTGGCCTTTAAGCAGCCGGAGGACTCAATTGAAACAAAAGAAATAATTTTAGGGCTAATTTAATAAGAAATAAAAAATTTAAATTGGACTAAATAAAAAATGCTAAAATTGCGGAAGGACTAAAATGTCAAATTTCCCTTTTATAAAAAATGGGCGGATCCTCCCCGAATTTTTGGGTCAACGCACGGATCCCAACCCTGAATGACTTCATTTTGTGCTTATCAGCTTAAGCAAAAGCGGCGTCGTTTCCTCATTACTGTATAAGTTAAAAAAAGGTCACAAAAATCATTTTAACACTCTCTTAAAAAAAAACAAATGAGAGCTCCAAAAAATTCTCTCCCCCTGCGATCTGAGGCCAGAATCCAGCCTAGGTTCCGACGACGGACCACCACACGCGCCGTCTCAAACGGTGGCCCAAAAGTCGACACCTCCATTTTTAACGCCGATCAAAACAGTAAGCTCCTTTTCTTTATTTTTAGTAGTATATATAACAAAAATATTGCACGAATCGAAAGAAAAATAAAAATAAAATCGAAATAGTGTAATCGAAGAAAATCACCTCTGCTTTATTGATTTTTTTGTCCTAATCTCTGTGTATACTTTTTCCTGTCTCTATTGTGTGTGTATTCTCGTGTATCTGTGTATTCCTCTGTCCATCCTTTTTTACAGATTATTATAGGGCTTTTATAGCCTTAGAAATAAAAAAAAAAGGAAAAAAAAAATATTGTCCCATTTTGCCATATTTTGCTGTTGTTTTTTCCTTGTTTTTGCGGGCGACCGACGAGAATCTCATGACGGAGCCCCCATCTGTGCTCTGAATGCGGCGTGAGGAAAGGCTAGTGTCGAGCTGCGCTGGGTGAGTGCTTGGGTGCTTGTGGTGCAATGGAAACCTAGGGTTTCCTACGTCCGTAAGCATTTGGGCTACTTGGGCTTGGGTTTAGGTTGGGTTAGGGTGTAATTTGGGTTTTGGGCATTAGTTTAGGTCTGTAGTTTATTGGGTAGTAGTGGATAGGCAAGGTATTTGGGCTATGTAAATGGACAATGGACATTTTATTATTTTTTGTTTTTGATTGGTATGGGCCCGGTATAAATGGGCTATTACAACTGTATTCTATCTGATTGAAAACATATATGACTAAGTGTTATGGGTGTGATGTGGTGTGTTTGAAATGTTACGTTCCATTGGGACGTTGATCTCGAAATTACCTTCTGTTTCAATATGTATATGTAGTTGTTCGATATTGAATTGGGTACTGTATTTTTGTTTTTAGTCTTGATTTGAACTCACACTGAGCTTGTGTAGCTCACCCCCTCTTAGTGTTTCCTTTCCAGGTACATTTCTGAATCTTGTCGCTGAACTCGATATGCGGAGGTCTCGGACAGTCTCAGAGAAAAATAAATTATCAGTTTCTATTTCTTATTCGATTTTTGGACTGTAAGATTTATAAAACTGTGGTACAAGTTCTATTTTTTTGTTCGCTTATTTAATTCCGATTATATGTTTAACTTAACTGTAATTCTACTTACTGAATTTTAAATGATTAAATGTTTCAATTCAACGTGACAATTTGCTTTGTAAAAATTTACCTACGATTACTTCGATGATCAATGTGACATCTGGGATTCGGTCTAAACTTCTAGGCCAAGTTTAGGGTGTTACAGATAACAACAAAATCATCCCTAAAATCACTTGTAAAACTAAGGTTACATGCATAAGCAAGAGCAAAAAATGTGCTACAAGGGCAGACAAAAGCTTCTAAAACCGAAAACTTACTAAACAATGGAAAAACAAACAAAAAACATATTAAACTTAAGACAACACAAGTCTAAATCGACTCGTGAAATCATTTATTATTCTAAAATACTCTCAAAACAGAAAAAGATTAAGAAGCTGACAAGAACTACCCACTTTCCAATAAAAACCACTGGTGGTCGGTAGAGTTTTAGTGAAATACAGACATCATCATCCGTCCATCACAACTTATGAAGACAATAAAGATACTCACAAAATAGATGTGCAAATTGAAAAGAGGGAAGACATATGGAGTGAATGAGAAGAAGAAAGAAAAAAAAGATTGATGAGAAAGAGAAAAAGGTGGGTGATAGTTAGCCGCCGGCTAGCACAGTTGTTGGAGAAATAAGAGAAAATAAAACTCTTGAATTTAATTGATAAGAACTTTTGATAAAAATATTCACCCAACCAAATTAATTTTGATTAGTTGAATAGGTTTTGGACTAACCGGAATTTATAAGAATTTCAGTATTTTTTTAATGCACATATTTTATACATCATCTTAAAATATCACAACAAACTAAAATATAAAACACAAAATATCATGTAAACATATTAAAAATAAATAAAAGTATGAAACAACTCAAGGTTGCCCACTTGCAACATTTATAAGCAGCAGAGCTAAACGTCAAAGAGGGGGAGAATTGATTAGTGAACATAATAAATACTTAATATATTTAATATTTAGTATTTAATAATTTCAGTTAAATGATTAATTCGTTTAAACTAATCTTAACAAAATTGAATTAACCAATAACAAAATTTTAAAATGATCTATCGATTATCAATTAATTAATAGAAAAAAAACATAAAGATAAATTTAATTCTCCATCTTAACCAACTAAAATTAATATATCTATAATTAATTATGATAAGTATTCAAAACCCAAAACTTTAGGTGACTTTTAGTTGGATGGAATAGCAATTCCATTTCCCCTTAATTTCGCCTGCTACAATAGAACATCTGTTTAGTTCACCGATTAGGTGATTCCACGGAATAGTATTACAATCTCGTTCCCTTATCTCACAGTTTACCTATTCAAGGGTTAAGGGTCTGAATACCCATTCAACACATGGCGGTTTACCCTTTTGGACGAAAATAGCCTGCCTCGTTCCCATTCTCTCCAGATTTCTTCCTCTCCAAGCCCTTCATCTTCATCTCCCCAAAGATGTAAGGGTACGTTTTCTTTTTCTTTTTTTTCCTGATTCCTTTTCACCTCTTTCACCTTTTCTTTTCCCCTTTCAATCCTTCGATTGAGACTTTTTCTGTTCAATCTTCTTTAACTCTTTTATTTTTTTTAAGCATGCTCGCAAGTCGGCACCGACAACCGGAGGCGTGAAGAAGCCTCACCGATATCGCGCTGGAACTGTAGCTCTCGGTCAGTCATCAAATCACCTGTTATTTTGGAAAGTTGTTTTTCCTTCGTTTTTGCCCAAGCTGTTGATTTTAGAAAAAGGGACTGAAATTTTTTTCTGTTATTTTATTGGGAAATACGAGGGTCGTTTTAGATTGGAAAATCAGTAATCTGCAAATCTATCATCCAATAGAAGATGGAAGGGTAGGGAGAGAGTGTTAATTATAAGGCCTCCTTATTGCCATTGCCATTGTTTTAAACTTTTGTTTCATTTGATCAAACAATTCCTTCTTTACCATTTGGTGAATGACCTGTTAAATTTAGAAACCCTAATTTTGCTGGGTTTAATTGACCAGGAATAGGGTTAAGAGTTGAGAGTTTTGTGTGTAAAGAAAATCAATTTGGTGGGTTAGGTTTTGAAGAACGTTGAAGAAGTGGGTTCTTTTTTTATTTCATTTTGTTTTCTGATGGTCATATTCACTATCGTTTTCTTCCAGAAGTACCAGAACTCCTCATCAGGAAATTGCCTTTCCAAAGGCTCGTTCGTGAAATTGCCCAAGATTTTAAGTTAGTAATTCCAAATTAATTTTACCAGACAAGTATAATTTTACCTTAGCACACCCTTGCTGCTTTACGTTGGCCATGGTATTTTGTATTATAGTACTTTCCTATCTAGAAGAAAAGAAACAGGTTCCAGTAGTCTTAATATTAGTCACATTGGTTAATCTGACTCTTTTATTTTCTTGAAGTACCTGTGTCTGACTCTTCTATTGTTCAAGCTTAGATGTAGAACCTAAAGCTGAGGCTAATTGAAATTTATGCGTTGATTAAATGTTCCATGTGAATATAATTTTAGTCTTTGGGTAATACCTCAGTTTTCTAGAGAAAAATGTTTACAATGCACATATTATTTTGTCAAGCTTTTTCAAAATTGGCTTTTTCACTCTTCGGAGTTTCGTTGTTCACCTTTTCAAATATATTTACATGGATGTACGAATTTTGTGGACATTGTTGCTTTCTGCTAGTTGTTTTGAATGTTATCTTACGAGTAAATTGTTTGTCATGATCTTTCTAAAGTTCATCTCTCACACATTTGTGCATATATACCTAAATTGCTTTCTGCTAGTTGATTTGAATGTTAACTTACGAGTAAATTGTCTCCTTGTTGATGAATTAGCGGAAAGACAATCTCTTTTAATTTATTAAAGCACGCACCATGGATATAACGACTTATAAATTAGGTAAATTCTCATGTTAATGAATTGTTAAGAACTTTGCAGCTTAAATAATTTTCCCTCTGAATGAATTAGAGGAAATGATACAGTTACTTTAGGTTTATGGGTTTTGCTAAAGAGTGGCCTTATTATGGCACTCTTTGAAGTTTGTTAATATTCTATTTGTAGTAATAATTGTGTCTTAAATGCAATAGGTGACCATGTGATCGATGATTGCTGATAGATTGAGTTAAGAATTTTCTTAAAGAATCTTAATTTGCAAGAAGCAAGCATTATGATTTTTTGATATAACATAAATTGTTAATCTTGCTCATATAATTTACTGCTCTCCGTACAAATGATCCACGATTTCCAACATCGTAAAGTTTTCTGACTAGATAGGTGAACTAAAAGTAGAGGTATGGTTTCATTATCTCTAGTGATCACGGTAGCTCATTTTTTGAATTATTTATGTGCAGACGAAATGTCATGAGACATGAAAAAGGTAGCTCTTTAGTACCCTGGCTTGCTCAAGTTGTGGAAGCTTTCTGTATAATGTCTATCTATTTGATGCTTAAAGAGAATTTTCTCATGAAACTAACTTTTGACCTGACAAAGGGCAGATAATTTAGATATATTTCTTAAGAAAGAAAATCGTTGTCCATCCATACTTCACAAAACTGGCATACATGGTGCTGAGAAATATCAAAATAAAGGAGCGACATTCGCTTAGTTATCTGTTCAATCCTTGTTTGAATTGAAATATCAATATTCCAGCTAATGTAACATCCTTGGACAAGGGGAATGCCATTAATATTCTCGTAGTTAGATGTGTACCAAGGGCACTTGAGTAAGGTTCGGTGCATGTAAACTTAGATGCATATATAATCATATAGCCACGTCCCCCTCGTAAGTCAAACTTTTTAAACCTAAAAAAATATGAATATTTACTGGCTTTTTAAGTTAGAATTCCAAATTTTGCTATATGAACATATATTTGCTAACTTTTTAAGTTAGAATTCCAAATTTTTTAAACCTAAAAAATATGAATATAAAAAGGGATGGAAAGATGTCTAAATCCAAATCAAAGAAAAATAGAAAAGTAAATTGGCTCCACCCCATTCTTCAATGCCTAATATAATAACCATTATTATTTATTTGATGTCTGATATAATAACCATTATTATTTATTTGGTGTAACCAATAAGGGACTTACTTTAATTAAAAAAATAATTTTTTAATTTTTAAATAAAAGATCTAAATACATGTTTAGTGAATTTATAAATAAGTATTTTACTACTACACCAATAATAATTATTAATTAAAATTAATCTTTTACATAAAATATTTTCTAATGACATTGATTGAGTTGGTGTTGTAAACCAATTTGGTATTGAATTTTTCTTTCATTAACATGATAACTTTTAACATATTACAGAAAAATGATAAACAATGGAAGCATAGTTATTATTTTAATATGATGTATTTATTTAATTTTTTTTACTCACAATTTTTCTTTTTTTAATTCTGTACAATAAAATAAGTTTGGCATTTAAGATTGAAAATGGTGGAATTGGAACCCTGATTGAGTAGTAAACTATATGAACAACTGGGTGTTAATGCAAATTTATATAAATTTGATACAATAAAATAAGTTTGGCATTTAAAATTGAAAATGGTGGGAACTAGAACCTTGATTGAGTAGTAAACTATATGAGCAAGAGAGCAATCGAGTTTGGTACCGTTGTGTTGCTTTCACTCCTTTTATTTTTGTGCCTATTATCTTCATTGCTAATGTGGTGGTAGCAATCCGCAATTTAAAACTGTCTCCTTACTGCTATGTTTTTCAAATTGTATCATGTTATAAATGATATTTGAATGAAATTTGCTAAGAGTTGAACTTATCAAACTGCATGCAAATTTAACCTTTAATTTGTCCATAAATTCTTATCTTCCTTGCCAACTCAAACCCAACCCAGATTGTATTAGATAAAAATAGGAGTAAAAGAAAACCAACAAAAAAAGAGAGAAAGGGTTGTTACCTGAAAATAGGGGAAGGAAAAGCAGAGAGCCTAAAGAAGGGAAGCCATTGCGAAGGAGGGAATTTGGAATGGTGAAGCAAAGTTTGTGTAGTGAGAGAAATGGGAAATGATTCCAACATCAAACAGGGATCCCCAAAAATGTATAAATATGTATTGGTTACAGAAATTTTAAAAGTTCTTTTTTTTTTTTTTTTAAATTTGAGATTTGATTATTACTAGTTATTTCGTTGTTTCATTGATTTGTCTGGTCCAAATTTTCTTCGGGTTTGTTTTGTAAATGGACACTTAACAATGGACTGATTTATTTTGGGTTTTAATTTGGTTTGGTTAATTCTAACGGGCCCCAAGCAAATTTGGGCTTGTACAGTCTAAACTTGATCTTGGAAATATGTAGTTTGCTTCAAGGGTTATTGAGACTTGATCTTGAAAGCGAGATGCTTACTTGAGAATTTGATTTGGATTTAAAGATCGTCGAGACTTGATCTTGAATTAATGATGTCCACTTCAAGAGTTGTCAAGGCTTGATCTTGAAAACGAGTTTTGACCTCCTTTCTTTAGTTGAATTGGGTCAAAAGGTATGTCGAAACTATTTTTTTAGTTTTTTTTTTTTAAAAATAGGAATCGACTTTAAAAATGAAAATGAAGTCGCCACCAATCCCTTTTTGCTTAGGTGTGATCGGATCACCTTATAAAACATTTTATTTCAAAATATTGATTTTGGCCTACAAAATTCAAGAAAACAGGTTCTGGAGTTGGTTGCATATGAGGAAGGATTAGCACCCTCGTAACGCCTAAAATTGGTACCGAATTGATTAGTTATTATCCTAATGTTGGAAATTTGAAAAGATTTGAAAACATGATTTCTTTAAAAACTTGAACAATTTGAATTGGAACTTGAGATTCCTTTGTTCCGAAAGAATACAAACATCACATCCAGCACGTTAGGGCATGATATTTTAAACCCTCGTAGCCAACATCATCTCATGATTTATAAAATTCATTAAAAGAATATTTAGTTATTTGGACGAACAAAAAATCGAAACCCAGCACGTTAGGGTACAATTTCTCGAACTTCCAAACACGAAATATTGCCTTGTTTTCTGAAATCCTTATCCCGAGATAATAAAAAGTCATATTCAGTGAGTTAGGACACGACAATTTTGAATTCTCGGAAATAAGTTTTTATTTAACTTTTAAAAAAAAAGTAACAAGTTCTTTGGACTCGAAGAGAAAAATCAAATCCAGTAAGTTAAGGTACGATTTCTTTTGAACCATAGAACGCAGAGTATTTGCTTATATCAAAACCAAATTTTTTATGCATCAAAGAAAATATAATATGATTGTAATAAAATGAAAAATAAATCATAATGCCAATATGCTCAATGGAATAAAAGTGTGGGTAATAATATGAATAATAATAAATGCAAAAATAATAAAAAAATTAAGTAAAAATAATAATAAATAAATAAATAAACAAATAAAATAAATAAATAAAAGAAAATAATAGCAAAAATAAAGCTAACATCAAATTAACAAATAGATAAATAATATATACAATAATTTAAAGATAATAAAATAACAATAATAATAGTAATAATAAATAATAATAATAAAATGGAAATATGTTAATAATTAAATAATAATAAAATAATATTAACAATTATAAAATAAAAATAATAACGAAAATAATGATAAAAATAATAGCAAAAATAAATATAGTATTAATAATAATAAAATAATGTAAGGTTATTAGAATTAATAGTAATAATAGTATAAAAATAATAGTAGTAGTATAATAAGAATATATTAATAATAATAAAAATAAAAATATACGTTAATATACAAATAATAGTAAAGATAAAAACAACAATAATAAAAATAGTAATAATAATGGTGATACTAAAATAATAATAATAACAATACTAATAATGATAAATATAATAATAATAATAAATATAGCTATAGTAATAATAATATATATATAAATAATGGTCATAATAAAAAAATAATACAAATGAATATAATGATAATTATAAAGTTAAAAATAGAATGATAATAATAATAATATTTAAAGTAATAATTATAATAGTCAAATAATAATGATGTTAATAATAAGAAAAAGAAATTAATAATGAAATAACAAAATTACAATAGAAAATAACAAAGGGATGAAATTGAACTTAAAATAAAAATTTGGGGAGAATTTTGAAGAAAATAAAAGGAAAGAGGCCTTATTGAATGCGCACACAACAAGGGAGGACCAAATGAGGAAATATTCCTTCCCTCCAAAACTCACAGCAGCAGGGAGGACCCAATTGAAAATTGTTGTAAATTACGAGCAAAATTAAAAAATAAAATAAACTTAACTTAAAAAAAAAGAAAATGCGGAAGGGTTAAAATAGAAAATAACCCATTTTATAAAAACACGCGGATCCTTTTTGCGGGTCGGGTCACACGCGCGGGTCATAAGTGAAACGGCGCCGTTTTTGGGCAATTGAATTCAGCCCTAAACTACGCAGTTTAGGAGCTTTATAAAAGCAGAATTTTTTTTTAAAAATTTCATTTCCTTACTCCAATAGAAAAAAAAATTTTGAGAGCCTTCAAATGCTCTCCCCCAGGGCGATTTCCGACAAGCCCTCTAGCGCGACCATTGCTCGTCTCATCATTGTTGCCAACCACAGTGTAGCAGTGGCCAAAACCCCAGAAAACATAAGTTTTCCCCCCTTTTTTTTAGTATTATATATATTATATTGTTTAAAAAATAAAACAAAATAAAATAATAATATTCGAAAATAAATAAAAAAATAAAAAAAAATGAAACAAAACCTTGGCTGATTTGATTCTTTTTTTGTGTTCTATTCTTGTATATATTTCTCTGTGTATTTTTTTCTATGTGTTACAAATTACTGAGGTTTTTATAACCCAGAAAAAAAAAGGAAACATCGATTCTACCTTTTTTTGTTGTTGTTTCTTTCCCTTTTTTGCAGGTGGAGACGAAGAGTACGGCGGCGATAGGGGCGTTACTCGAACGAATCGCGGCTTGACAAGGGCTAGTACTCTTGATACAAAGTTTCGAAACCCTAGGCTGAAATCGATTAGTGTTAGGCCCTTTTGGTAGTTTCGTTAATTAGGGTTATTTGTAATTTAAATAAATTCCATGTGGACTTCAAGAAATAAATAAATATGATTTAATTTGGCATGATTTAGGTCTAAAATAACTCGAGCTAGGCTGACCCAGATTAAAATTTATTTTTAAGTGTGTAAAAAGAAGGAGCTAGGTTAGTGAGGGCTAGTAAGGAAGGCCTTAAATAAATTTTGAGTAAGGATCGGACATGAAAGGCAAGTGGGCGGAGTGGCGCTACTTGAAAAGGGGCTTTGGTTAAGGTCTCGTGTTCGAGACATGAAGGACGCAAGGAGTGTTATTTTTGGGCTTTTTGCGTCAAAGGCAAGAGAGCCAAGAAGAGGGCTTATAATTAAAAGGGTAGGGCTCATGACATGAAAGTCTGAGGGGGAAAAGTGGCAAAGCGTTAGAGGGAGGTCTTGCTTGGAGTCATTGGTTCGAACCCCGTGAGCAAGACCTTGATTTTATTTTTTCTTCTTTCTCACTTTGGCGTGAAGAGAGTAGAGTTAGCAGCATTTAGGACTCTTAAATTGATTAGAGATAAGGCATATTTTTTGCTCATAATCAATTTGGAAGAGGGGTTATTAGTAGTTTATTTTCATTCAAATTGTTGAAGAGGGTATAAGGGATAATTAGAAGATAAAACTTGCTTAATTCTTTGATAATTAAAGGAGTTGGCGAACCTTGGACTCTTTAGGGGCTGTCCATACTGTTTTATTTGGCAAAAGAATGCCAAAAGTTCAACCAAAATTCTTATTTTCTCTCCAAATTTATCTTTAAATCTCCATTGTTTCATAGCCAAAACCATTCAAAATTCCAGCTTCTCTTCTCTTTTACAAGTCGAATAGACCGCCTCTTTAAGAGAAAATTTCCAGCAAACTCTTTCTCTTCTTCTCTCTTCATTGTGCTGCAAAATCTCCCTTAAACTCTTAGCCAAAATTGTTCGTAAAATTCCAAAGCGTTGTTTCTAAGGTTTTCCAGCCCTTCCAAACCCTAGGAATTAAAATTATGGTCTACGATTCGTTAGTGTTAGGCCCTTTTACTACTTGGTTTGCGTCCCTAATTATGTTAATGGCTAATTATAGGTCTTTCAAATTGGCCCAAAATATTTTACCCAAGAACATACCGTTTGGGTAGTTTATTGGTTTAGGTCTATTTTGGTCTGGGTAGTATTTGGGCTGGGTGTAATGGGGTATTGGGCCAGTACTATAAAAGGACATTTATTATTATTTTTTTCTTTTTGTTTTTCATTTTGGTTTTCACGGCCCGGGCAAAATGGGTTATTACAAGGTAACATTCTTCAATAACAACTTTTGGCTTCCTCTCTTTGGTTGAATTGGATTGGAAGGTGGCTTTTCTTCAGAGCTGATATGACATTCATCAAATTTTCTTCAAGTTCTTCAGTTTCTTCATAGATTTCTACGAAGAGTTTTTAGACTTTTTGAACTTATGAATGTGGGTTGAATGGCTTGGAGGCACCCCTTTTATAGTACTAGTTAGTCAAGTAAAAGAGAGTTTTTATAGAATTTAACTTCTTCGTTTGAGTATTCTACAATGATTAAACTTTTTATTTATTATTTATCTCATATTAATTTAATTAATTAGAGATAAAATAATCTTTAAACAATATGATTTCTTTAAGAAAGAGTTATAAAAGAATTTAATTTCTTAATTTATCTATTTATTAATTTAATTTAATTTATGGAGATAAACAATATTAACAAATGATGAATTTCGATTGGTCTAAAATATCTACCTCTATACCCCTAAAAGAATTATTGGCTTTGCCTAATATTTATTTTTAAAAATAAATTTATTTATTTTATTTTAAACCTTTCAATATTTGTTATTTTAGATGATGTGTCATATTATTATTAACTAATGGTACATGATACTTATGCACCAACAAGGTATCAAATATTCTCCCAAAATCAAATTTATATTTCTTTCAAAAAATTTAAATATATAATAATATATAGGCATAATTTTTGAAATACCTCAACGTTTAATCTCACTGTCGATTGAATTGGATCCGGTGTGTGTGACTATACTGGTATTTACTGTGCTCCAGCGCTTGATAACAAGAGAATCAGAACCGTCGCTTGTATTGATTTAGGGTGGGTTTGGATGGGCGATGCGTTTACCTGCGTTTAGTATAAAAACAGCGGTGGCGGTGAGATTAGATACTGTAGCGTGAGACAAAAAATAAGCTAAAGGAACCACACCGCACTCAATCGCCTATCCAAACCCACCCTTAAACCATGGAGATATCGTAGGATGCTTGCCGGAGGAGCTTGGGTTACTCACCGATCTGGCATTGTTTCATATCAACTCGAACTGGTTTTGTGGTACGGTTCCACATAAGTTTATAAAGTTGAAGCTGATGTTCGAGTTGGATCTTAGCAACAATTGGTTCACCGGTAAGTTCCTTGAAGTGATTCTTAAGCTTCCTTTACTTAAATTTTTGGATTTGAGGTGTAATGAATTTGAAGGAACTGTCCCCAAAGAGCTTTTTGATAAAGATTTGGATGTTATTTTTATTAATCACAACCGGTTTAGATTTAATCTACCGGATAATTTTGGTAACTCACCGGTTTCTGTTATTGTTTTAGCTAATAACAGGTTTCACGGTTGTATGCCGGCGAGTCTTGGGAACGCGACGGATCTTGAAGAGATTATTTTAATGAACAATGGATTTCGATCTTGTTTGCCGGAGCAAATTGGGGGTTGAAAATTTTGACTGTTTTTTATGTTAGCTTTAATCAGTTGTTGGGTACTTCGCCGGAGCAAATTGGGGGAATGGTGAGTCTTGAACAGCTTAATGTGCCACATTTCATTAACAATATATCAAATTAAGAATGGCATAAATATTTGTATTTTTTTTAAAAAAAAATATGATTTGATTTATAACAGGTGTACGAAGTGTGTTAATACCTATAGCATACTATATTATATGAGAAAATTTGAATAAAATTTGAGACTTAAACAAGTATGAATTATACTAATAACATTTATTACATTTCCTATAGGTTAAGCAACTTCAGGGTAACAAATGCACAAATAAATAGATTCCTTCTCTACTCTGTTATATTGTATACAGCGGTGAAGGGAAGGGGTTTGCCGCTCCATGATCTCTTCTAAAATGGTAAATTATTTTTGAAACCTTTAAAAGTTTTTAAATTTTAAATTATTATGTAATAAGTTATAGTTTCGCCTCCAAAAAATATTAGAATTTTAATTTAGTTCTTTAAAAGTATATAACTTAATCTCTCCTTTAATAATTCTTTTTGGCTTCGCCCTTGATTGTGTAGTCATAATATATGTATATTAATTAAAAAGATAAACTTACTAGGATAGGTAAAAGTGCCATGGAAATCTGTGTAGTAAAAATTGGATTATTTTTGTCCCATCCACTTAAAAAATGACAAATTAGCCTTTGCACGTTAGAGAAAACTGCAAATTGATCATTCTATTAAAAATTTTATTTATATGTGTTATTAAGTGATAATTTGACTTTTCAATTTTTTTTTATATAAGTGACCTGAAATTAAAGGATGAGTAGGGTTAGATAAAAGTACCATGGAGCCCATCGTATTACGAGTCGGATTACATTTTACTTCTTCTACTCCAAAAATGGGCAAAGTAACCCTTGTATATTAGATCAAAGAGTAAATTAATTCTTTTGTTTATAATTTTATCAATGCTACCGTTAAATGTAGCTGACGAAGGAAACAAACACTAACAAGTGATGTGCCATATGTAACTCATATTGACGTGATAATATTTTTTTTAAAATAATGTTATCATAAAATAAATAATTTTTATTATTATTTAAAAACTACATCTAGAATGAATTAGATAAATGGTTATCTACTCTCATTTCATCCTAAACATGGTTTTCCAAAAATTATAAAAGCATAGAGAATTATTTAAAATTATTAAGGATATTAAAATTTTTAAAATTTTTAAAATTTTTAAAACAAACATCCGTAATGGTCCTAGACATACAGAGTTCATTTTAGAGTAGTTTCTTAAATAATTATTAAATAATTATAAAATATAAAAATTAATTAAAATTATTAAGACTTATAAGAAATTATAAATAATGATTGATTTTTTTATTTTAAAATTGTAAAAACTATATATAGACATTTAGCATATTTAAAGAATTCAAATATATTTATATACACATATCAAGTTGATTTTTAGTTAATCAAGTTGATGGATCCTAATTTGTCAATGTCTTATAATTCTTAATAACTTTTAAATAATTTTATGTAATTATGTATAATTATGTATTATTATTTAATAATTATTTAAGAAACAACTCTATTATCAACTCCAAGTTCATTATGAACATTGTTTTAATAGTTTTAAATATTTTTAATAATTTAAAAAATCATAATTTCTTAAAATTTTTAGTAGTTTTTAAATATTTTTATATTTATTTTAAAAACCACGTTTAAGATGAATTTGGACAATCAATTGTTTAGATTCATTTGAACTTAGATAATGACTTTAAATATTTATTAAAAACTTATATTATTTTTGAGGAGTTTTAGAATTTTAAATATTTGTTAATGTGGAAAAATGTGTCATATCATGAGGTACATGTGGCACTTCACATAATGCTATTTGGTTGCTTTGCCAGCCACATCATCACTTAAAAGTAGAAATAGATAAATTTTTAATAGAAAGAGTTGTTTGCTCTTTGATATAATGAGGATTAATTTTCTCATTTTTAGAGTAAAGAGGTTAAAATACAATCTTACTCCTAATGTAGGGATGCCCTGTAACACCCCAAACTCGGCCCATGCGTCATGACTGGATCTGGTATGCTACGGGTTGAATCTTGAAAACTTTACTCTGAAGGGTTTTGGAAAAACTTAGTTTGTTATAGCCGAATAATCAATTAAATGTGAAATTTTGAAAATAACTTTAAACATTTGCGTGGGTCGTGTTTGAAAAGCCCATTTGTCATTTTACTTTATAATTAAGACTTCGAAAAAAAAAACATAAGTTTATTAAAACCTAGCAAAAAGAAATAATATAAAACCCTAAGTGATAGAGGCCTTATTACAAAAAAAAAAATCCCAAAATCAAAACTTAAAAGATAATTGAAAATAGTCTATGAAGATAAAAGACTTGATGGACCCTCGAGTCCGCATCGGCTCCCATGTCCACGGTCTACTACTCATCTGAAAAGTTGGGAAAAATAAAAGGTGAGTCACAAAGACTCAGTGTGCAAATCTCAAAATCACATAAAAGCCTTGGGCCCACAAACACATTATGGGACTTGCATACACAAAGGCAACAGAATAATTCATGCAATATGGCTCATCCCAAAACCTAAGAGTCCATCCTCTACACACCCCATACCAACCATCACACCGTGGGGATTTCTACAATCAACCCTCCATCCGCTACACACCACTTCGATAGCTGTGCTGCCTGTCATAAAGACCGATCGCTTTTGCGAACCTCAGAAAATACATTATAGTATTTCGACAGCTATGCTGCCTGTCATAAAGACCGATCACTATGTGACCTATGTGGCAAAGCCACCGATCGCCTCGCGACCTACTCCTCTTTCGTAATCAAACCATCAATCTCATCCCATGCATACATACATGCAAGAATCAAAATATTAAGCCATCTAAACAGATCTCATACTTTCACATGCTTCGATACACATAGAAAAGTTTCTATGATTACGTACCTGGCATCTCTTGCCTACCCCTTTTGGGTAATATGACTATTCATACAGCCTCTCTTTCCGGCTTTTAGCCCATAACATACACATATATTACAATAATACTTATGGGTTAAGGATCTACATACCTGATTACGGTTATGATGGCACTCTCTATGTCGATACTATCAGAAGCCGATACGACTGCTATCTGCTTATGATGCTGTTCAGAAGCCGGTCCACAACCCGGTGGCCAATCCCGAACTGCTAACACCACTCGCTTCTTAAACTTAGGGATTGGTTTAACAGATCCAATCCTCTCCTTTGCCTGATCCATATTTGATTGCATCAGAGTCCTTGTCAGAACTACTATAACGACATAGGGTTGTTAAACCATATTATATGATTTAAGATTTTAAGTATGATAGCGAATCTAACATGAATCTAAAGAAAATCCCTTACCTTGAAATCCCGAAATAGATAGGATACTTAGAGATTAACAGTTTCTGGCTTTTGAGATCTGGATGGTTCGATCTTATCACAGCAGATCCGAATGATACTTAAGAGATTTCGGTGTTAGCCTAATAGTGGATAGGATTCGGCAATGATTAGGAAAAATTGGATGAGAAAGCTAAAAAGAAAAATAGAGAGGCTTAGACGTTTCGGCTTTTCAAGATCAATCGGCTATGGTATGAAAGTGGAGAGGAAAGTAGAGTTAGGAGTTTTCGATTTAGGCAGAAAAAGAGAAGAAGAAACCTTAGTTGCCGAAATTAGGAGGAGAAAAGAAGAAGTGAAAGAAAATCAAAAAGCTATGCTTCTGGAAAATAATGAGAATTCGGCATTACTCTAGGAATTTAATTCGGCACCCATATATATACTAAAATAAATAAATAAATAAATAAATAAATAAAAAAATAAACCTACACTTCCTTAATCGACTCAAACTTATCACCAATTAAATTCCTTTATTATCTCCAAAATTTATCCTCATCCTCATCCCAAAAATCCATTTATTTAGCCAAAAATTCAATTTGAATTTCATTCAAATTGCTTTCCCCGAACAACAGCTATCCTTTGGTGTTTTGGTCCACTCCGAACACCTTCCCCACGCCAGCAGCAAAATAGCAAGTTAATGCCCACAAGGAAACTCGAACCAGAGACCTGCAGGAACCACCACACGTTACCAGCCACTTCACCGCAACTCTTCTTGTGATATTTTCCATTCTCAACTTCTTTTAAGGCCTATTTTCTAGTGACCGAGTTATCCAAAGAAAACTAAAAGAAATTCACCAAAACCCAGATTCGAACCTCCAACCTCTTCACCATGATACACGCCCCTTGCCACTGCGCCGCTTATTTTATTTGAGTCATATTTCCTCCCTAAATAATTGTAACCCTTTCTGCCACGCTCCAGGTTTACCTTAAAAAAAAAACCCAACATTTAGCGCACGCCGCGACTAGAACCCTACTCCCCCTCCTGCTTCCTAACACCTTTGCCACTATGCTAGACGTTTCTTTTTGTTCGAAATCAGCCTCAACTAATTATAAGGCCTAAGCTCTAGCCTTCATACTAACTCATGCGCAATAAATTTTTTTCGCTAAAGCCTTAGATCGAGCCCAAGACTTTTCCAACACCACCAACCCTTCCTAAATCACCTAGAAATTAAGCTAAACATGCAATCATAATTTTTTTCCAAACGTAAAATTCATTCTCTCGACACAAAAACCCATTTATTCTAGGCCCAAATTCGGGTCGTTACAATTCTACCCTCCTTAAAGAAATTTCGTCCTCGAAATTTTCAACTAACTATCAATTGTACTACCCAAGTCTCACCACTATGCTTTCGTTGTGCACTCCAATTTTAAAAATAAACATTCAATATACTACAGTAGGGTACGTACCAATATTCACATTTGGAGTGTCTTCGTCCCGTTGGCGATGTGTTGCATAGACCAAAGCTGGTTGTCTCGCCTCAGTATAACCTGCACCTCTACCTGGTGCTCCACGACCGCGTTCATTACCAATATCTCCCCTGACTTGTCCATGACCCCTTGGTGGTTGCTGACCTCCTCTATTCGGCTGAGTAGTCCCTTACCCTGCGGGTCCTGCATCGCCCCGTGGCTGTGGACAGTCTCTAATCTGGTGGTCCAAAGATCCATACCTAAAACACTTTCCATTGCCTACCCAACACTCACCTACATGAAATTTACCACATCGAGCACACCTCTGAGGTTGACCATTATCCCTAGGGCTCACACCCTGTCTTGGCCCATCCATCTTAGGTTTTTTTGAAAACGCTCTGTTGACTCTGACGATCCAAAATTTCTCTTATTCCTATCTCTATCCCAATTCAGCTTTTCCGTTTGCTTTACCTCATCAGCTATTTTAGCTTTTTCCACAAGCACAGCAAATTTCTGCTCTCGTTGTGGAGCTATCAACATACGTAGTTCAAGAACACACCGTTCATGTTCCGTGGCCACTATCCCTCGAGCATAACGACTAAGGCGTAAGAATTTCGCTTCATACGCTGCTACCGACCTACTTCTCTAAACCAGATTCAGGAACGCTCTACGCTGTGCATCCACATAACTCGTTCCAATATACTTACTCTGGTACGCCGCCTTGAAGTAATCCCAAGTGATATGGTCAGCTACGGTACCTTCCTTAACCATAAGCCACCATTGATAAGCTTCATCCCTAAGAAGAGACACCACTCCCTTCAGCTTCTCTTCATCCGTGAAGTCGAGATCATCCATTATCCGCTCCATTGCTTCCAACTAGTACTCCGCTGTACTAGGAGCTACACCAGAAATTCCCTTAAACTCCTCTGCCCCATTGGCTCTAAGTCACTTTGGTATAGACTTTCGGGCTCCTAAACCCGTGCCTGCCCCAACAACTCTCTCCAGAACCCGCAACATTGCCTGAGACACTGCTTTGTCTCCACCCGTTTGGTCCTAAAATTCTCTTTTCACGGTGGCGCTTCAAGCATCTCATTTCTAACCCGTGGCGGATCCTCACGGCTCGACACTCGGTCATCCTACCCCTATCACGACCATGCGATGGACGTCCTCAACCCCTTGTACTCATTGTCCTAATATCGCCTTTATCTGATTTAAGAAAATTTTATGAATTATTAACTCTTTCCACTGATTATCCACGAATAATTTTATGAAAAAGTAGTTTGATAGTGGTTCTTTCGAATTTAGAATTATATCTGAAGGTTCAGTCTCAAGTCTACTACCCTAATTCAGAGAATCACATACAGTCACAATCAGCATACAGAGGGCATTCACAAACTTGCGTGTCACGTAGGGGAATTTTCATCCTTTCACTACCCAGGGGTATTTTCGTAATTTTTTCCTATAGGGGTATTGTCATAATTTTCCAGAATAAGGTTTCTTGGTGATTTTATAAAATAGGGGTATTTTGGTAATTTTATAATCCGGAGGTATTTTGGTAATTTTGTAAATTAGGGGTAATTCAGTAATTTCTCAAATAAGGGTACTTTGGTAATTTTTCAAACAAGGGTATTTTGGTCATTTTGTAAAATCAAGGGTATCTCGGTAAAGATTCTCAACCTAGGGTATTGTGGATAATTTTACCAAATCAGGGACATGCAAGTTATTTTACAAAAATAGGGTGCTGATCCCTTTCGAGTTTTAGTTATGAATTTTGACCTGCCAACAAGTCCTCGTGGCTAAGGCGGACAGTCACTACGCACCAGGTAGGATTCCAGAAAAGAGGAGGTGAGTCACTAGGACTGCTTAAGTACCAAGCTCTTCCTAGACCCAATCCTAGACATACGTATGCCTATTACCACACCCTAACCCCGTGACTTGTCCACAGACATGTTTAATTAAGGAAATTAAGTCTTACAAAGTTTAAAGTATTGTTTTATCTAAGCCTAAGGTCCATTATCGCTATCATACTAGTCTATGTCCATAAGGCCCATCAAACCCATCATACATATCACATTAAAGGTTAGAATACTTACCTGGGTGGATCGGGTGCCGGTAGACTCAAAGGCCATATCTTCTAAAACTTTTCTCAACTTACATTACTTTCATAAATCCCTACTAGACCCATTACACAGCCCGAGTTTTGAACTGGGCTCTGATACCAAAATGTAACACCCCAAACTCGGCCCATGCGTCATGACTGGATCTGGTATGGTACGGGTTGAATCTTAAAAACTTTACTCTGAAGGGTTTTGGAAAAACTTAGTTTATTATAGCCGAATAATCAATTAAATGTGAAATTTTGCAAATAACTTTAAACATTTGCGTGGGTCGTGTTTGAAAAGCCCATTTGTCATTTTACTTTATAATTAAGACTTTGAAAAAAAAACATAAGTTTATTAAAACCTAGCAAAAAGAAATAATATAAAACCCTAAGTGATGAAGGCCTTATTACAAAAAAAAAAAATCCCAAAATCAAAACTTAAAAGATAATCGAAAATAGTCTATGAAGATAAAAGACTTGATGGACCCTCGAGTCCGCATCGACTCCCATGTCCACGGTCTACTGCTCATCTGAAAAGTTGGGAAAAATAAAAGGGTGAGTCACAAAGACTCAGTGTGCAAATCTCGAAATCACATAAAAGCCTTGGGCCCACAAACACATTATGGGCCTTGGCCCATACACAAAGGCAACAGAATAATTCATGCAATATGGCCCATCCCAAAACCTAAGAGTCCATCCTCTACACACCCCCGTACCAACCATCACACCTTAGGGATTTCTACAATCAACCCTCCATCCGCTACACACCACGTCGACAGCTGTGCTGCCTATCATAAAGACCGATCGCTTTTGTGAACCTCAGAATATATTATAGTATTTCGACAGCTATGCTGCCTGTCATAAAGACCGATCACTATGTGACCTATGTGGCAAAGCCACCGATCGCCTCGCGACCTGCTCCCCTTCCGTAATCAAACCATCAATCCCATCCCATGCATACATACATGCAAGAATCAAAATATTAAGCCATCTAAACATATCTCATACTTTCACATGCTTCGATACACATAGAAAAGTTTCTATGATTACGTACATGGCATCTCTTGCCTACCTCTTCTGGGTAATACGACTGTTCATACGGCCTCTCTTTCTGGCTTTTAGCCCATAACATACACATATATTACAACAATACTTATGGGTTAAGGATCTACACACCTGATTACGGTTATGACGACACTCTCTATGTCGACACTATCGGTCGATCGATCGCTATTTGCCTATGAAGTCGTTTCGTGTGGTCCACAACCCGGTGGCCCATCCCGAACTGCTGACACCGCTCGCTTCTTAAACTTAGGGATTGGTTTAACAGATCCAATCCTCTCCTTTGCCTGATCCATATTTGATTCCATCAAGAGTCCTTGTCAGAACTACTATAACGACATAGGGTTGTTAAACCATATTATATAATTTAAGATTTCAAGTATGATAGCGAATCTAACAGGAATCTAAAGAAAATCCATTACCTTGAAATCCCGAAATAGATAGGATACTTAGAGATTAACAGTTTCGACTTTTGAGATCTGGATGGTTCGATCTTATCACAGCAGATCCGAATGATACTTAAGAGATTTCGGTGTTAGCCTAATAGTGGACAGGATTCGGCAATGATTAGGAAAAATTGGATGAGAAAGCTGAAAAGAAAAATAGAGAGGCTTAGACGTTTGACTTTTCAAGATCAATCGGCTATGGTATGAAAGTGGAGAGGAAAGTAGAGTTAGGAGTTTTCGTTTAGGCGTAAAAGAGAAGAAGAAACCTTAGTTGCCAAAATTAGGAGGAGAAAAGAAGAAGTGAAAGAAAAAAAAAAAGCTATGCTTCAGGAAAATAATGAGAATTCGGCATTACTCTAGGAATTTAATTCGGCACCCATATATATACTAAAATAAATAAATATATAAAATAAACCTACACTTCCCTAATCGACTCAAACTTATCACCAATTAAATTCCTTTATTATCTCCAAAATTTATCCTCATCCTCATCCCAAAAATCCATTTATTTAGCCAAAAATTCAATTTGAATTTCATTCAAATTGCTTTCCCTGAACAACAGCCATCCTTTGGTGTTTTGGTCCACTCCAAACACCTTCCCCACGCCAGCAGCAAAATAGTAAGTTAATATGCACAAGGAAACTCGAACCCAAGAACTACAGAACCGCCACACGCTACCAACCACTGCACCACAACTCTTCTTATGATATTTTTCATTCTCAACTTCTTTTAAGGCCTATTTTCCAGCGACCGAGTTATCCAAAGAAAACTAAAAGAAATTTGCCAAAACCCAAATTCGAACCTCCAACCTCTTCACCATGATACACGCCCCTTATTTTATTTAAGTCGTATTTCCTCCCTAAATAATTATAACGCTTTCTGCCACACTCCAGGTTTACCTTAAAAAAAGACCCAACATTTAGCGCACGCCGCAACTAGAACCCTACTTCCCCTCCTGCTCCTAACGCCTTTGCCACTATGCGACATTTCTTTTTGTTGGAAATCAGCCTAACTAATTATAAGGCCTAAGCTCTAGCCTTCATACTAACTCATGCGCAATAAATTTTTTTTTTCGCTAAAGCCTTAGATCGAGCCCAGGACTTTTCCAACACCACCAACCCTTCCTAAATCACCTAGAAATTAAACTAAACATGCAATCATAATTTTTTTCCAAACACAAAATCCATTCTCTCGACACACGAAACTCATTTATTCTAGGCCCAAATTCGGGTCGTTACATGCCCATTGTACTTTTATTAAATCGTACGCATATTTTAATTCCAAGTCACTTACATATTTTAAATCATCAATTAATAATACATATGGATGGAATTTATAAATGAATGGTCCATTTATACATTTTAGTAAACGGATAAAATGCAATTTACCTCTCTTTCTTTTACGAGTATGTGTACTTTTTTATTTAAGCTACCAGGAAATGCAGAGATTTCCGATTGGTTGGGCTCAAAGTATTTAATTGATACAGCGAAATAGGAGCGGGGTAGGGTCCAGTTCGGGTTTGGAAATATAGAGTTGAGTCAGGTGCGGCGGCGGGCAAAGCACCTGCTTTATGCATTCTTTCTCTAAGCAATAATATGATGATCGAAATGTCAAAGGTTTCACAAGTTTATCGGTTCCTTTCAGAATGTTTATTGTTCTTGTATCGATCTGGATAATCACAGGTTTTTGCGTTGAAGAACCATAATTCTCACAGAGACAGAGCAGTAGCCGCAAAAGCATGTATTTCATGATATATAAAGCTACAAATTCAATCTGACACATATATTACATCGAAAAGAATTATAATTTCACTTCTAGCTAAATGCTTGTGTATGCATGGAAGAGCACTACTTTCACTTCCACTAAATCTGTAAGAAATAGAGGCACTGGGAAGAAAATAGTAACAGAGAAATCCCCAGAATGAAGAAAAACTTATAAGCTCAGTGTTTAACACCATCATCCCCTGTTCTTGTAACTCGAATGTAGGCAACAACAACTGCAAAAGCAGCAGTGGCAAGTCCAGCAATGATGACACCACCAGCAGCCACAGACTTAGTTGATGAAAGAATATGATGCTTTCCCAACCGTCTGATTTCTGGTGCTTCAGCTTCAACATCTTGAAGACTTTCATCTGGCTCATCTGCTCCTCTAGGAACAACCCAACCTGTCTCATCGTCATCCTCTTTATGAACCTTAATCTCAGGTGGTTTGGCCTCAGATCCTCCAGCCATTGCATGCACCAGCAATACCTCCAAAAAAATCAAGGAAATCAAAACAACCTTACCCGCAACCATATTTTAAGGAAAGGGTGGTAATGTTGAGGTGTTGGAGTCTTTTTATGTGAGAGACAGAAGTGTTTTCTGCACATAAGGCTAGGTGCTCTGCTATGCTATGATTATTCTATGGTCGTTGCTGAAGCTATATATAGGGTTATAAATGGATAGTTAAGAATTTGGTAAGGTTTTGACTTTGAAATGGTAACCAACGATGAAAGCTTCCTGCTCCGACTTTGGGGTCCAGCTGGTTAATGAATAAAGTTTGCCATTTAATGGATGGGAGGTGAGTTTGGCATTTGGGAATTGGGAATTGGGAATTGGGAGGGTGCAAGCTTATGACAAACCGGTTTGGTTTTCTATTCGATGGAATTCATGGATTAAAATCGATTGGATTTGAATTAAAATAATTTAAAATTTGAAATATAATGTTAAATAAATGATAAATATAATGAGCTAAAAATTTTATTAAAATCACATAAAATATATTTCTTCGTTTAAAAATAACATACAATAAATAATTTAAACGTAAACTTTAAAATCAATTAATAATAATACATATAATATATACGACATCAAAATAAAAATATTTGATTAATTTGTGGGTAAAACAAAACTTAAACACGTAAATACGTAAATATTATATTAAGAATATTAGATACACTACAATTATTTATCATGGTGTTGTAATCAATCTTGAGTTAATGTCGAATTAACTTGTGACACCAACTCAATCAATAACATTATCAAGTGTAAATAATTTAAATGTAAGCTTTGAAACTAATTAATTTAGTGTAAATAATTTAAACGTAAGCTGAAATTAATTAATAATAACACATGCAATATGTACGGTATTAAAATGAAAAATATTAAATTAACATATACAATTGTGGAGGTAATAAAGTATGCATAATAAAATTAAAATGTTCAAAAAATTTTAAGATAATGCTTTAATTAAGTGGCGAGAGTTGAAGTTTTATCTACCAACGTCATGGATTTAAATTTTACTATATGCAAATTATTTATTAATTTTTAAAGTTAAAAAATAAAATATCCTTAAATAATATAAATTATTTTAATTATAGAAAATAATAGTATAAATAATTCATACGTTTTAACTTTTTTTTATCAAGGTAGGGAAGCAGTAAAAGAATTTTGCTTTATGTAAAAGGTAACTATTTGATATACAATTTGTATAGTTTATTTTTATACAAATGTGTTTAAAATTATTCATAGTTCTTTCTTAATTTTTAAATAAGAGGATAAACACAATTTAAAACACTCGAATCTACGTCTTCCTATAATAACAGCAATGTCAATTCTAATGCTAACCCTCAATCCACTTATAAAGTTTAAAAACTTCACAACCTCGATTTAATCATGTGTATAATATATAATAAATATAAAAACTTAAATGGATAAAATATTTTTTAAATTCAAGAAATTTTTAAATAGATAAATTTTTGAAGAATTTAATTAAATTAATTCGACCCGTCAGTCAATAGTTTTATTCATGATAGGGGAAGAGAGGTTAATATAAAATGTTAATTAGGGTTGGTTTAGGTTGGCTATTGGGGTAGTACTATTTTCAATTCAATCCAGGCAAGTAAATCCTGACTTTAGTATAAAAACAAATTGAAATCATTAGACACTCTATCCAGACTAAATTATCTAAAAAGGCCCATTTCCAAGCAAATTTATAGAAATGGGCCGATTACACCATTATTTACTGGAAATGGTCGGTTTTTGCAAAATACGCCTACGTGGCAGCGTTTAAGGGGAAAATGCTAGCAAAGCGCCCCTAAGGGAGCGTTTTGCTGACATAGCAAAAAGGCTCTTTTGGGGCACGCTTTGCTCCGTGTTTTTATATGATAGGGATATTTCCATGTTTAGTCCCTAGGGTTTTTAGTGTTTTTAGTGTTAGGGTTTTGGTAAAATAAGTTAGGGTTTAGTATTTAGGTTTTTGTTAAAACAAGTTAGGGTTTATAATTTTAATAGTTTTAAAAATAAATCAGTATTTTGTGTTATTTTATAAAAATATTTAAATTAGGGTTTATGATTTTAAATAGATTAAGTAAATTAAGGTTATAGGGTTTAAAATAAATTAAATTAGAGTTTTGGGTTAAAATTAATTAAACTAGGGTTCTAGGGTTTAAAATAAATTAAATAAGGGTTTAAAATAAATTAAATTAGGGTTTATGATTTTTAAATAGATCAAGTAAATTAGGGTTCTAGGGTTTTAAATAAATTAAATTAGGGTTTTAGGTTAAAAAGAATTAAATTAGGATTCTAGGATTTTAAATAAATTAAATAAGGGTTTAAAATAAATTAAATTAGGGTTTGTGGTTTTAAATAGATTAAGTAACTTAGGGTTCTAGGATTTTAGATAAATTAAATTAGGGTTTTGAGTTTTGGGTTAAAATAATTAAATTAGGGTTTAGTTTTTTAAAATAACATTGTGTTAATTTTTTTAACAAAATTTGACTATTTTTATCCCGAAAAAATAATTTTGAGAAGATGTTTCTAAATAAATAATGTCAAAATGCTTCAAGTAGGATGCACTATTAGCAAAAATACAGAAAAAAGCTACCATGTGGACGCTCTTTTGCTACCGTAATTCCTGGAAAATTGTAATCGGTTTAGACCCTAGTCGGAATAGTGGTTTCGGGACCACAAATTTGAGGTTATAGAAATAATTTATTATTATTTTTGATGTTTATGGCGTGTGATAAAGTATGTGTAAAAGTTTTGTGTGAAAATTTTGTCGTTTGTGTGCTGATTTGTGAAAAATGACCTAATCGCGTAAAATGTAAAAGCTGTGTGCTAGTAGTTAAAAGTGCTTAAATGCTATGCCTTATTAAATGTGGGGTCCTTATGTTGTTATTAGACCACATGGTTAATGGATGGACAAAAATGGGCTTATATTAGTGGAATTTAAATGTGTTTACAAAGCTTATAATGGTAATTAGTTAATAACATGTGAATTAAGTAAAAACAAAGCCAAAAATTCATTTAGTTCATCCTTTTTCCACCAAAATAGAAAGAATAGATAGGGTTTAAAGCTTTGGAGGTTTCGACATTAGCATGGTTGATTTGGTAAGTGAATTTTGTTCCGTTTTTTATGATTTTTATGTTTTTATGATCGTTGCTTTGAGTACTAGCTAGCCCGTATCCCGATTTTCAAAATTGATGAGATTTTGTGAAGTACCATTGTTGAATAATTGAGTTTTGTAATGTTTGATGATGAATACTAAGTGTTTTATGATTGATATACATATTTTCTAAAGTGATTTTGAGTAAAAATGCATTTTTGGGATTTAATTGAGAAATGTGAAAACTTTGTGTTGATATGTGAAATAAATGTGAAATATGGGCTGCTAGGGGCACTATGGAAATTCAGCTAAGCATGGATTAAATTGGATTTTGTGAATTTGATGTATTTGTGAAATAAAGACTGAAATGCTAAAGTGTGAAATTATAAGGGCTAAAGTACAAAATGCCCTACTTGTGTGTTTGTGAATTGAATTGAGTAAAGATGAGATTGAGTGAGTTGAATTTGATATTATATAGATCAATAAAAGATAAATCCGGGCTTAGATCGAGGCAAGAACAAAGTGCTCGATTGATCGACTAGTATCGTTGTTTCTACGTCCGAGGTAAGTTCGTGTATAATACGTATTATTTACATAATGTTCATATGTGATGAAATGGATGGAAATGTGATTGTGGAGTTTGATAATGAGAAATGTGAGTTCGAAGATATAAGGCACTAAATGTGCGTAAATAAAATCGTTACAGTGATGAATGGCACTAAGTGTGCGTAAATAAAATCGTTACAGTGATGAATGGCACTAAGTGTGAGAGATAAAGAAAGCATCGGTTGTATTATTCAGCACTACATGTGCAATACGCTTAAAGAGGATCGAATGAATCATGGCATCAAGCATTGAAATGGTAAATGTGATAGATGAGACAAATTCGGTTTAATGTGATGGCACTAAGTGTGTGATATTATTAGAGCTTCGGCTAATTAATTAGCACTAAGTGTGCGAGTTCATCGAACGTTTAAAGAGGATCGAATGAATTATGGCATCAAGCATTGAAGTGGCAAATGTGATAGATAAATATGTGATGGTACAGGTATATACAGAACCTATGTGGTTAATGATATTGTGTATGAGATAGATAGAAGATTATGTAAATGAATGATGAAAAGAGTTGGATTGAGTAGCATTATAAATGCTTATATATGAACCTATAAATATGGTATAAAAGTGAGTAAAAGCCATGGATGAGATTGAGTAGTGATGTGAATGGAACTAAGTGTTAGTTAATTTTGCTTATTGAATTTGAATTGTTGAGTTAATTATGTTATATTATGAACTTACTAAGCTTTAAGGCTTACTGTGTGAAGTCTTTCTCTATTTTACAGTTTACTTAAAGCTAGCTCGGATCGGGGAACCGTCAGCGACTCAATCACACTATCAGACATCTATTTTGGTACCTTTTGGAAGTTGTATTTATGGTATATGGCATGTATAGGCTAGTGAGGTTGTGGAATGTTTTGAGATGTATAAATCTTGCCATGTGATATGGCTTGATAATAAATGAGATTTTGAATTGATTTTGGTATATATTGCATGTTTAAAATGGTTTGAAATGAGATGTGAATCATATGCTTTTGGTATAGAATTGGTTCATAAAATGGACATGTTTTGAGTTGGAAATTGTATATGGAAATGAATGAGGATATTGTAGCATGAATTGCACATGTTTTGGTAGGGTTTTGACCATTAAATTGGTCATGAATTGAGTATAGAGTGATGCTTGTAAGAATGACCCAAAATGGGTGGCAATTTGGCTTTGTAAATGGCCTATAATTGCCCACATGATTGAGCACACAAGCGTGTGTCTCGACTGTGTCCTTCAATGTCCCAATTCAAAGCAAGTCAGTGTTGCACACGGGCCAGACACACGGGCGTCACGATAGGCCGTGTGACCCAAGTTAGTATTGCACACGGGGTAATACATGGTCTAAGGCATGGCCGTGCGAAGCACACGGCCTAGGCATATGGGCGTGTGCCCTGTTTTGAGGAAAAATTTTAAAGTTTCGTAAAAGTTTTAAATGTGATCGGTTTAGTCCTAAACCACTTCTAAAGCATGTTTAAGGTCTCGTATACCTTCTAAAACTTTGTGTTATTGATTAACTATGATATGTTGATGTGTGAGCAATGGTTGTTTTAATGTTATGATTCGACCGGTAATACCTTGTAACCCTAGTCCGGCGATGGATACGAGTTAGGAGTGTTACAAAAATAATTTTGAGAAGATGTTTCTAAACAAATAGTGTAAAAATGCTTTAAGCACTACACCGACAAATAGACTTTTAGCGGCGTTTTTAGTGGCGTTTTAAAGAAAAACGCCACAAATATTATACATTAGCGGCGTTTAAAGAAAACGCCGTAAAAAGTTGAGCAATAGCGGCGCTTATTTCCAAAATGCCTCTAAAAATGATAAATAGCGGCGTTATTTAACCAAACGCCGCTAAAGATCTGAGCATTAGCGGCGTTTTTATAAAAATTCCACTAAAGATCTGAGCAATAGCTGCGCATATATAAAAACACAATTAAAGATCTCGAGCATTAGCGGCGCTTTTGTAAAAACGCAGCTAAAGATCTGAGCATTAGCGGCGCTTTTGTAAAAACGCAGCTAAAGATCTGAGCAACAGTGGCGCTTTTGTAAAAACGCCGCTAAAGATCTGAGCATTAGTGGCGCTTTTGTAAAAACGCCGCTAAAGATCTGAGCATTAGCGGCGCTTTTATAAAAACGCCACTAAAGATCTGAGCAATAGCGACGCTTTTGTAAAAACGCCGGTAAAAGTTGAGCTGCCATTTTTGTGTAGGGACTCGTTTCGATTTTATCCAATTTAATTTTCATATTTTTTTTCTTGTTTTGAATTATATTTTATTTTGATACATTCACTTATAAGCAATGAGAAAGCTTCATTTTAGTTACTTAATTATGAAAAGTTACAAATTGCTAACTAAATTATTTAGGAGTTTTCATTTAAGTTACAAAACTGTTAAAATTGATTTAGGGTTTAATGTTCACTATGTTAATTTTATGGTTTGGGGTTTGTTATTTTGGGTTATAAGTTTAGTGTTTTGAAGTTTGTTATTTGGGGTTTAGTGTTTAAGATCTTAGTGCGTTTAACGATATTAAGGTTTAAGTGTTAGGGGTTAGGGGTTAAGGGTCAAGAGTTAGTGGTTTAGGGCTTAAGGGTTAAGGGTTTATGTTTACGTTTTGTGGCTTAGGGTTTAGGGGATATGGGTTAGTGTTTAGGGGTTGTGATTTATAATTTATGGTTTATTGTTTTATAATTTGTTATTCAAAAATTGCATACACAAAACAACTTCATTTTTTGCGCTGCTAAAATAATAATTTCAATATCCTATAACCCCTATTATTATTTCTTTAAACCCTAAATTTCCTAAGTCCCCAAGAATTCCCCAATTAAAAATTTCCCAAAATCCCGAAACCAAAATCTCTCAAATCGGTTTCCCCTAATTCAAATCCCCAAAATCCCTAGAATCCCATAATCCCGAAGCTGTTGGATCCAACCATCGTTCACTGATCCTTCCTTTTATTGTGAAACTGTCTTCCCATAACCCCGAATGGTATATGTATCTATCACGCCAATGTTTTTTTATTTAAAATAGGTTCAAATTTTTATCCTTAATTTATATATTAAATAATTTATTATATAATTGTAAAATAGGTAATATGAATTTTAATATTAAAATTATCATTATATAATTTGGGGTTTGAGGTTATGTGTTAGAGTTTAGGGCTTGGAGTTTGGATTTAGGGTTATGTACTGGGGTTTGGGGTTAATTTTTTTAATTTATATATTAAATAATTTATTATATAATCGTAAAAGAGATATTATGAAATTTAATATATAAAATTGTCATTATAGTTTTTAAACCTTTTATTTCATATTTTGAAATTTAACAATAGTGCTTTTTACATCGAACTTTGCGAAAAACACAACAATAGCGGTTTTTTCCGAAAACACCGCAATAAGGGTTAGGTTTAGTGGCGTTTTTACGAGAAACGCGCAACTATGTTTCAGTTTAAGAAAAAGCGTTACCGTTTTCACGTTCGTATTAGTGGCGTTTTGGTGTATAAACGCCACAAATATGTTTTAAGGCAAAACGATGACGTTTGTACCCAAGTTAAACGCCACAAATATGTTCCGGTTTGTGCAAAAGTGATGCCGTTTTAAGCTTTGTTTTAGTGGAGCTTTTAAATTAAACGTCGCAAATAAGGTGAACCTTGAAATGACGCCGTTTTTATATTTGCTTTTAATGGCTTTTTTTACTAAAAACGCCGCAATTATGTTTCTGACTGTATGTAAACGACACCATTTTTAGCTTTATCCATATTGTTAGTGGCGTTTTATGTTAAACGCTGCAAAATGTCCAACTTAAACTAATCATTTAACCGTGTTCAGATTTGCCATTCACTTTTCCCATTCAGATTTGCCCGATTATTTTCACCAAGTTCCCAACCTTTTTTCCCCCAATTTCCCCAAGTTGCCGTGCTGCAATTTTTTCCCTAATTTCCCACCTTCCGAAATCAACTTTGACTCTTCTCACGCCATTGCAAAAGAAAATTGTTTGCCTCTTCAGTCCGCGTCCTCATCTTCTCCCCACCGCCGCCGCTGGAAACTTGGGTTTGTAGAGGTATTTTACTTTAACCATTTTTGTTTGGTATTTCAAACTCTTCTCAGTTCAAAATTAATGGTAATTTTGAGGTAAGCCGACAGGGGTACAAACCATTTTTGTTTGGGTTCGTAGAAGCTTATGTGTTGTGTGCCCTGACTGTGTCGAAGTTGAAAGAGTTGCAGGTTAGCTTTCGTTTTCATTTTTTAACCTTTAACGCATATAATTCTGGGTTTGATTCCAAGTGCTTGAATAGGGAATTTTGAGTTTTCGTTTTCAGTTTTTAGGCATATATGTTTATGTTATCGTTCTTTTTTTTTTCTAGTTTTTAGGCATATATGTTTATGCATATAAAACATTTTTGGAAATTGAGGTCTCCTTTTCACACTGCTACTTGTTTTACTTCCTTCCACCTGCATTTCCGTGCTCATGCGCCCTACCGATACCCTTTTCTTTATGATCTTAGATTCTATTCATTGTTTTGGGTAATGGGTATTTTTCAAATTTAGATTTGAATGTTTCGCTTTCAGTTTGGATGCTACCTTTCTTTTCTTTGCTTTTCTTTGCTTTTTGTTCTTGTTGGTTTAACAAATGTTTGCTTTTAGTGATATACTTTTGATCTATACTTTGCTCAAAATGGGTTTTCTTTTAGTTTTAGTAGTAGACCCTTTTGGGGGTTTGTATAATAGGTTCTTTTTAATTAAATGTGATATGATTTACTTAGGACCATTGGTGAAGCACTTGTCTTCTTTACTTAAATGGACCAGTCTACCACTAAAGCACCCCAATCGTGTAAAACTATAATTCTCATCTTATGTTTTGCTTCGTAATTTGTGTTTTCTTTTCAATTTGAATGGGTTTTTGTTTTCATTTTCCAAAAATTATATTAAAATAAACTAAATTGAATTTTTGTATGTTAGAGGAGCTAAAATTATAGTTTCCATTTTCATGTAAGAAAAAGTTGAAAAAGATTATATTGAATTATTAATTTAGAAGGGACTAAAGTTGGAATTGCACCATTATTAATTCATCTGTGTTACCTAGGCTTATAGCATGTTTACATGAAGGGACATTGAGTTGTAATCTATTAAGTGAATAGGTTCTAGTCGCAACCCTTACATTAACATAATTTTGATTTGGATATTGGTTGTTGGTTGTTGGTTCTTATATGATTTGGATATTGGTTGTTGGTTCATTCACATGTCTATGAATTCGAATAACATTTTTTTCCATGTAATTGATACTGTGTGTCTTGGTCCCGCTTCTTGTCAGACGCATCAAATTGTTATTTTGCATATGCCCTTAAAAAGTTTTATTTTTAAAATTGAATATAAAAATGCCTTTCAATTGTTGATAATTAATATTGTTTGTCCCCTTCATTTTCTTTTCCAGGTTGTACCTTCAATAGCTATTGCATTCGTGACATATGAGGTGGTGAAGACATTTTAGGAGTTGAAATCAGAATATCAAACTAAACCGGTACCACTTCTACTCAATGTTTTTAGGGATGTGTGCTATTTTTGTAGGTAAAGGGGATATAGAGCAAGATAAACTAGGGGACAACCTTTTAACCTTTTTCTTTTCGTCTCATCACACAAAAATGAGTTTAGAAACTTATACGAGCCTGCCCATAATTTGTTCCCATTTGAATCACAAAACGACAAGCAAATAATTTATGGGAGATTGAGAGCTTTTTCACCCTCAATTACTTAATTATTACTTTTTAAATATATTTTAATTTAATCTCCTCATGTTTGAATCTTATTCCGTCCCATATGATTGATTATACCTCTAAATATTCTAATGTATTATTTATATAAGTTTTCTAACTTTAAAACTATTATGTGGTTTGATGGAATTCTATATTTAAGATTTTAAGTCCGTTAAAATAAAATACTTTATTGTTTGTCCTAGTAGTTAACCAAGCTTAGCTTGTTTTGACATAACATTTCTATTTGTCATCTTGAAATTCAATTTAATCAATCTTTGCCTAAAAAGGATAGTTTGAATAAAATGGTAGGGTAAGTTTGACATAATTAACTTACTATACAAATCAATCTTTCCTTTTATCTTGATTGTTTTGACTTTGTTTTATTTGTAGGTTCCATGCTTCTGGTCTTGAGGTTCAGAAAGCTCTTACTTGATTTTTGTAGATAAAATTCCAGCAAATATCAGCACTTATACTTCCATTGGTAAAATGTTAACTTAAATTAATGTTATTCGATATTTTTTTTATTTTCTATTTTTTATTTTTAATTTAAAGTATTAGTGAGTTAATGTTGTTTGTATTTCTGACTGCAGCCCTTGTTTCTTGGTGAGAATGGAGCAGACCATCTTCTTGAAATTATTAAGGTACGTTTTAGTTCAAAATTCTGATCAGTAAAAGTTATATCGTGATGAATTTGTCCAAATTGCTGTTTATTATCCTGCTTGGTTTGTATATATGTTATTTATTATACTGCTGTCCAAAAAAAAAAAAAAGATTCAAAGTATATAGGCTGGAAACCTAACAGGTTGCCTTATATCTCATTGTAAGATATAACGGATCCTCCCCAGGTGTAACAATGCCACGTATGATGAATCTTAAAAAATTTCTATCCAAATTGCTATTTATTATCCTGCTTGGTTGGTATATATGTTGTTCATTATATTGCTGTCCAATAAAATAAAAGATTCAAAGTATATCGGCTGGAAACCTAACGGGTTGCCTTATATCTCATTGTAAGATATAATGGATCCTCCCCAGGTACAAAAATGCCACGTATGATGAATCTTAAAGAATGGTTGTCCAAATTGCTGTTTATTATTAATAATGTTTGAACAACCTCCAAATTGTTGTCTAATCATACCGCTTAGATTTTTGACAAGCTCCCGTGTATTATCTTTTTAAAATTTAAGGTATGGTACGATATAAAAAAATAACATAAACAAAATATAAAAGTTAATTGTTAAAATATGTTATAAATTTTTTATATTTTTAAAAATTTAAATTTAATTGTTATAGTTTTTTTGCTATATTTATTGTTGTTAAATTTAAAAATATAAAAATTACGCTTCGATTAACTTTAATTTAACAAATAATAATAATAATAATAATAATAATAATAATAATAATAATAATAATAATAATAATAAGACCTAAATTTTAAAATTTGTAAAATAAAATGACTAAAATCATGCATATAAGATGATATAAATATTTTAATAAATATTTTCAAATAAATATTTTCAAATATATGCACTCATTACATATATTATATATTATATTAAAGAATTTATTTTGTTTTAATATTTAATATTTTCAATATTTTCAAACTTATAAATATTTTGTAATCAATATAATAATATTGATCATTATTTAAATATGTTTTAACATAAAAATAAATTCTTTTTTAAAGAAGTAATTTAAAACTTTTTAAATTTAAAAACTTAATAAATATTTTGTTATCAATATAATAATATTTATCATTATTTAAATATGCTTTAATAAAATAAATAAATTCTTTTTTAAAAGAAGTAATTTAAAAACTTTTTAAATTTAAAACTTATAAATATTTTGTTATCAATATAATAATAATATTGATCATTATTTAAATATGTTTTAATAAAAAATAATTTTTTTAAAAGAAGTAATTTAAAAATTTTAAATTTAAAACTTATAAATATTTTGTTATCAATATAATAATATTGATCATTATTTAAATATGTTTTAATATAAAAATAAATTTTTTTTTAAAGAAGTAATTTAAAACTTTTTAAATTTAATAACATCACACCAAATTTCAATTATAAAAAACATATAATAACATTTTTCAACCTACCTCAAACAAAAACTAAAACCAATTAATATTTTAAAAGAAACTACAATGTAATGCATGCCATATATGTTCACACATCAATCGATTCTCGATTTGAAATTTTAATATAAAACATATTAAAACGTAAATTCCTCATTCCTTTTATTATGTTACCCATATTATGTTTTTTTCACCTAATATACATAACTTACATAACTCACATAACATACATAAATTACATAACTTACATAACTCGGATAACTTACATAATACATAACTCGATAACTTACATAATACATAATACATAGGTTAAAGATCAAATTTCATAGCTTTCATCAAATTGTTTAACTTACATAATACATAACTTACATAACTTACATAATACTTGTATAGATAAACAACTTACCCGTGTAATTTACTGTCAACTTTAGACTTCAACAACTACGAAATGGATAGAACTTGGAAGAATTTGTCAAGGGTAAGCAACGGCTATCGATATAGAGTAAAAACTTTTATAAATTTTGCATTTCAAAATGCAAGCCAAGAGAATATGATTCTTTGCCCTGTAAGAAGTGTTGCAATATCAATTGGCATTATCGTGAAGTTGTCTGCGAACATCTAGTTGTCGATGGCTTTGTTCGGGGGTATAAAAATGGATTTTCCATGGAGAGTGTACATCTAATGGAGCCTCTTCATCGATGAATCTGGGTTATCCTCATAGTGTTTACAATCAGAACATTAGAGAAGATGACATAGATGGCATGTTGCGGGATGCATTTAATATGTGTGGTGATGGTTTGCAATCATTTCCACATGACTTGGGTGCAACCGATGATTACAATTTTGGTGGAAATCCTTTCACCGAAAGGGGAAGAAGTGTACCTGATGATCAACCAAATGAAGAAGCGGTGAATTTCTACTCGTTACTTGGTGAAATGAATGAAGAACTATATGAGGGATCTAAATTTTCAAAACTATCTTTCTGTATTCGTCTTTTTCACCTAAAATGTTTGGGAGGGTGGACCGGAAAATCTTTGACAATGTTGTTAGAGTTTTTGAGAGAAATGTTCCCATTTGTGAAAATCCCTCAATCTTCCAAAGACATGAAGAAACTGATCAAAGATTTGGGCCTTGGCTACAACAAAATTCATAGTTGCTTGAATGACTGCATGTTGTATTGGGGCGACCGAAAAAACCAACAGTGCTGTCATGTATGCGGTCAACCCCATTGGATGAATGAAAATACAGAGGATGGTAACAAGGATGAAAACGGTACACAATCAAGGAAGCAGCCAGTTAAGATTTTGCGGTATTTTTCGCTAATACCAAGGCTTCAAAGGCTTTTCATGTCATCGAAGACAGTCGAGTCAATGAGGTGGCACCATGATGGACGAATCGATGATGGATTGTTAAGGCATCCTACAAATTCTTTAGCTTGGAAATCATTTGACTCCAAATTTCCAAGTTTTGCAAGCGATCCTCAGAGTGTGAGGTTGGGGCTAGCATCTGATGGATTTAACCATTACAAAATCATGAGCACTGCATACAGTACTTCGCTTGTGGTGCTTGTTCCTTACAATTTGCCTCCATGGGTTTGCATGAAACAATCATCTTTTATCTTGTCTATGATTATCCCTGGAGAGAAAGGGCTCAGGAATGATATTGACATATATTTGCAGCCACTTATTGAAGAGTTAAAACAATTATGGGCTGGTGTTGAGACATACAATGTACTAAGAAAGGAGAACTTCAATTTACGTGCAGCTTTGATGTGGACTATTAATGACTTCCCAGCCTATGCCAATTTATCTGGTTGGAGTACCAAGGGACGTTATGCTTGTCCTTGTTGTGCTGCGCAAACATGTTTGCAATGTTTATATAATGGGAAGAAGTTCTTTTACATGCGGCATCGTCGATGGTTACCGAAAAATCATAGATTTAGATTTTAGAGTACTCAGTTTGACGGTACTGAAGAGTTCGGAGAAGCTCCTTCGCAGACCGGTGGATCCAAAATATTGTTCATGTTGAAAGATATAAATTTCATTTATGGGAAGATGAATCAACCAGCCAACACGCAAAGAAATAGAAGATCAAGGGATGAATCTGATGATGAATCTGATGATCCTAATGAGGCGAATTTGTGGAAAAACAGAAGTATTTTTTTTGAGTTGCCTTATTGGGAGCATCAGATTTTACGCCATAATCTTGATGGCATGCACATTGAGAAAAATGTCTGCTAGAATATCATTGGGACTAATTTGAATGTCGATGGAAAATTGAAAGACAATCTTGAGAGTCGACTTGATTTAGTCTACATGGGAATTCGGTGTGAGCTTCATCCCCAAGCACTTCTGAATATGAAATATCGGTTGCCGCTTGCCATTTATTCAATGTCAAAGATGAAGAAAGAAGTGTTCTATATGGTGTTGAAGGATATAAAGGTCCCGGATGCATATGCATCAAATATATCTCGATGTGTGAGTCTTAAAGATCGAAAACTATATGGCTTAAAATCGCATGACTATCACATCTTGATGCAAGACTTACTGCCAGTTGCTATGCGGTGTTGTATGTCGAAAAAGGTGACAATCTTGTGTAATTGAACTGTCCAATATAATGAAAGGCATTTGTGGCAAAGTTTTGGATGTTCAAGAACTTGAGACACTACAAGATCGAGCCGCGCTGACTTTATGCAATCTGGAGAAGATCCTCTCACCTTCCTTCTTCACAATTATGGTGCACTTGTTAATTCATCTCCCTCGTGAAGCAATACTTGGTGGACCTATTTTTTATAGATGGATGTATCCCATTGAAAGGTCTTAATTTATTTATAAATTATTCCTTCATTCACCTAAATGCCTTTAGTTGCAACTTTTGATAATGTTCTATACCGTGTTTAGGTTCCTATCCAAATTGAAGTCTTACTACAGCAATAAACGTTATCCGGAAGGATCAATTGGTGAAGGCTACTTGGCAGAGGAATGTATGACTTTCTATTCAAGGTATTTGGAAGATGTTGAAACAAGAATGAACAGACCAAGTAGAAATGCTGGGCTCACAGATCATAACTTGGCCGGAACTTATTTATTCAAAGTTTCGAAGAACCAATCGACAAAGTCAAAATTGTAGAATTAGATGATAGATCGTTGGTCCAAGCACATCGAGATGTTCTTTTTCATCATGAGTCAATAGAACCATTACGCAAGTAAGTTCTAGAATTTGATAAATATTCATCAATTATAATTTGTTTGTCTTCTAACAAAGTAAACATTTTTTTAACGTAGTGAGTACAAACAAATATTGAGAGCTCGTTCACGGTCCCGAAGATTACAATAACGAGAAATTAATAAGTTGTTCACAGAATCATTTCATGAATGGTTAAGCCAAACGGTATGCAATTGAAGTTTTTATTGTCAAGTAATAATGTTTTCTCATAACATTTATAATTACTCAATTTACTTTCGATTCAATAGGTTTGGAGTCGGAATGAAGTAAATGACGAAGTTAAATGGCTATCACAAGGTCCAAATAGAATAGTGAAAAGATATAGTGCCTTCCTCATCAACGAAACCAGATTTCATACAAAGTATCGCGAGAGATTGAGGAGAACCCAAAATTGTGGAATTGTTGTTAATTCTTCAATTATAAGTTATGCTAGTGCTAGGGACAATAATCCTGTCGAGGGGAATGTGGAGTATTACAGACTTCTTACTGACATAATTGAGTTGGATTATTGTGGCAGATGGAAAGTTGTCTTATTTCGAGGAGATTGGGCTGATGTGAATACAGCTCACGAAATTAAAAACGATCAATATGGTTTTACAATGTTGAATTTTTCTCGATTGATTCACACTGGAGAACAATTGATGGATGAGCCGTATGTATTTTCTTCTCAAGTGAAACAAGTTTTTTACTCAAAAGATCCAACTAATGAGGGTTGGTACGTTGTACTCCGGAACACCACTAGAGACTTGTTTGACATGGGCAATGGAAGTAGAGATGACATAGTCGAAAGATCAGAGACTTTGCCTTTTCTAGAACAAAACTTAAATGAAAATATCCCTAGTACTAGTCAACAATTTCAATGGGTTCATCAGGATGTGGACGAAGATATTTACGAAATATGATGTAGTAAGATTTTACGATTTATTATTTATATGTAATATTATAATTTTAATGTTGGTCATGTTATATAATTTAACTATTTTAAATGTACTA
Organism: Gossypium rotundifolium; assembly: GCA_025506655.1. Classification (NCBI taxonomy): domain Eukaryota; kingdom Viridiplantae; phylum Streptophyta; class Magnoliopsida; order Malvales; family Malvaceae; genus Gossypium; species Gossypium rotundifolium. Next base: position 167,738,984 of record CP106725.1, read on the forward strand.
TTATTGTTGTTATTTGTTATTAAAATTTGAACTATTTTATGTGTATTGCAGGAAAAATGCCTAGAAGACGATTACGAGAGTTAAGTATTGTCCACAATACTCCAAATTCAGAAGAAGCAAATAGTGAACAAGAAATGCTTGTTGGATCTTCTAGTGTCTTGGGACATAGATGACGAGCCCGCGAATTTCAAAGTAATGTTAAGTTTATTTTACATGCATGTTGAATTTTATTATTGATTCATTTTCAATTTTAATATAATAATATATCATTTTTCAAATTTGGTGGTAGTGGGATGCGTAGAGGTCGGAGAAACAATCATGTCGAGCGTGTTAAAGTAAGGAGAAAGAATCATGGCCAGCCTGTTAGATCTGAAGCTCGACTATTAGTAGGCTATTCGGGCATTATAGCACGAAATGCCAATATGTTGCCCATTAACTACGAATCATGGCATCACATGCCTTATGCCAACAAAAATCAGGCTCTCGATAATATTAAGGTAACAAAACGTGAATGTAATTTATAATACTTTGGTTTAACTTTGATTTGTATTAACTTTTTAAACTTATGTTTTTTCAGGAGAGATTTGCTTTAGAGGTCTCCGATGACTATATCAAGAAGACATTGGGTAAAAATGGAGAGACAATAAAAGCACGTTGAAAAAATAATATTTTAAGAAAGATATAAGCCTCGACAAAAAATTAAGAAATGTCCCGCCGGGAATGTTGAGGTACCAATGGGAAGATCAAGTTAGATTTTGGAATTCAAAAAAAAGGAGAGGTATTACGTACTTCTAAAGTCTTATAAATTTTTCGGTTTATAGTATTTACTATATACATAATTCAAATTCCATTATGTAGGACCGTGAGTGAGTTGGAACAAGCAGCAGACAAAAACAAAAATTCACACACACGGTAGGTTCCAGAAGTTTTACTTGTGTAGCTGAGGTCGATGTATTATAATTTATTAATTCTATCAAATATTAATGACTTTATACTATTAAATTATATTTTTTCTGCTACAATGTAGGAAGCTTCATCTGGTCAAAAAGTTGGACGCCTTCAGCTTTTTGACATTACGCATAGGAAGAAGGATGGATCTCCGATGACATCCGAAGCTGTAAAAATTATGGTATATTTACTTAATAAAATTTGATATATTTTAAATATTTCTAATTTTAATTATAATAGTTTAATTCATGTTTGTAGTTTTAAATTTATAATGTTAAGTTATGTTGCATTTCTTCTTATTATATATTTCGTTTCTAACTCTTTCATTGATTTATTAGGATAAACTAAAGGAGAAGAAGGAGGAGTATGAAGCGGCTGCTTCGATTGATAGTTCTGTTAATCTTGAGGAGATTGATAACAGAATTATTATCGATGTTTTGGGTCTTGAAAGGTACAACTGCTTCAACTGATAGTTCTGTTAATCTTGAGTATAATTATAATAGAATTATCACTGATGTTTTTGGTCTTGAAAGGTATGGTCGGGTTCGATTTCAAGGATCTGGTGTTACCCCGACCCAATATTTTGGATTCGCCCCGAAAATACATGCCTTCCCGGGGTCAATCTCGTGTTGAAGTTCAGAGGCTAAAAGACCAGATAGCTCAGATGCAAGAGAGCACGGTTGAGCAGAGGTAGCAAATTGCTGATGTTCAAAAAATATATGAAAAACTCCAGCAACAGCTTAGAGCGGATGCGGAAGCGACAACAGCGAGGGAGGCAGCAGCAGCTGCGAGAGAGGCAGAGGCAGCATCGATGCTAGCAGAGCAGAACTGAAAGTATGATGAGCTCCAGCTATAGCTTCAGCATATGATGCAGATGTTTCAGCAGTCGCAGAAGTCGCCATCTTAGACATTTAGTTTCTCGTTGTAAGATTATTTTAACATTATTACATTTAACATTATTGTAACAATATTTTCAGTTATAATTCATTTAATTTATTGAATTTCAAGTATCATTTAGAATTAATGCATTTGGTGTGATTTTTATGCTAAATTTGTTGTTTTGGGTTAGAATTATATGCTATATTTATTGTTATTGGTTGGTTTTAGTGTATGAGGGGTATAATATTGAACAAATTGTACATTGTAAATATGTACAAATTAGCGACGTTTGTGAAAAAAGCACCGCTAAAGGTTATTACTTTTAGCGGTGTTTGTGGGGAAAGCACCGCTAAAAGTTATCACCTTTAGCGGCGTTTGTGGGAAAAACGCCGCTAAAAGTCACGAATTTTAGCGGCATTTGTGGGGAAAGCGCCGCTAAAGGTGATGACCTTTTAGCGGCGTTTGTGGGAAAAACGCTAAAAGTCATGACCTTTAGCCCACAGAACAGAATAACAAAATATAATATGTCAGGAATTATGCAAAGCCCAACCCAATCCTAGGTTTCCATCTGCTACACACCACCCTTACCTGCCAATCACACCATTGGGGATTTCTACAATCAACCCACATTGCTACACACCATCGATGGCAGTCATGCTGCAGTTAGCTGCTCATCGTCAGATCATGGCATTAGCCACTACAATAGATCATGGCAAAAAGCCACTACAACAGATCATGGCAAAAGCCACTACAGCAGAACACTTCCGCTTTCATCAATTACCCAACCCCGTGCAATCACAGAAATCGGCATACATATAGAACATATCATCTCAACAGAAACATACACTTATGAATGATAGAAATCACTAACCTGGTGCTTCACCTTTACCCTCCTCGGGTTTCAACGGGTATGCCGGGATTTTGGCATTTAACAGAATATGGAAGATTTATATACATGTACTAACAAACAAATCTGAATGGTGTGAAAAGTTACACACCTGATAAATTTGTAGCATTATCCTCTATGTCAATATCCTCGCTAATCGAATCTATTGCCTTCTGGCTACCACTTTGCTCAAAAACCAAAAGAACGCGAACATAAGGTCCCAACTTACAATCGGTCAAGGGGGTTATAACCTGCCTAAATTTACATATTAACTGAATAGATCTCCTTACCTAAATCGATTGAATCTCGGAAGTAAGGTGATTTGAGTGCTACCAATTTAGAAACCTATGCGATTAGATCTCTTTCAAATCCCGAGTTATCGCAAAAGAAAGGAAACACAAGATCAGTCCACTATGTAGCCATTCGGCTAAGATCTCCAAAAGTCGAAAAGATTTAAAAATAACACGATTCGACACTTACCTCTACAGATGGTTTCGGCTACCCTTTGCAGAAAGATTTGACAATCACCGAAGAAGATCACAGCGTAAAAGATTAGAGATCTAGGAGTTTTAGCTTTTAAGAAAATCACGAAAAAGATGGTCAAGAAGAATGCTGTCAAACAAAGGGTATTCGGTCAATGTGTTCGAAAGAGAAGAGATAGAAAATAGCAGTGTTTCGACAACTAGTGAAGCTTTAGAGGGTTTCAATTTTGGTAGCAAAAGAAAAGAAGAAAAGAAGAGCCTTATTTGCTGAAATCAGGAGGAAAAGAGAAAAGAGATGGAAGACCAAGACTGTGCTTTAGGAAAAATAATGAAAATTTGGCATTCTTTGACTCTATCTAGCCGTCCCCCCTTTACACACACAGTCCCAATTTCCTAAATAGCCTTTCATCTTTTCTCTTATCTTTATCAAAAATCACATACAAAAGAGACTTAATTAGCTCTAACTCCTCCCTCCTTTATCAGCATAATATCCACATATTTTAAACATTAAAAATCCCTAAATATTAGCCTTATTGCCGTCCCCCTTACTCCCTTTTAAGTGCTGAATTTGGCCCAATAACTTGGGCTCCAAGCAACCAAAACTTGGGCCCTCTCCACCCATTAGTGACGCCACCCTTTACTCCCTTATGGCGCTATCCTATTTTGGGCCTCAAGCCCAACTTGACATGTTTAAACACAGATACCTACCTTCAAATCTTATGGTGACTAAATAGAATATTTTAATCAAGGTTTTAGCCCATTCCTGAGCCCAATCTGGACCCCTAACCCTCAATTTAATATTTTAAACCATCGACACACAAAATGCACATGCCCATTCAATCAGGATGTTATAGTTCTACCCTCTTAAAATAAATTTCGGCCTCGAAATTTACCTGATCAGAAGAGATGGGGATACTACTGTCGCATAACATCCTTTGGCTCCCTTGTCGCATCCTCCGCGCCGTGGTTTCGCCACAAAACCATGACCAAAGGAACGGACTTCCTTTTCAACACCTTTACATCCCGATCCAAGATTTGTACTAGCTCCTCTTCAAAAGACAAATCTGGCCTTACTTCACTCTCTTCTACAGGCACAACGTGCGATGGATCAGAACAATAACATCTAAGCATCGAAACATGGAACACGTTGTGTATCTGTTCCAACTCTAAAGGTAATTCCAATCGATATGCTACTGGGCCCATACGTTTCTAGCACCCGATAAGGTCCAATAAATCGGGGACTTAGCTTACCCTTCCGACCAAACCTCATTACCTTCTTCCACGGTGATACTTTCAAGAAGACTTGATCTCCTAATGCAAATTCCATCCCTTTGGTTTAAGATCCGCATACGACTTCTACCGATCAGACGCTTCCTTCAACCGAGCTCGAATTAATCTAACTTTCTCTTCCATTTTTGACACTAGTTCTGGACCCAACACCTGACGCTCACCCAACTCTGTCCAACAAGTTGGGGTATGACATCTCCTTCCGTATAACACTTCATAAGGCACCATCTGAATACTAGATTGATAGCTGTTATTGTATGCAAATTCTGCCAAAGGCAAATACTCCTCCCAGCTTCCCCTAAAATCGATGATGCAACCCCTTAGCATATCCTCCAAGATTTAAATTACCCTTTTAGACTGACCATCAGTCTGTGGATGAAAAGCGGTGCTGAAATCTAGCCTTGTTCCCATTGCTTGATGAAGAGCCTTCCAGAATCGTGACGTGAACCTAGGGTCTCTATCCGATATAATCGACATAGGTACACCATGCAGTCTCACCACCTCAGCCACATACAGCTTAGCCAACCTTTGTAGAGAAAAGTCAACACGAACCGGTATGAAGTGAGCAGACTTCATCAGCCGATCCACAATCACCCAAATTGAATCCTTCCTAATGGGCGTAAGGGGTAACCCATTAACAAAATCCATCGTGATTCTCTCTCATTTCCACTGCGAAATCTTTACCGACTGCAACAACCCCGAAGGCAACTGGTGTTCCGCCTTCACCTGTTGACACGTCAACCATTTACCCACGAATTTTGTTACTTCTCGCTTCAGTCTTGGCCACCAGAATTGCTCTTACAAATCCCGGTACATCTTAACCCCTCCAGGATGCATAGCGTAAGGACTACTATACGCCTCCTGAAGAATCATCTGCCTCAACTCCACATCCTTTGGCATACAAACTCTCTTATGAAAACACAGGACTCCATCACCATTCAAACTATAGTCCTCTCCTTCACCACTTCGCACCTGCCAGAGTCGAGCACTCAAGACATCGTCTAGAAGTTGCTTCTCTTTGATGTGACTTGTCCATATAGCTCTTACTTGGAGCTCAGCTACCAAACTTCCATCCTCATATAGACTAAGATGAGCAAACATCGCCCTCAAATCTGCTATCGCCTTCCTACTCAGTGCATCTGCCACCACATTCGCCTTACCCGGATGATATTCGATCGAGCAATCATAGTCCTTCAAGAGCTCAATCCACCTACGTTACCTCAGATTCAACTCATTCTGGGTAAGGAGATACTTCAGGTTCTTATGGTCAGTGTAAATAACCGACTTCTCCCCATACAGGTAGTGCCTCCAAATCTTCAGAGCGAACACTATCGCCGCCAATTCTAGATCATGCGTAGGGTAGTTCAACTCATGCGGTCTCAACTGTCGAGATGCATATGCAACCACTTTTCCATATTGCATCAACACACACCCTAAACCTGTGTGTGACGCATCACAATAGACAGTAAATTCTTTTCTCGCCTCTGGCTGAATTAACACTTGCGCTTCCGTCAAGATTCTCTTTAGCTTCTCAAAGCTCTCCTACTGTTTGTCGGTCCATACAAATGATACTCCCTTCCTCAACAACTTAGTTAAAGGTGCCGCTATTAATGAGAACCCTTCAACAAACCTTTTGTAGTACCCAGCCAATCCCAAGAAACTTCAAACTTCCGCCACAGACTTCGGTGGTTTCTAATCCAATACGGCTTCTATCTTCGAGGGTTTACCCTAATTCCCTCTGTGGAAACTACATGCCCTAAGAAAGTCACTTCCTTCAGCCAGAACTCACACTTACTGAACTTTGCGTATAGCTGCTTCTCCCTCAGAATTTGCAACACCACACGAAGATGTGCATCATGCTTCTCCTCGGACTTGGAGTAAACTAGGATATCGTCGATGAACACTACGACGAACCGATCAAGATACGGTTAGAATACCCGATTCATCATATCCATAAATACCGCTGGTACATTCGTCAACCCGAACGACATCACCAAAAATTCGTAATGACCGTACCGAATCTGAAATGCCGTCTTATGAATGTCTCCTTCCTTTACCCTTAACTGATAATATCCCGACCTTAAGTCAATCTTAGAAAGGACCAAAGCTCCTTTGAGCTGATCGAACAGGTCATCGATTCTTGGCAGTGGGTACTTGTTCTTAACCGTCAACTTATTCAACTGACGGTAGTCCACGCACATACGCATGGATCCGTCATTCTTCTTCACAAACAGGATCGGGCTTCCCACGGAGACACACTCGATCGGATAAATCCACGATCCAACAGTTTCTTGATCTGGGCTTTGAGTTCCACCAGCTCCTTCGGCGCCATTCTTTACGGAGCAATAGACACTAGAGCTATACTCGAAAGTAGCTCTATTCCAAACTCCACTTCGCGATCCGGGGGTAATCCTGGCAATTCCTCAGGAAAGACATCTGTGAAATCTTTGACTCTTCAAACCTCATTGACAGTCACCTCCTTAGTATCCAAAGTATTGATAATGGCTAGATACGCGTTACATCCCTTTCGAATCATCTTAATAGCTTTCAAGGCAGATACTGCGTTGGACAAGTAATTTCTTCTTTCTCCTAACACAACCACCTCCCCGCCTTTCCGGGGTACTCAACACCATGCGCTTAGTCCCATAATCCAACTTAGCACGGTGTTTAGTCAACCAATCTATTCCTAATATAAGGTCAAACTCTCCAAACGGTAATTCCATTAAGTCTACCGGAAACACTACCCCTTGAGTCTCTAGAGGTACGTCCCCAAATAGTTTGTCCACTACCCTAGATTGTCCTAGAGGGCTAACCACAGTCATCTTCCTAGTAGTTGTTTTAGAGTCTAAACTTAGAGTCTCAAATACCAAACATGCAACATAGGAGTGGGTTGACCCAATATCAATCAAAGCAAGGTATGGGCTATTAGCAATAAGAAACATACCGATTATGACGTCCGGTGCATCACCATCCTCCCGCTGACGTGCTGCATAGACTAGACCCAGTTGCCTTGCGTCTACATTTCTAGCACCCCTACCAGGTGCTCCACGACCCCGACCGAATCCATTTCCTCTTCTAGCCGCACCACGTCCCTTCGGCACTGGCTGACCATATCTCCTAACCTGATCAGAACCTCGTCCTACGAGCTATGCTTGCTTCACCTGTGGACAGTCCTTAATCATATGCTCTGTGGATCCACACCTAAAGCATCCACCGATTCTCCATCTACACTCCCCATAATACACCTTCCCACACGAAGGACATGATCGATTCTGGCCCATCGGAGCACGAGCTGGCCCATCAGACCTAGGCCTTTTCTGAAAATTCCCAAATGATCCCGATGGCCCAAAATTCCTCTTATTTTGATTTTGATCCTTATCCTTATTCTTCTTCTCAGTCCACTTTACCTCCTCAGATATTTTAGCTTTATCGACCAAAACCACAAAGTCCCTTTCCCGTTGCGGTGCTACTAATACTCTCAACTTATCCCTTAGTCCATCTTCGAATCGTACACATCGCTCATAGTTAGTCGCTACAATCCCTTGAGCGTAATGGCTCAAACGCAGAAACTCTGCCTCGTATTCAGATACAGACTTACTTTCCTGTACCAAGTTCAGGAATACCTTTCTCTGTGTATCCACATAACTGGCCCCGATGTACTTTCATTGAAACGAATCCTTAAAGAAGTCCCAATCAATACTATCTGCTGGAGTACCCTCCTTCACCATGAGCCACCACTGATAGGCCTTTTCTCGAAGAAGAGACACGACTCCCTTCAACTTCTCCTCCACAGTGAAGTCAAGGTCATCCATTATGCGCTCAGTTGCCTCTAACCAATACTCACCGTGTTAGGGCTACGCCAAAACTCCCTAAACATCTCTCGTCTCCGTGGCTCGAGTCGTTCGCACACGCACTTTCGAGCTCTCGAACCCGCGCCTACTCCAGCCACTCTTTCAAGGACCCGCAGCATCGCCTGAGACACTACATCATCTACACCCGTTTGGTCCTAAAATTCTCCCTCTATAGTTGGCAAATTCGGCATCTCATTTCCTGACCCGTGGCCAGACCTTACTAGTTCAGACACGGTCATCCTGCCCCTACTACGACCACGCGGTGGACGTCCTTGACCCCTTGTACTCATCGTCCTAATATCGCCTTTATCTGATTTAAGAAAATTTTTTGAATTATTAACTCTTTCCACTGATTATCCACGAATAATTTTATGAAATAGTAGTTTGATAGTGTTTCTTTCGAATTCAGAATTATATCTTAAGGTTCAGTTCTCAAATCAGTCTTTCCTAGTTCTAGAGTTCACATTCAATCATACAAACAACATCCACGAACTTACATTCATCACCTAGGGGTATTTACGTCATTCACTACCTAGGGGTATTTTCGTAATTTTTACCTATAGGGGTATTTTCGTAATTTTTCAAAATAAGGTGTCTTGGTGATTTTTCAAGATAGGGGTATTTTAGTAATTTTTCAATACGAGGTATTTTGTTAATTTTTCAATTCGGGGGTATTTTGATAATTTTGCAAAGTTTGGTAACTTCCGTAAATTAAGGGTAATTCAATAATTTCTCAACAAGGATACTTTGGTAATTTTCCAAACAAGGGTATTTTGGTCGTTCTACAAAAACAAGGGTATCTCGATAAATTTCCTTAACTTAGGGTTTTTTTGGGATAATTTAAAAAAATTAGGGTCATATAAGTAATTTTACAAAAATAGGGTATTGGTCCCTTTCGAGTTTTAGTTATAAATTTTAGCCTATCAACAAGTCCTTATGGCTAAGGCGAACAGTCACTACGCACCAGGTAGGATTCCAGAAAAGAGGAGGTGAGTCACTAGGACTGCTTAAATACCAAACTCTTCCTAGATCCAATCCTGACATGCGATGCTTGTTTCCATACCTTAACCTCGTGACTTGCTCACGCACATGTTTAATTAGGGAAATTAAGTTTTATGAAGGGTAAAGATTTGTTTAAGCTAAGCCTAAAGTCCATCAAATTCTAATTAAAATAATCTATGTCCCATAAAGCCCATCAAGCCCACATATATATGTCACACAATGGTTCGGAGTACTTACCTGGTGGACTTGGGCCGGAGACGCAAGTGCCATGCCGAGCTAACAAACCTGTATCATTTATAAAAATGCAAGTTTCAAAACCTATGTTTTGAGCCCAAAACCCCAAAGCTAAGTTTTGAACCGGGCTCTGATACCAATTTGTAACACCCCAACCCTACCCAAACACCACGACCGGATTTGGCATGTCACTAAGAAGATTTAGTAAAAACATGTCGCATTTTTGGAAAACATTTGTCGAGTTTAAACATGTATTCCAAAAACTTAATGATTTGATAGTTTATAAAAGATATAAATTTTATAAGATGCCTTTATGAATTGAAAACCGATATTTAGTACATGTTTTAGTTTAATTAAAACGTAAAATTTACATGTCCATTAGTAATAAAAGCCCAAAATAAAATCGAAACCAAATATAAAGCTAGTGGCCCATGGCCTTATTACAATAAAATATAAAACCCACTAATTAAAAATATTGAAAATAAATAAACTAAGTAAAGTCTTTTGCTGAAACAAATAATCTCTCACATGGCCACCTTGCGCTCCTCTCTAGCCCGGTCCGATGCACTAGGTGCTACCTGAAAGATGTTAAATAATAGGGTGAGTCGCGAGACTCAGTGTGCAACCCTCATGCACCATCAGATTGGGCCTTAGCCCACAGAACATAATAACAAAATATAATAAGTCAAGAATTATGCAAAGCCCAACCCAATCCTAGGTTTCCATCCGCTACACACAACCCTTACCTGCCAATCACACCATTGGGGATTTCTACAATCAACCCACACGGCTACACACCATCGATGGCAGTCATGTTGCAGTTAGTTGCTCATCGTCAGATCATGGCATTAGCCACTATAACAGATCATGGCAAAAAGCCACTATAACAGATCATGGCAAAAGCCACTACAACAGAACACTTCCCCTTTCATCAATTACCCAACCCCGTGCAATCTCAGAAATCGGCATACATATAGAACATATCATCTCAACAGAAACATACACTTATGAATGATAGAAATCACTAACCTGGTGCTTCGCCTTTACCCTCCTCGGGTTTCAACGGGTATGCCGGGATTTTGGCATTTAACAGAATATGGAAGATTTATATACATGTACTAACAAACAAATCTGAATGGTGTGAAAAGTTACACACCTGATAAATTCGTAGAACTATCCTCTATGTTGATATCCTCGCTAATCGAATCTATTGCCTTCTGACTACCACTTTGCTCAAAAACCGAAAGAACGCGAAGATAAGGTCCCCTACAATAGGTCAAGGGGGTTATAACCTGCCTAAATTTACATATTAACTAAATAGATCTCCTTACCTAAATCGATTGAATCTCTGGAAGTAAGGTGATTTGAGTGCTACCGATTTAGAAACCTATGCGATTAGATCTCCTTCAAATCTCGGGTTGCCGTAAAAGAAAGGAAACACAAGATCAGTCCACTATGTAGCCATTCGACTAAGATCTCCAAAAGCCGGAAAAGATTTAAAAATAACACGATTCGACACTTATCTCTACAGATGGTTTAGGCTAACCTTTGCAGAAAGATTCGATAATCACCGAAGAAGATCAAAGCGTAGAAGATTAGAGATCTAGGAGTTTCGGCTTTTAAGAAAATCACGAAAAAGATGGTCAAGAAGAATGTTGTCAAACAAAGGGTATTCGATCAATGTGTTCGAAAGAGAAGAGACAGAAAATATCAGTGTTTCGGCAACTGGTGAAGCTTTAGAGGGTTTCAATTTTTGGTAGCAAAAGAAAAGAAGAAAAGAAGAGCCTTATTTGCCAAAATTAGGATGAAAAGAGAAAAGAGAAGGAAGATCAAGACTATGCTTTAGGAAAAATAATGAAAATTTGGCATTCTTTGACTCTATCTAGCCGTCCCCCCCTTTACACACACAGTCCCAATTTCGGCCACCTCTAGCCTCTTGGATAGCCTCTCATCTTTTCTCTTATCTTTATCAAAACTCACATCCAAAATAGACTTAATTAGCTCCAACTCCTCCCTCCTTTATCAACATAATATCCATATATTTTAAACATTAAAAATCCCTAAATATTAGCCTTGTTGCCGTCCCCCCTTACTCCCTTTTAAGTGCCGGATTTGGCCCAATAACTTGGGCTCCAAGCAACCATAACTTGGGCCTCTCCACCCACTAGTGAAGCCACCCTTTACTCCCTTATGGTGCCATCTTACTTTGGGCCTCAAGCCCAACTTGACATGTTTAAACACAGATACCTACCTTCAAATCTTATGGTGACTAAACAGAATATTTTAATCAAGGTTTCAGCCCATTCCTGAGCCCAATCTGGACCCCTAACCCTCAATTTAATATTTTAAACCATCGACACACAAAATATACGGGCCCATTCAATCAGGATGTTACAGTACTCACCTCCGGTCCATATGCATAATATCGATATATCGACAGATGATGCGTTGGAGTTTCTAGATCTACCACACAGAACACGTGGCCGTATAGATTTGACATTGGATTCAAGTGATTTGGAAGTTGGTAAGGTGTTTTCTAATAAGGATAGTTTTCTTGGTGCTTTGAAACAAAATAGCATCAATCATGGGGTTAGCTACAACGTGGTTAATTCTAAATTCAAAAATTTTGAGGCTAAGTGTGCAGTGTAAGACGGTACATATTCATGGAAAATCATGGCTTCTTTTAGGAAAAAGACAGGCTTGTGGGAGATAAAAAAGTACAAAGGTCCACATACCTGTGTTGCCGGTATAGTATCACTGGGTGTTTAAGGTTTTGAATAATAATGTTATTACTTAATGTTGCATTATTTAATGTACTTTGTTGAAAGGTGTTTCACAAGATCATCCCAAGATGGATTCAGACATGATAGCTAGCTTAATACTACCAATGTTGAAGGTGGATCCCAAGACTTTTGTGTTATGCATAATTGCCAGTGTTCGTAGCCAATTGAGGTACACGCCTCTTGTCGCAAGGCTTGGATAGCTAAGCAAAAGGCGTTGGAAAAGATGCATAGTGGGTGGGACGCTTCATATAATGAGGTTTGGTAGTGGTGTCAGGTGCTGGAGAGGTACGTCATGGTTGCATAACAGACCTTGAAACCGTCCCTGCATACTATAATGATCGATTGCTCTGTGGATGCCAAGTGTTCAAACGTCTGTTCTGGAGCTTTAAACAATGTTGAGACGCATTTGTATACTATAAGCCATTAGTACAAATTGACGGTACATTTATGTATGGTAGATATACCCATCGGCTATTGCTAGCTATGGTATAGGATGACGGTGGGAGAATCCTTCCAATTGCATTTGCAATAACACCGAGGGAGTCAACTGATGATTGGGATTTCTTTCTTTTTAGGTTAAGAAGGCATGTATGCCCCCAACCTGATATTTGCATTGTATTTGATCGGGACACTGAAATACTAGTTGCAATTGAGCGACATGGAAGCCTATGGGATCGCACACACTATCGGTATTGTCTAAGGCACGTTGCGTTCAACTACTACGGGCAATATCGGTTTACGACTGAACGAAAGCAAGTGACCAACATGGGTATTTAATCTCTATTAATATACTTTCGGTTGTAATATTTAATTTTTTCCGAATGGAATATTGGTATGTAATTTTCGCTATCAACTTATATTGGGAGGGTATGAGATCAATAAGGACCGTTTTCATGAGATGTTGGGGATTTTGCATTCAGTTAACGATCAAGGCGCAAACTACCTCTGTAACATACATTTTGAACAGTGGACACAAGCATACAACGATGGCCTACGATATGGCCATATGACCATAAACCTGGCTGAATGCATAAATTTTGTTCTAAAAGGAACGTGTCATTTGCCGATAACCTCGGTTGTGCGAAAGACATATTTTTGTTTGGGGCACTATTCCCAAAGCGAACGGAGAAGTTATAAAGGCCAAATGCAGGGAGGCCATGTACGGTTACGGAAGGTATTACAAGAAATTAATAAGGCGAAGGCGCGGGCCAACACGATGCACACTATGTGTCACGATCGTGACAACCTATGGTTTCGTGTGACGAAGTTTGACAGACTGAGCCAATGTATTACTAGCGGGCAATATCGTGTACACCTATAAATAGGACTTACAATTGTGGGACGTTTGACGCACTTCGTTATCCATGTGTTCATGCAATTGCAGCTTTTTAGAATCTTCGTTTGGATCCCATGAGATATGTCGATGAAGTGTACAAAATAGAAAACATGTACAATGTGTGGAGACACGTATTCCCACCGGTCCCAGATGAAAGTAAGTGGCTGTCTATATCACTTGTTCCGTTTAAGTTGTTACCGGATAGAGAATTGCGTCACAAACCAAAAGGTCAACCTTGCTCGAGTAGAATACGTAATAATATGGATATCCGAGAAAGAATGAACCAACAACAGTTGTGTGGATGGTGTAGGAACCTAGGTCATATAATTCGATCATGTCCAAACCGAAATAGTTGATAATTGCTATAATGAAACGATGTTGTATTATTTCTATTCCTCCTTATTCAAAAGAACTTATATTTTATTAAAATTATAAAATAAAAAATTTACTATTAAAATATAAAAAAACTTCTTTTTTTATTAAATGAAACAATATAGAAACAACTTCGACAAATATATTAAAAAATCAATGTATATGCCGGTCAAATTAGTGCCACATGGGGTGGACAACGATTACGTGCTGAATTCCTCATTGGTTGCTTCGGCGGGAGCTGTGGTTACTCCGGTTGTGGGTGTTGAGAGGATGAACCACCTTGGTAGAATAAAGAATGTGGAAGTGTTTGCATCACCTAAGGTGGAGATGTTTGTATCACCTACGGCGAAGGTGTTTGAATCTCATAAGGCGATGGGGGATGGTAATGAGATGAGCTCCCCGACGGTACCTCGTGCTATCCCTCCGGTGACGATGGCCTATATGTCATCGGGAAAGGTGATGCACCGGGCCATGCATTCCAACCTGACATAGGATTGGGAAAAGGAAACATATATGGGTTAGGATACATATAAGGACTAGGATACGCACCTGGCATAATCTGAAGGGGCTGTGATGTGGATGTCGTCGGTTGAGGCATTGGGCCCAGTGATTGTGTGGGTGCTGTTGATGGGCCCGTGCCGTCATCCCTTCTTCTTAGATTTAAAGGGCTCTGTTGTTCTCTTTCCACACGGATTTGCCGATGCCTCTACTCTTCCGACAGCAAATATGGCTTTACATGGATCCTAAACCATGACATGTAATCCGGGGTGCATGCTAACTCTCGGACGATGATCGGTTCTCGATCAGGTATATGATCATACCGGTTTCCCCAAATTTTGATATATTCCAACCAGAATAACATCCAATTCGTATTCGTTTTTCGTAAGTTGATTCTATGTTGGTCATCGAGCACCTCAGGTTCCTCAGGAATTGGTTGTCGGAATCCAAATTGTCGCAACACTCTATTCGTCTGGTGCATCTCGACAATAGCATAGTTGACCAATGGGACCTTAACATGTCAAATGTTCGGATTTTGAAAGAATTCATCCGGAATTACTGCCGTATTGCCGAATCCTCATATGATGTCCACTGAAACTATATGAATGAGATAAAATATTAGTTATATACATAATACTAAATACTAAATATGAAACGACTATTTTATGTATATATATATTTTATTTAATACTTACTTGCGCTTCCGATCGTTGGTCTAATAGAGGTCGTATATCTTCAAGAGCGATAGGTATTCCAACATAACTCACCGGATGGTTCCACCTAATTAAATAAATTTTCAGCATAAAATTTTATTTTAAATCTATGAAATAATTTTAAAATCAAATAAAAATGTTACCTTGTTACGAGTGGGAATGTATATGAGTGGTTCACTCGAGGACGTAAAAATGGAAAGCGGAATTGAGCCATGATTGTAGTAGTGATAGGCAACCTCCAATTTTTGCTTTATTTGGTGGCGTTGCCCCGCACATCTCCCGGTACAATGTTGCCAACACGGCAGACCCCCAACTAAGTTCCCCAACTATTCTAAAATCAACGAGTTTCAGCAGCCACCTCAGATGTACGAGGTTTCGTGACAAGTCCAACATCAGATAACCTCCAATCATCTCAAGGATGTATGCCCGAGCATATCGTATTCTTTCTAATTCAGTCGAATCATTCATCGGCTCCAGGAATGTGTCTCATAACCAACCCATCTCAATCCGACCTCCTTAAATATTATCCGGAATCGCACCCAAAAGATCGTAGCATATGGCTTCCCAATCAGCAGATTGAACGAACCTGGTTAGTGCGACCCTATCCACAAACAATCTTAATTGTAACTAGATATCCTCCAAAGTGATAGTACACTCTCCGCATGGAAGATGGAATGTGTGCGTCTCCAGTCTCCACCTCTCTATTAACGCGCTGATAAGTTTCGGGTCCAAATTGCACCCCCGGCCTATAGTGGCCGCGTGCCAAAAACCCGCTTCTTAAGTAATTTTCTATCAACGGTGATGACGGACCAGACATGTTACGAAAATAACATTGTAACACCCAATCTATAGACTGTTATAAAAAAATATAAAATACAAATTAATTAAAATTACATAAATGAAAAAATATTAAATAATATTCAAAAATTAAAATTAATTAAAATTACATAAATGAAAAAATATTAAATAATATTCAAATTTTAAAATAAATCGTTACCATTTTCATTTGTTCGATGGAGATATGTTTATGATCGAGACAAATTAATTTCCCGACCATTGCTAACACGATCAAATATTTTTGAAATTATAAAAAAAACTAATTTAGGAAAAAAATTAAAGTAAGTAACTAATTATAAAGAGCTTTGAGAAATTTAATGAGAAATTTGAGAGCTTTAGGGAGAAATTGTAGAGTTTTTTTACTAAATTGTTAAGAAATTTTGTGTGAAAATAATAGGAGGGGAGGGGGTTTTATACTTTTTTTTGACCGTTGGACCCCCCAACGGTAAAAAAAAAATAGCTGTTAGGTTTGAAAAAGTGCCAATAAAGCGCGTCCCCAAGGGAGCGTTTTTTTGCCACATCAGCAAAACGCTTCCACGTAAGCGCATTTTGCTGACGTGGCAAAAAATGCTCCCTTGAGGGCATGCTTTGCTGGCACTTTCCCCCTTAAACGTGGCCACGTTGGCGTATTTTGCAAAAAAATTACCATTTCTAATAAATAATGGTGTAATTGGCCCGTTTTGTAAATTTGCTTGAAAATGGGCTTTTTAGGTAAATTAGTCCTCCATCCATATAATAAAATATATAAAATAGTTAAAAAATTAAAAACTGTTATAATAAATTTAGATAATGACAGTAGAACGATTACAAAGTAATAAGAAAATAAAGAAGGATATACATATTTTACGTGAAAACCCTTTTGGGAAAAACCACGGGTAGAAGTGGAGAAATTTACTAATGTTGAAAAATAAATTATACAAGAAAAATTTTAATTATATCTATTCAAGGGTTAAATAAACTTATTCTAATTAAAGTTAAATAGAAGAAAAATAACCCTACAAATCCCTTTATTTTATTATTATATTTATTCTTTTAACAAGCAATGAGTCACAATTTCTAACAGAAAGTTACATTTTTCTACTAGGATCGACAATATCGAATGAAAAATATTACTTTAAATTACTAAAAACAAAAGTTGCAAATCAAAATAGTCCATCAAACATGGGTGCTAATGCCTTGCTTTTCACCGACGTCGACCACTGCGACAAATAAAGGCAAACGCAAATTCATCACCGAAGTAATTGACGTTGTTTATATTTGAAAGATAAAGTTTTCAACCTTAGTTTTATTTAAAACATCAAAGTTTTAAATCTCATAAAAAAAATAACTTTTATATATCTATAAGAATATTTGTAATTTAAATTATTTTTAAATTTTGTTAAAATTTCAAATTAAAAATTATAATATATTAATAATGATATTAATTAATAAAATTTAGATGATATTTTTGATAAAATTTATAAAATATTACCAAAAGATTTTTATATAAAAATTTTATTATTTTATTGAGATAATATTTTAACTAAAATTTATGATTTTAATTTCAGTTAAGAATAGAAATAATTTACTAAAATTTGAGATAAAGTGATTGTTATAGAGAAATAATTTAATAAAGAGTGTATTTTATGCCGTAAAAAAGAGTGTATTTTATGGTTTATGTTTATTACTATTCTAGATAGAAACCGTTATAAAGAGTAAAAATTAATTTTACAATAAATTTGACTATTATAATAAGATATATATCTTAAAAAATATATAAATTTTGATTTAATGTGTAATTTTTATACATGAATTTTTATTTGATTAAATTCTCACAATTTATTAACACAATTATTGATATAACATCATTTTATATTTATATTACATACATAAATAATTATAAAAAGTAAACTAAACACACCACGCACTACATCCTACGGTCTATCCAAACCCGTATTCTACCCTAAAAAGTAAACGAAGTAATTATGATAATCAAATCACTAATTAATTTAGAAAGATGAGGTTATATTAAAGAGCAACAAATTGATAATAAATGGTAGCTTTAAAAAAGCCAAACACAAAAGACTGTGTCAAAATATTAAATGACACAACAAACCAGAGACGAAATCCAATTGACCAAAATAACTAACTCCAATCTGCTTTTGACTTTCAAATGCTACTTCACTTTACACTACCACCATTTTGACTTGGCAAGCAGCCAAGACGCGCAATTTTCATTTACTTTTCCTCTCCACCTGAATTTAACTCCACTTTTAAGTATAAAATTGGTTAAAATTTGAAATTTAGTATTTTTATTTTTAAAATTTTTAAATTAAGATTGAATTATTAATATATGTGGTTACTCATTTGATAACTATACAATTAAAAGAATATTTAATTTATTGAGATAAAGGTTCACATTTATTGTAATATTTTAAATTATTATATGCGGAGAATATTTATTTGTTGATTAATAGGAATCCATGTTAGTGTAAATTCTTTTTAAATAAATTGTTTTTGTAATTAAACTTTCAAGTAAAAAGTTTTAATGAGATTGTAATTTATTTTTTGTATAAGTAAATTTATAGTGCCTTACTCTCAAGGTAAAACTCCAACCACGTAATTAAATTTCTTTATCCATCTTTTATTTTTACACTTTTAATTAGTAAAACGAATTGCGACTAGACTTATAACTGAAAGGCAAAATTCGTCTCAATTAGCATTTTATTGATGCTTTAGTAAACATTACAATTAGCACATTATATGTACTCAAATATGAAAATTGGGATGGATAGTCAGAACTTTGTGGAAGATGAATATCACATGCAATTCAGTTGGATAAAATTGAAACTTTGAAGGGTCAGTTAAGGAAGATGATGGCAAAGCAGCTGGGCAGGGGAGAGAGTTATTTCAAGCCCAATTATAATAACAACAACCTATTTGAGGAATTATTTCAAGCACCCAACCATCCTCTTCTCTTTACTTTTTCTTCTTATTGTTATGTCCCCATTTAACTTAAACTCATTGACTTAACAAAATATTAGAACTTCCACTAAAAACAACCTTTCACAACTAGGAAACTAAGTTCAAGACGAAGGTAAACCTAAGGCATCATCCTGCAGAATTCTCCAAAGCAAAGCAGGCGCATGGTGCAAAGTATAAACATTGTATTAGGTTCATAAACATGAATTCAAAAAATAGATTTTATTTGTTATATAAATTATGAGAATGAAATGCATATATTATAAATTAAATAATTAAAATTGTTTGAGAACAATATACTTGTTATGGTACTCGTCATCATCGACTCGTTATCTGGTTATTCGATTGGGTTCTAACCCGTAGTCTACATGATTCGCACCTTGAGTTTGAACATGAGGTGTTCACATCCTTTTATGAGACTGCCCGATGTGGGTTCGCACCACTATGTAGGCGAACCCATATCTAGAAAACACGTGTTAACCTTAGAATAGGGTTAACATGTTGGCATACATGGGGGCCTACATATGACGTCCCATCAATGAACAATAATCGTATCATATAAATAGAGAATATAACCCTTTTAAAAGGGATACACACTAAAAACACTCAATAATTCAGTGCGAGGAGAGTGGACAGATTTCTGACCATCAAAAAACAAAAACTAAAATGACTCACCCCCTACGAGAATTTCCCCAGCAGTTTCCCATTGGGCCAGGCAGGAGGTTATGACATCAGCAATCAACCCAATGAGATGGACCTTTTTACTGGTTGGTTTGTTGACCGACTAGAAAATCTGGGCAACTTCAGGTCAAGCAGGTGCTTCCCATTCTTTTGATCTCAACACTCCCTCTGGTCAGGGACCATCATTTCCCTCTAATCAGAGAGCATCACCCACAACTATTTGGTTTGCAAGAGTAGCTGAGGTTGATGAAGGAACAGATGACCTAACAAAGTGACAGGTTTGAACAACAAAAATTGATTCAATAGGAATTACTAAGGCATAATAAAGAACCGAAAAGAAAGGTGCAATTTGACCATTCGATCTTCAGGACTATGTCACGCCTCTCTAGGAAGAGGATGTGGGAGCACATGCTGAGCCATGGCAGAACGAGATGGATGCTTTGTGTAGAGATGTGCGAGCATTGCACCCTGAAGTGTAAGACATGGACTGGCTGTTTTGTTTTAACAACCCATTGTCTCCAAAGGTAGCAATTGTAAGCCTACCAACCAAGTTTAAAGTCCTAAAAGAGATGTTCGAAGGTAGAAGGGATCCTCGGGCACATCTCATACAATATAATGATTATATAAATGTGTTAGGAGCTTTTGATGCAGCAAAATGTAAAGCTTTCTCAAAAACTCTTAGAGGAAGTAGGAAAGATTGGTATCTGTCTTTGCCACAGGGCTCCATTCAAAGCTTCTTGCAGCTGGGTCAGATGTTCTTGAAAAGATTTCGAGCCCATAGGATAATAATGAAAATTCCTATAGGTTTGATGTCAGTGAAACAAAGGGATAGAGAATCTTTCCAAGATTATGTCAAACGGTTCCATGCAGACACATTAAACACAAAGAACTTGGAGGACGAGTAGGTCATTAATGCCTTCATCATAAGAGTCTAAAATGAGCATATGTAATATTCGTTTACTAATAATAGGCCATAGAGGCTTTCAAACTTGTATGAGAGGGCGCATAAGTTTGCTGAGGCAGAGGAAATTAAAAGAGCAGCTCACAACACTTTTCAGAGGGATGAAAAATAATTTTGGGGTCATCAAAGAGTTCGCAACCAACAAGGTCCTCCTTCTCAGAGTCCGCGTGTACAAGGTGGGGGATAACATAGGAATTATTCATAAAATGAATCACCAAAAGCATTCCAGAGGCCTCAAGGTGAGCACACAATAAGGTATGTTTCTCATGGAAAATTTGAAGTTTATTCTCCCTTAAATGCTTTGCGTACCTAGATTCTTAATTAGGTCAAGAGTTTGGACACTTTTCCAAGCCCTACCTATGCGACGCAGTCAGTCAAGAACCAAATCGAGAGACAGATGTAATTATCACAATAACAGGGGGCACAAGACTGAGGATTTTTTCTTTTTGAAAGATGCTATAGAAGAGGCAGTTCGAAATAGCAAGTTAAAAGATTTTGTGGCTCAAGATGCTTTACCATCGAGTTAAAGTTTTCGGGGCATTGGTAAGGGTAAACAAAAGGTTAGAGGCATAATACATGTGATAATTGGTATAGATGAAGAGTGGGCAACCTCTAACATGAAGAGAAATGCTCATATTAGAAGTGTGATGTTGGTCAGTTTGCTGAAGAGGCTGCATCAAAAAGAGAAGTGGAAGCTAGAAATTAATGAAGAAGATGATGATTTAGTATGTGATAAGGAAGAAAATGACCCTATGGTTATATCAACAACTATAACAGGATTTGAGATTAAAATAATTTTGGTTGATAAAGGAAGTGTTGTGGAGGTGTTGACTTGGGATGCATATCAGAAGATGGGGTTGAAAGAAAAGGTTGTGAAAAAGGCAATCCCTTTCCGTGGTTTTGCGAATCATCCAGTCGAGGTGAAAGGGTGTATTACTCTACCTGTCACCCTTAGAGATGGCTAACACACCACCATAAGATATGTTTAGTTCTTTGTGGTAGATCATTCAATGGCTTACAATGCTATTTTTGGGTGTCCTATTATAAGAATAGCTAAAATAATGGTTGCCACCTTTTGTATAAAGATTAAATTCCCCACCAAGATAGGGATATGTTTCATGAAATTTGACCAATGAACAGCTAGGCAATGCCATATGTTGTCAATTAAGCAAACGCATGAGCAGGAGCTATAGGGTCAGAGTTCACAACATGCAGAGATGACTAGTTAGATTTTAGATTTGGATAGTCTAAATGTTAGAAGTG
The DNA here is from genome assembly GCA_025506655.1 of Gossypium rotundifolium. Classification (NCBI taxonomy): domain Eukaryota; kingdom Viridiplantae; phylum Streptophyta; class Magnoliopsida; order Malvales; family Malvaceae; genus Gossypium; species Gossypium rotundifolium. The sequence goes on from CP106725.1 coordinate 167,760,958, forward strand.
AGGAAAGAATTCACAAGCCAGAAGCAGCAAAAATCACGAAAACTTTGCAATTGTTCTATGATAACACAGATACGTTGGTAAGGATATTATCGAGATTAGTAAAAGAAGAAAATGAAGACTTAGTACAATGTTTGAGGGAGAATTCAAATATTTTTGCATGGTCAGCTGCGAACATGCCTAGTGTGGATCCTCAAATGATTGTCCATCGATTAAACATGTCCCCTAAGTTCAAATCGGTTAAGTAGAAAAGAAGAAGATTTGCTCCACAGGTTGTGGAGGCCATTAAGTAAGAGGTAGGAAAGCTGCTTTAGGTGGGATTTATCAGGGAGGTGGTGTTACCCAAATTGGGTGTCAAATGTTGTGATGGTGAAGAAGGGCAATGGAAAATGGAGAATGTGCATTGATTTTACTAGTCTTAAGAAGGCTTGCCCGAAGGATAATTTTCTTTTTCTATCAATTGACAAACTGATAGACACGTTATCAAGCCAAAGGGTCATGAGTTTCATGGATGCATTCTCAGGGTATAATCAAATTTCCATGGCTCCAAAAGATTAGGATACAACCTTTGTCACAGAAGATGGCTTGTTCTACTATCAAGTTATGCCTTTTGGGTTGAAGAATGCAGGTGCCACCTATAAGAGGTTGGTTAATAAAATTTTCAAATAGCAGATTAGTTGCAGTGTTGAGGTTTACGTAGATGACATGTTAGTAAAAAGTTCTACTTTGAAGGGACATATTGGGGATTTGGCTAAAGCTTTTGCTATTCTGCAAGCCTATAACATGAATTTAAATCTAGAGAAATGCACTTTTGCTGTAAGAGCAAGGAAATTCTTAGGCTTCATGGTTTTAGAAAGAGGCATATAAGGGAGCCCTGAGGAATTTGGGTCATTCTAGTTATGCTTCCCCCAAAGACTATTAAAGACATTCATTGCCTAATAGAGAGGGTGGTCGCTAATAGCCTCCTGACATACCAACGTTGAGAGTATTAATACTACTATAAAATATATGGAATTGAGGCGGTGTCCACAAGTATACAAGTTAGGTTGTAATATAATTTGTTTACAACGAAACACTTTGTAATTATTCCGAGGATTGTACCTAAGGGATTGTAGTTTGGGAAAAACTACTATTAAGCCAATTACAAAAAATAACTGCTAATCTACTTGAGTTACGAATTAGTAGTGTTAATCTAAAAATAGAATGATAATGATAATAACCAAATAAATTGAACTAAACCTATATCTACTTCTAAGTTCTTGTATCGTCTTCTCTTATTCCTTGTTTCGACTATGCGAGTTCCTTTAGCCCAGACCCAATTATTTTACCTAATTAATTATTGATGTAGTGTTTTAATTAGTTGGTTACTAATTAACCTAGTAAGGCTTTTTAGCCTTCTACTAACCTAACTAGTAGTCAAGAACTACTCACCTCTAGATGACATAGTTCAAGCCAGGGTAGGGTAAGGTTTTCATGGGTAGACAATACAGGTTTCGAGTTAATTCCTTCCTATATAACTTCCTAAGGCCATCAATCTTAGGGTTTAAGTTCCTCCTTTCTTAACCATAGATCTACTAATTGATGCTTGGTAGGAAATATTTATTTCAAGTTAATTCCTACCCAAATGACTTCCTATGGTTGTCAATCTTAGGGTTTAATTGCACTCAACAAGATCTAACCCAACCAAATTAAACTATACCTGCCAATCAATTAATTAGGTTAATACATTTGAAATGTGTGAAATATGTATAAAGCACAAATTGATTCTAATCGTTACACAAACATTCAATTAACGATTTTAAAAAAAGAAATATAAAGAATAAAATAAAAAAAAGATGCTCATGGATTTATCGATGAAAGTGTGGCTCTATAACTATCTCCGCTTGCAAAAGTCTCACTTCAGAATAGGTTCTTCCATTACATGAACATAAAATAAACTAAGTAAAAACTAATAACGAAATAAAAACTTAATAATAATTATTGTCTCCTTCAAATTGTGTGTTTAAATTGATTACAATGGCCTTTATATAGGCTAAACTTGGAATATTAAAGTGCCTAAACTATCCTTTAAGTACTTAGAATTTGACTAGGGAAAATACTCCTAATTTCCCTTAAAAAATGCAGTTGCTCGCGTGCAAAGACTTTTGGGCCGCGCAGAAGCTGTGTTGCAACAAAGGCCTACGGTGTTGCAACATTGGCTTCGGTGTCACGACATAGCAAACAATTTCCCTTTAAGACTTGTTTTTGCTTCTGCCTTCAATGTTGCGACAACAATGTCTTAGTGTCACAAAATATGTAGGTTTTGATTCGAATATGCATCTTTAGCTCCTGATTTGTCCTACAAGATCATGTAACCTTATTTATATATCTAAGATGTAATAAAGACTACTAAAAATCATAAATTACTACTTCAAGTATGAAAACCTAAATATATACTAAGATCTTTGATTTACTATTATATAAACTACAATTATATGTAAAAAATGATGTAAATAATAGTGTCATTCAGGGCAGATTAGTCGCACTCAATAGGTTTGTCTCCAGAATGGTAGATAAGTTCTTACTTTCTTTAAGGCCTTAAGAACTTCTTTTAGTTAGACAAAGGAATGCTAGGTTGCTTTTGAAAAGCTCAAGTTGTACCTCACATCTCTACCACTTCTGATGCCTCCTCGAGTGGGGGAGACTCTTTATATTTATTTGACAACCTCTAAAGAAACAATGGCAACAATCTTGATCATGACAAAAGGGGTTCGCCAATTTTTAGTGTACTATGTTGGCAAAATGTTGCAGAATGATAAACAAAGGTACTCAAAGACAGAAAAACTCATTTTTTCTTTAATAGTGGCAACTATCAAGTTGCAACCATACTTTCAAGCCCATCTTGTGACAGTCTTGACAAACCAATCCATCAAAGACAAGGTGTCTAGAGTAGATACCTCAAATGGAATGAACAAGTGGGGAATTGAGCTAGTAGAATTTAGAATAGAGCATGCCCTGAGAACAGCAATCAAAGCTTATATCTTAGTCGATTTCATGGTGAAATCTTTTGAGATGTCTTGCTCCCACTAAAGCTAAATATGTTATGAGAGAGATACATGAGAGAATATGCAAGTGATCATCTGGGTGGAAGATTGTTAGCACAGAAGGTTCTCAAGCAAAAATATTACTGGCCAACTGTACAAAAAGAAACATATCACATGGTTTGCACTTGTGATTCCTATCAGAAACATGCTCAAGTGCAAGCCTCTACAAGTAATGTCTGGTCCTTCGCCATTTGTAAATTGGGAAATAGATATTTTGGATCTATTTCCAATCACCATGACTTAGAATAAATTTATAGTTTTAGCTGTGGATTATTTTACCAAGTGGATAATAGTTGAAACTCGAGCTATAATCACAAAGAGACAAATAGAGTCTTTTATGTAGAAATCCATTGTTTGTAGGTTCGACATTCCACATTTGATTATAACAGATAATAGAACCTAGTTCTAGAGAAAATTCAAGAACTTTTGTAAGGACCTACAAATTGCTCTCGCTCAAAGCTCTGTAAAAACTACCCAAACAAATGGCCAAGTAGAGACAATGAACAAGAAAATTTTAACAACTTTAAAGAAAAAAAGGTTGATTAGGCCAAAGTTTTCTGGTTAGAAGAGCTACCAAGAGTTATATGGGCTATACGAACCTCTCCTTACACAGAAACTAGAGAGACAATATTCTCACTGCTGTATGGGGCAGAAGTGATAATCTCTACTGAGATAGGACTACGATCTCACAGGACATCTCATTTTGATGAATGTGCCAACCAAAAGGCCATTGGGCTCAACTTAAATCTTATTGATGAAGTTATAGAGACAAAAGAAATCAAGAATGTTGTGTGAGCTCAACAAGTAACTCGATACCATAACTCCATAGCAAAGAACAAGCAGTTTTAAGTGGGCGATCTAGTTTTGAGAAATACTGAAGCTAATTTCCCAGCATCACAACAAGAAAAATTAACCTCTAATTAGGAGGTATCCTACAAATTTGTCGAAAAATATGTTATTCAACTTACAGAATAGCAAAAATGGATGACCCTGTTCTACCTCGTACATGGAATGCACTCCATCTAAAAAAATATTATATATGAATGTTCTACTCTCTTTTTCAATACAGATACACTTTAAAATGTTATTTAGTTTGTTTATCATGAACAACTCGTTGATTTAATATCACAGCTGATACTATTAAGGCTCGCTGATTTACGATCATAGTCTAAGTCCATTTGATTTACTATCATGAATAATTTTATCTGAGTTAGCGATTTTCTATTGTTGCTCCAAACAAATCGCTGATTTAAGATTACAACTGATATTATTAAGGCTCGCTGATTAATGATCACAACCTAATTTCATTTGATTTACTATCATGAAAAATTTCATCAAAGTTGGCTGATTTCCTATCGTTGCTCTAAACAGTTCGCTGATTTAAGATCACAACTGATATTATTAAGGCTCACTGATTAACGATCACAACCTAAGCTCATTTGATTTATTATCATAAACAATTTTTTCGAGTTAGCTAATTTTCTATCATTTCTCCAAACAACTCATTAATTTAAGATCACAACTAATATTATTAAGGCTCACTGATTTAAGATTACAGTTTAAGTTCATTTGATTTACTATCATGAACAATTTTATCTGAGTTAGTTGATTTTCTATCACTGCTCCAAACAACTCGTTGATTTAAGATCAAAACTAGTACTATTCAAGCTCGCTAATTTACGATCACAACTTAAGTTCATTGATTTACTATCATGAACAATTTAATCTAGTTAGCTTATTTTCTATCGCTACTCCAAATAGTTTGCTGATTTAAGATCACAACTAACATTGTTAAGGTTTGCTGATATACGATCACAACTTAAGCTTATTTGATTTACTATCATGAACAATTGTCTCTGGGTTAGCTGATTTTCTATCGCTATCTTGAACAACTTGCTAATTTTGATTCCTAATTCAAACAAAATCACAATCAAACACTACAAGGTTTCAACAAAAAGAAAAGATTTTTCTTTCCATTTCAAAATAAAAACAGTAAATACAATCAAAATAAGGAAGTCATGAGTTAGCATTTGTATCCTGGGGGTCGACGAGCTCTTTATCTTCTCCTTCCTCCACTCCTTCGTTAGCATCCTATTCATACCCAACAGTGGAAACTACATTGGTCTCAGCAAGAGTATCAACAAAATAAAGTCTACTGGAATTATTTCACTCTTCTACAAATTCCTCCCGAGCGGCTCTAGAGGGAAGGTGAATATTAAAGTCCAATTGAGCACCTCTAAGGTGACTGAAAGTATCGAAGTTTACCTTGCGAGCATCGAAAGGACCGCTAACCACTTGAGCATATAACAAGAAATTAGATTTTAAATTTGGCAAATAATCCTAAAAAATTTGAATGGTATCGGCTTTGTACTTCTCTAATGCCTCTTCATGACTCTTTGCCAGATTAGCCATGACAAGTTTATGCTGCTCATCCATGCTTTTCATAGTCACCTCCAAAACAGTCTTATCACATTTCTCACCTACAACTTCTCCATGCAATTTTTTAATATTTTTCAACAAGAGTGAGACGGTCCTATAACCTCCTATGCTGCTCCACTAATTTTTTATTTTCTTCATCCAAATGCTTATATAGTTCGCGAGTCCTTTCAAACGCCCCCATGGTAGACTGATAAGCATTTTCAATTTATATATTCTTTACTTCCTCTTCCTTAATACCCTCAGTGAGCCCATACTGACCATACCAGCTTCAGCCAAGGATACTTGAAAAGACAGTATAAACTTTTTCAAGGAAGGTTTCCTCACATAGCTGAACGATGCAAATGGACAAACATGTTGTTTTGCTTCTTTGAACATGTAATTTTTCCAATATTTGTTCACCTTAATAGGAAAATAAGGAAACTTCTTCATATTCTGGTGCTCGCGCCATGAAAATAATGTTTGTGACTCACCACTAGAAGACATAAACTTATTGGAACCCTAGGAGGGTCATGATAAACAATTACCCTAAATGTGTCTTCAAATGGTGGTCTTGCTCGAGGTGGAGATATAGTAGGGAATGAACCACGAGAGGAATTGTAACAGTAGTTGCCACATCACCAGATGTTGCAGCGCGATCCTTCCTTTTCTTTCGGTGAAGGTCCTTTATTGGATTGCCTTCATCTTCACTACTTAATATAATGTTGGCAGCTCCAGCAATAGTCTTTTGTTTCTTTCAATTACTTGCACTCCCTTCCTTAGTAGAAGTACTAAATGGACCACTTTACACATTTTGCATAAAGGATTGAACATTCATGTATTCAATGATTTTCTTGGATAAACTTGTGAATTCTCCTAAATTCTCTTGAACAACGCGAACTATGCCTTATTACCAACAATTCTATTATTAGCACCAGGAGATACCATAAGGGGGTTCGCACCACTTTCTTAATCCTCTGCAGGTTTAGAGGACTATAGACGAGGCTTTAATTTACAAAAGGTATAAAAATAATTTTTATTCTTTCCTAAAAGAATAAGCCCTAAATCATCAGTGGCTCCATGTGGCCACGTGAACTACGGGCAACACAATCATGGTGTCTGCACCATTGTGATCATCAATTGGCCGCCATCTATTAGGGCTTAGATTTACGACACAGTGCTGAAACACATTACTAACAATTAACACTTCTTCAAAATATTTTACGTGACCTCTGCGAAGCCTATAATATTGTGTCTACCTTACTTAAGATATAATATCTCGTTTTCGTAGGCACATATTCTTACTAGGAATGGACCATTCGGTTGGAAAATCAAAACTAGCTCCAAACTTGTACTTGACCCGTATGTATTTATAGCGATTTAGGCAAAGGTTCGAGGACCAGTTGGAGATAATTGATTCCACTCCTTCGCGAGGAGTAAAGTCAAACAAACCCACTGAGCCTCCTCGATTTCACGATTTGCATTTATATAGATTCTAGAAAACAACGATCAACAACATCTCCTCTCACCAACTACATTCGATGAAATATGTAACACCCCTATACCCGGTCCGATTGTATAGACCCGGTATAAGACTATTACATTTGGTCCAAAATGGTTTTGGCTAGACACTATTTAATTTAAGCATTTATACATAGTATTTTAACTTATTTAACTAAATTTTTTTTAATATAAACGTGTGGGGTCATTATTGGATGTTAGATTATGTTTGGAAATGATTCAACAATATTTCTACTCAAAACAGGGGAAAAATATCGATACCAATGACAAAAACGATACCAAAATCACATTCTGTTTTGGAAATTTTGTATTTCATAGTTGGGTATCAATACATATACCCTTGGGTAAAATTTGGCAAAAATCAGTTTAAAAGTTCACTAAAAACCCTGCAATATATATATTCTTCTCAACACTTAAGACCAATTCAAAATATATTAAAATAACTTAAAACTACTCCAAATCAATCATAATCATCATATTAGCAAACCACATTTGCAAAGATACTTATAATTTCAATAGTTCATTTAGAATTAAAATACTTCAAGTAAAACCAAAATAGATAGAGTTTCAAGAGTTTTTATTTTAGTCCCTAACACATGGGAATACATTTGGTCTACCTATGTACATGCCATTTTAATTCAAAATATGATACCTACTCTTGAAGCTTTTGAGGATGTGATGAGATGAGAGATCTTCTAACCCGACTCCACCTCTTCGAGTCTAACTGTTCCTATGCATTAAAAAATAAACGCGTTAAGCTGGTGAAGGCTTAGTAAGCATCACAAGAATAAATAGGTAAATGAGTCGTAACAAAATATTTTAAACTTATTCAATTAATACATATTTACACACATACAAGTTTCTTCAACTATACCTTACTTTAATAAAATTTAACTTACCTTTTGTAAGTTATCAAACTTACCTCAACTCATTGGTGATTCACTTTTATTCACAACTCATATTCTTAGCCCAAAGTAGACTTTATAGAACACACTGGATATACAGAATAAATACAGAGGTGCATTAATATGCACTATTGAACAGAGAGCATGAATGTGCTAAACTGAGATCACTAATGTGCTAATAATCAGAGAGTGCGCTAAGGTCCCTTAATGGCATGCCACTAATATCCTTGTAGTTCTAAATTCCGTCTACTTAGGCATTAAAGCTGAATTTCATACATTTAAATACTTTACATAAATATTTCGAAAAATATTTCTCATTTCTCCATCATCGACAATCTACTCCCCATTTCACAAATCACAAATATTACACCTTTTTCACACATATACTTTTACCACAACATCATTACTTAGTGTTCAAACAATATACCATTTCATATTCTCCACCTATAAGTTTCTTTACAATTTCATAATTTCATAATCTAACTTTTTTTATCTATTTTCAAATTTAAATATATATTTTACATTTCTACTCTAAGTAATCCCATACTACAATATAAGCATTTAAATAAAAATAATTTAAAAATCTTGTAGTACTTAAAAAATTGAGATGATGTATTTTCTTCTTCCTTCACTCCTTAGCCTTCTCTTTCCTTTTTCTTCAATTAGGTCCTCTCCTTTTTTTTTCTCTTCAATTTCATATAAAACATATAACATTTATATGTTAAAAAAAAAAACACAATCAAGTGACTTTCCTACAATATTTAATAAAATATACATGTATGGTATGATAATTTCATCATTTCTTACCTTAGCTCTTTGATTTTTACTAAGGAAATTTCAAAGAAAAATAAAGGTTTGAAGCTTGGATGGTTCAACTATGATGGAAGGACATGAAGGGAATTAAAAGAAAAGTTGGACAAAACTTAGGGGAAAGAAGTGACGGTTTGGATTGTGAAAAGATGATATATATTGTCATCTTTTCTCCCACTTTCTACACCATTCCACTAAAATATCTCACCTTTTTAATTAAAATGGTCAAATTGCTACTAAGTCCTTAAGCCATCCATCTTTTTTTACTTTTACCCATCATCATTACACCTAATAAATTTCTTCTTGGCTAATTACCACTTTGTCCTTCCTCATCTTTCATATTTCCTAGTATGACTCATACAACACTTTGGTTAAATTTCTTTTTAATCCTTCCTTCCTTTCCTCTACTATTATATATCTTCTATCTTAATACTTTTTCCACTTTGGCCACAACAATTTCTTTATTCTTTCAACTAAATCAATGTATCTATTTTGAAATTTCCTATCTAAACATTTTTTTCTAATTTCTTATTGGATCTATATACTTCCTAATTTAATACTCATAATTCCTATTTATTATATTTCAAAAATTTTATACTAATTCTTGACCCGATCCATCAATGTACCTAACCCCGAGTTAAAATGCAAATGTTACAAAATAGGCCATGGTGACCTACCATGAGAAACAAATAATTGTTCGGTTATTGTAACACCCCAAACCCGGCCCATGAGCCCTGACCGGATCTGGTATGTCACAGGGTAAAAACGTTTTGAAAGATTTTGATGTGTGATGAAAATCTGAAGAAAATATGTTAAAGTTATAAAACAGTGTTTGATAAAACTCAGAAGGGTTTGTTTTTTTTTTTTTCAAACTTGGTTGTGTTGAAAACCTTTGATCATTCAAAATTTAAAGAACTTTCAAAACCATGGTTGACTTGGTGAATTTTGCTACCCGATGGTAACATCTTTGAAAACCCATAAAAGTTATTAAATTTGAAAATGTTACTTTTAACCGATTCACTTAAAATTTATAATTTCATTTGTAATATAGTATAAGTAAAATAAAACAACTATATAAACATCCAAATAATAATTAGCGGCCTTATTACAATCCAAAATAAGAATTTAGTAAATAAACAAACTTAAACCTGTATTAAATAAATCCAAATCCAAGGAACAAGCATGGTCACCTCGAGTCCTCTCCCACTCCATCTCCGCGATCTACTCATCTGCAAAATAATATGGAAAGAGGTGAGTCACCAAGACTCAGTGTGTAAATCCCCCACCCGGAAATGTAACTCATACACAAATTATTAATAGACATGCAAACATGCAACCAAACTAACCATCCGTACTCCTTTAACTACCCCATGTGGCCAAAACCACTGGTGGTCAAAACCACTGGTGACTAAAGTCACAAATCAAGTGATGGGGCCAACCCATCGTGTGGTCAAAACCAATCGATGACCATAGGTCACAATTTATCAATATGTGGTCAAAACCACTGGTGGTACCAAACCACCGGGACTTAGTCACAATTTATCAACGGTGTGGTCAAAACCACTGGTGACCGAGGTCACAATTAATCTGATGGGGCCAACCCATCTTGTGGTCAAAACCATCGTGACAAATCCATAGAGATCATCCCCCTCCTCTCATTAATCCCACCATCATCATGCTTACATAACCAATATCATAGTCCCATATATCATGCATTTATGTATAGCATAGCATTCAACAGCATATGATGGTATACACAAACATATATCATAGATCACGTAATAGGGGACTTACCTAGAATCCATGCTTATGCCCACAAGGCAAAGTTACAACACGAGAGGTTATACAACAACATAATAAACGGTCTATGCTAATAAAGTGTGTAAGAGTTTACACACCTGTTTAGCCGTAGATCTAAGGGGAAATCCCGAATCAATGTGATATCACAAAATCCCGAAAGTAGTCCCGTATTGCTTCTACAATCGGCAAACACCCACCTTTAGATCTAATAGCCATTCGGCTATACTAATAATCCCGAAGGATATGTCGTACTCGAAATAACACTCACCTTGGTTGCTGATTTGGTCTCCTACCAAATCCCAAAACTGCACTTATTCCTGAAATCATTGAATCCTTATATGGCACATGTTAGTTTCGGTATTAGGCATTAATTCTTAACAAATGGCCCTTGGCCGAAACTATCTATTACTTACCAAAATAGATTGAAATCCTTAAGACTTCACAAAGCCCCTTAATGTTACCTACACACAAGAGAACACATCACCATCATCTTAAGAACACATTCTACCAACCTTACCAAGGCCTATTCTTACTTTCAAAGACACTAAGAGGAAAAGAAAAGAAACCGAATGTTAGAGTGACACACTTACCACCCTTTGAAATTGACAGCACCTTACTTAGGGGGATTCGGCTTATGCCCTTTATGGTAGGGGATATTCAGCTAGCAACACAAATGGTAGGTGAAATTTTGGATAGAAGAGGGGTGGTAGATTCGGCCAATAAGGAATTAAAGAAGAAAGGAATTTTGGAGAACCTTAAGACCAAGAGAACTAGAGAGAATTCAACACAAATTGGGAAGAAAGAAAATAAGTTTTCGGCACCCCCCTCACTTGGCTGAATATGCCATCACAAAGAGCCCTTCATTCAGCCACCTCTCCCTTTATTTTTTTGTGATAATTCTTATCTTTTGATTATCACCTATTTAGTTAAATTAAATATAATACCTATCTTCTATCCCCTCATTTATCACCTCTTCAAAATAAAAAAAGAAATAAAATAAAAATAATAATAATCACTCTTCTTAGCCGAATAAAACAAGGTTTATCCTTATCAAAATAAGAGTCCCACATGCAAGCCATCAGCTCCCTCTCCCATTCACGCCAGTTTGTAAAAAAAAATAAAGTACCAACTGCTGCTCCCTTGGTTCGAACATGGGACCTAATGGAGCAAACTGCCCAACACCTCTAACCATTCTACCAAGGAGTGACTTTGTGACATAACCTCGTCACAAATTCTTTTAAGAGTTCCTTCGCTAGCTTCCCTTTGCTTTAACGCTGAAGCAAAATAAAAACACCCATTGCTGCCCATGCTACTCAAACATGGGACCTCACCGCCATGACCCTTTACAACGTTCCATGCCACTCTTCTACATCGACTTTCATGTCCATAATCCTCGCCATTTATTTTTAAGGCCTACCTAGCCCATCACCCTACATATAACGAAAAAATAAAATTCCAAGCCCACTCCAAAGAAATAACCCAAGACCTGCCAAGCGTCACTTCCAATTTCTTAAGTGGTGCCCAACGCCACTTCTTCCAACCAACTCCTTGTGTCATGCTTCTCCAAATTTTCTCTTAACCCCTATCTCACCTAGCTCCCTCCTCTTAAGCATTAAAAGAAATTTTCACTAAGCCGCACCCAGCCCGGGTTATTTCTAGACCTAGAACATGCTTAGCAATCATAGTATTCATTTCTTTTCAAGCAAGCAAATGCAAATAATTAAGTTTCAGACAACCCTAATTTAGGATGTTACAGCTTCTACCCCATTAAAAAGAATTTTGGCCTCAAAATTACCTCGGATCAAGAGTGGGGTATTATCGCCAGATCACATCCTCTGCTCCCATGTGGCCTCCTCCGCACCATGGTTTCGCCATAGCACTTTTACCAAGGGTAATGACTTCCTCCTTAAAACCTTGACATCTCGATCCAAGATTTGTATTGGCTCCTCCTCGAAAGACAAGTTCGAGTTCACCGCAATTTACGCAGAATCGCACAACGTGTGATGGATCGACCAATAGCGCCAAAGATCGAAACGTGGAAGACGTCATGGATCCGCTCAATTCTCACCTGCAACTCAAGTCGGTAAGCCATCGTCCCACACGCTTCAACACTGTGTACCCGATGAATCTAGGCCTTAGCTTGCCCTTTCGGCCAAACCTCAAAGACCTTCTTCCAAGGTGATACCTTCAAGAAGACCTTATCGCCATCAGATATTCAACCTCTCCGCGCTTAAGATCGGCGAGGATTTCTCCTGTCCGACGCCTCCTTAAGACGAGCCCAATTACTCTAACCTTATTCTCCGCTCCGCCACTAACTCGACCCAACATCCGCCGCTCTCCTAGTTTCGTCCAACATGTAGGAGTATCGGCATTTCACCATCTGATTGCCTCGCATGCGGTGCCATCTCAATACTCGCTGATAACTATTGTTATAAGCTTAACTCACCAAAGGTAGGTACTCCTCCCAACTACTACTAAGTCTAAAAGACAGCCCTTAACATGTCTTTCAACACTTGGATTACCCTCTCGATTGTCCATCGATCGCGGTTGAAAAGCCGCGGCGAATTCAACCTCGTGCCTAACTCCTGATGTAAGGCCTTCTAAAATCTCGAAGTGAATCGAGGATCCCGATCTGAGATAATGGACACTGGAACTCCATGCAACCGCACTATCTTTGCTATATACATCTTGGCTAACCTTTGAAGCGAGTAGTCAACCCTTACTGGTATGAAATGGGCCGACTTGGTCAATCGGTCCACTATCACCCAAACTACATCTTTCTTCTCACGGCGTGGGAAGCCCACTTACAAAATCCATAGTAATCTCCTCCCACTTCCATCGTGGGATCTTTTATCGGTCAGTAATGTACCACGATGGCAATTGATACTCACCTTAACTTGTCGGCATGTCGACACTTGCCCACTAACTCTTAATTCTCGCTAAGACCCGGCCACCAAAATCGCTCCCTTAAATCCGATGCATCTTGTCGCTTCTCGAGTGCATAGCGATGCATCGCTATGAGCTTCTTTAAGGATTCACCGCCTCAAATCATCATCCTTAGGCATGCATACTCTCCTCGAAATACAACACTCCATCACTACCCAAGTCGAACCCTTCTACCACCGCTCAGACTTGCAACCTCCGAAAGTGCTCGAACTTCGTCGGTTATCCGCCTTTCTTTGACCTCATCAATTCAAGACGGCTTCACTTACAACTCGCCAAAGGCTCCCATCCTCATAGAGACTTAGGTAAGCAAACATTGCTCAGAACCGCTACCACCTTACGGCTCAATGCATCACCACTATATTAGCATTACCCGGATGGTATTCGATTGAGCAGTCATAGTCCTTCAGCAACTCAATCCACCTCCGCTGCCTCAGATTTAAATCTTTCTGAGTCAAGAGGTACTTCAGACTTTTGTGAACTGTGTACACTACCGACTTCTCCCCATACAGATAGTGCCTTCAAATCTTCAAGGCGAAAACCACAAAGACCAATTCCAAATCATGTGTCTGATAGTTAGCTTCAGAAGGCTCAACCGCCGTGACGCATAAGCAACCACCTTCCTTCTTGCATCAAGACACACCTAAACCGGTATGCGATGCATCGTAATACACAAGGAATTCCTTTCCTACCTCCGATCAATTAAGATCGGTGCTTCGTGAAGATCCTCTTCACTTATCGAAACTCTCTGTCGCTTCTCAAACCGCATAAAATGTAACTCCTTTCCTCAAGAGCTTAGTCAATCTGCCGCGATTAAGGAGAAATTTTCCACGAATCTCCTATAATATCATGCCAACTCCAGAAAACTCTAAATTTTTGTAACCGACTTTGGTGGTTTCCATTCCAATACTGCCTCAATCTTACGGGATCCACCTGATTCCTCACCAAACAACATGCCCTAGAAAAGTTACCTCCTGCCGTAACTCACACTTGTTTGAATTTGGCGCATAACCTGCTTTCTCCTTAGAACTTGCGAGAACCACATGGAGATGTGCATCATGCTCCTCCTCAGACTTCGAGTACACCAAAATGTCGTCTATGAATACCACAACGAACGAATCCAGATAGGGTTGAAAAACTCGGTTCATCATGTCCATAAACGCGACCGGTGCATTCGTCAAACCAAAAGGCATTACCCAAAACTCGTAGTGTCCATACTAAGTACGGAATGCCGTCTTATAGACATCAGCCTCCTTAACCTTAAGTTGATGGTACCCTGACCTAAGGCCGATCTTAGAGAACACCGATGCAACCTTGAGTTGGTCGAACAAATCATCAATCCTAGGCAGCGGATACCTATTCTTTATTGTCAGCTTGTTCAGCTGTCGATAATCTATGCACATCCTCATCGCTCCATCCTTCTTCTTGACAAAAGCACTAGAGCTCCCCAAGGCGATACACTTGGTCGGATGAACCTCTATCCAACAATTTCGGATCTCAGGCCTTCAACTCTACCAATTCTTTCAAGCCATCCGATATAAAGCTATAGATATCTGCGCAGCTCCGGGTAACAAGTCTATACCAAATTCAACCTCACGGTCCGGAGGTAGACCCGAAAGTTCCTCTGAAAACACATTAACATAATCCCTTACGGTCCGGACATGTCTCATAGCTACACCCTTAGCTTCCAAAGCACAGACATGCACTACATACGCTTCACAACCTTTCCTAACCATCTTTTTCGCCTTCAATGCAGAAACCAGATTAGATAGGTAATCTCTCTTTTTACCTATCATCACCACCTCATCACCTTCCACTTGCCTTTATTGCCATACGCTTAGTCGCTTCAATCCAAAGCTAGCTCGATACTTTACTAGCCAATCCATCCTGAGGATTAGGTCGAACTCCCAAAATGGTAGTTCCATCAAGTCAGCCAAGAACACAACCCCTTGGAGTTCTAAGCGTACATTCCTATAGAGTTTACTTACTTCTACAGAGTGACCTGTAGGGCTTAATACGGTCATCTTCCTAGAAGTAAGCTCGAGTCTAAGTGTAGAGTTTTCACCACGCTACTAGCAATGTACGAGTGAGTTGAGCCAATGTCAATTAAGGTACTATAGGTACACCAAAGATAAAAACATACCGGTTATGATGTTCGGTCGGCCGCTCTCCTCTTGACGCCTCGTGGCATAGACCAAACCAAAGTTGCCTAGCCTCAAGACCACCAAGATTCCTCCCTCGGTGCCCCACTTAACTCTGCCAAGACCATTACCTCCTCTTCCCGCACTACGACCTCTCGGTGGGTCGTTGGTTATCCCTCCTATTCTTGCACGATCCCGATTCTCCGATCTCAAATTTAGCGCCTTTTTCGAGACAATCTCTAACTCGATGTTCCATGGACCCACATTCAAGCATCCCCGATTACCATTCCAACACTCTCCGTGTGAGACTTCCCACACCGAGCACAATTGTATGCCATTGAGGATTAGCAGCAAAGAATGTGCCTAGCGACTTTATCCGACCCACCAAACCTTATCCTCTTCTCATGATTACCGAGAACCTCAAGATCCAGAGCTCCTCTTATTCCAACTCCTATCCTGATTCTGCCTAACCGACTGTCTTACCCTTTCAGTAACTTTTGATTTCTCCACTAGGACAGCGAACTCCCATTCCTGCTGTGGAGCTATCATCATCCTCAGCTCATCTATCAGCTCATCCTCAAATCTAACACAATGTTCATGCTCGGTACCCACAATACCACGAGCATACCTACTCAACCAGAGAAATTCGGGCTCATACTCTGCCACTGTCTTATTACCCTGAACCAGGTTTAAGAAAGCCTTCCACAAGATCCACGTAGCTAGTTCCTACATATTTCTTTTGGTAAGCGACCTTAAAGAACTCCCATGTGAGGTCTTCCGCTATCGCTCCATCCTCACGGTGAGCCACCACCGATATGACTCATCCCAAGCGTAGAGATTATACCTTCAACTTCTCCTCACCAGTAAAATCCAGTCACCCATGATCCTCTCTGGATTCCAACCAATACTCCGCCAAGACTGGTGCCACCTGTAAACTCCTCTAAACACCTCTCGCTCATTGGCCCGAGTCGCTCAACCACGATTTACGGGCCCCGCACTGCTACCGCTTTCAGAACTCATTCCAAAACTCGTAGTACGCCTTGGGATACTACATCGTTAGCACCGGTCCGGTCTTGAAACTCGCCGCCACGATCGACAGATCCAAGATCTCATTTCCGCACTCCATGACCGCACCTCCCGGGTTCGACAAGGTCATCCTTCCCCTACCATGGCCACGCGGTGGACATCCATGACCTCTTAAAATTATTCTCGTTCGCGTTTATCTGATTAAGAATTTTATGCATTAATTATACTGTTCACTGTTTACCCACGAGCAATTTTATGAGAAATAATTTTTAAAGTGATTCTTCCGAAATCGAATCTACCTATAGTTCCAGCTTGCACTTATCTCCGGTTCTAAGTACATCCATCACACAAACATCATTCACAGACCATAGCTAACGTGTAGAGCCTTTTCAACATTTCACTATCCGGGGGTATTTTCGTAATTTTAACCTACAGGGGTATTTTTGTAATCTTTCCAAAAATAGAAGTTCTCAAATGATTTTGTCAAAAAGTATTTTGGAACTTTTAAATTCCCAGGGTATTTTGAAAAATTTTGAAAATCGGAGGTATTTTGGTGATTTTGAAGCTCGGGGGTATTTTGGTAATAAACCAGGGTAACTTTGTAAAGTTTGATAATTTCCGGTATTTCCAAATGTTGCAAAACTTTGAAGGTTCTTTTGAGAATTTGTTTTCCAAGTTGATGGTGTTGCAAAATTTTTGAAGATCGTATCATTCGGTAATTTTGTAGGTTAGGGAAATTTCGTAATTTTATCACTAGGTATTTTAGTAATTTTTTTATAATCGGGCATTTTCATAAAAAGATTTCCAAAATTTGGTTCTAATTGATTTCACAAAGAAGGATATTTTGAAAATTTTCTATTTGGAAATTTTTCATCTTGAGGTATTTTGGTAGTTTACAAGTCGAGGCATTTTGGTCATTTTTCAAATTGAGGGGTATTTTGGTCATCATTTTTTAAATCAAGGTTTTAATTACTTCAAAAGCAAAACGACTAGTCCCTTTCGGGTTTTAGTTATCAAGTTCACTTGTGAGCACGCCATCTCGCCTAGGATGAGTCATTACCACGCACTGTGTAGGATTCAAGTGAGTAGGAGGTGAGTCACTAGGATCGCTTAAATACCGTGCTCCCAATCGAATCCAATCCTAGACATGCGATAACGATTGCCACATCCCTTGCTCAAGGACAACTCATGTGGTTGTTTAGGGAATTATTAAATCTTATGCATTGTTTGTTGGGGTACGCTAACCCTATGGTTCAACAATTCCTTACTCTAATATTCTACGCTCCCAAGTTACCTATTTACCCTTATCAAGTATTCACGTAAATAGATAGAATTACTTACCCGCGGATTGGTGCGGAGACTCGGTGCCATGCTCGTTCAAACCATAAACAGCTTCCCAAAACATTCCAATAAGGCCTACTAACAAAAACAAAACATTTTGGGCCTTGGGCCCCACAAATGAAGTTTTGAACTGGCTCAGATACCAAAAATGCAACACCCCAAACTCGCCCATGAGCCCCGACGGATCCGGTATGTCACGGGTAAAATGTTTTGAAAGATTTTGATGTGTGTGAAAATCAAGAAAATATGTTAAAGTTATAAAACAGTGTTTGATAAAACTCAGAAGGGTTTATTTTTTTTTTTCAAACTTGGTTGTGTTGAAAACCTTTGATCATTCAAAATTTAAAGAACTTTCAAAACCATGGTTGACTTGGTGAATTTTGCTACCGATGGTAACATCTTTGAAAACCCATAGAAGTTATTAAATTTGAAAATGTTACTTTTAACCGATTCACTTAACATTTATAATTTCATTTGTAATATAGTATAAGTAAAATAAAACAACTATATAAACATCCAAATAATAATTAGCGGCCTTATTATAACCCAAAATAAGAATTTAGTAAATAAACAAACTTAAACCGTATTAAATAAATCCAAATCCAAGGAACAAGCATGGTCCTCGAGTCCTCTCCTACTCCATCTCCGCGATCTACTCATCTCGCAAAATAATATGGAAAGGGTGAGTCACCAAGACTCAAGTGTAAATCCCCACCCTAAATGTAACTCATACACAAATTATTAATAGACATGCAAACATGCAACCCAACTAACCATCCGTATTCTTTAACTACCCCGTGGTCAAAACCATCGTGGTCAAAACCACCGTGACTAAAGTCACAAATCAAGTGAGGGGCCAACCCATCGTGTGGTCAAAACCACCGATGACCATAGGTCACAATTTATCAATATGTGGTCAAAACCACTGGTGGTACCAAACCACTGGGACTTAGTCACAATTTATCAACGGTGTGGTCAAAACCACTTGTGACCGAGGTCACAATTAATCTGATGGGGCCAACCCATCTTGTGGTCAAAACCACTGGTGACAGTCCATAGAGATCATCCCCCTCCTCTCATTAATCCCACCATCATCATGCTTACATAACCAATATCATAGTCCCATATATCATGCATTTATGTATAGCATAGCATTCAACAGCATATGATGGCATACACAAACATATATCATAGATCACGTAATAGGGGACTTACCCAGAATCCATGCTTATGCCCACAAGGCAAAGTTACAACACGAGAGGTTATACAACAACATAATAAACGGTCTATGCTAATAAAGTGTGTAAGAGTTTACACACCTGTTTAACCGTAGATCTAAGGGGAAATCCCGAATCAATGTGATATCACAAAATCCCGAAAGTAGTCCCGTATTGCTCCTACAATCGACAAACACCCACCTTTAGATCTAATGGCCATTCGGCTATACTAATAATCCCTAAGGATATGTCGTACTCGAAATAACACTCACCTTGGTTGCTAATTTGGTCTCCTACCAAATCCCGAAACTGCACTTATTCCTGAAATCGTTGAATCCTTATATGGCACATGTTAGTTTCGGTATTAGGCATTAATTCTTAACAAATGGCCCTTGGCCGAAACTATCTATTACTTACCAAAATAGATGGAAATCCTTAAGACTTCACAAAGCCCTTAATGTTACCTACACACAAGAGAACACATCACCATCAACTTAAGAACACATTCGGCCAACCTTACCAAGGCTTATTCTTACTTTCGGCACACTAAGAGGAAAAGAAAATAAACCGAATGTTAGAGTGACACACTTACCACCCTTTGAAATCGACAGCACCTTACTTAGGGGGATTCGGCTTATGCCCTTTATGGTAGGGGATATTTGGCTAGCAACACAAATGGTAGGTGAAATTTTTAGTAGAAGAGGGGTGGTAGATTCGGCCAATAAGGAATTAAAGAAGAGAGGAATTTTGGAGAACCTTAAGACCAAGAGAACTAGAGAGAATTCAACACAAATTGGAAAGAAAGAAAACAAGTTTTCGGCACCCCCCTCACTTGGCCGAGTATGCCATTACAAAGAGCCCTTCATTCAGCCACCTCTCCCTTTATTTTTTTTTGTGATAATTCTTATCTTTTGATTATCACCTATTTAGTTAAATTAAATATAATACCTATCTTCTATCCCCTCCTTTATCACCTCTTCAAAATAAAAAAAAAAAATAAAATAAAATAATAATAATCACTCTTCTTAGCCAATAAAACAAGGTTTATCCTTATCAAAATAAGAGTCCCACATGCAAGCCATCACCCCTCTCCCATTCACGCCATTTGTAAAAAAAATAAAGTACCAACTCGCTCCTTGGTTCAACATGGGACCTAATGGAGCAAACCGCTTAACGCCTCTAACCATTCTCGCATATGTGACTTTGTGACATAACCTCGTCACAAATTCTTTTAAGAGTTCCTTCGCTAGCTTCCCTTTGCTTTAACGCCGAAGCAATATAAAAGCACCCCTTTGCTGCCCATGCTACTCGAACATGGGACCTCACTGCCGCAGCCCCTTACAATGTTCCATGCCACTCTTCCACATCGACTTTCATGTCCATAATCCTCGCCATTTATTTTTAAGGCCTACCTAGCCCATCACCCTATATATAACGAAAAAATAAAACTCCAAGCGCCACTCCAGCAGCTCGAACCCAAGACCTGCGCCAGGCGTCACTTCCAGCCCTTAAGTGGTGCCCAACGCCACTTCTTCCAACCAACTCCTTGTGTCATGCTTCTCCCGAAACTTTCTCTTAACCCCTATCTCACTTAGCTCCCTCCTCTTAAGCATTAAAAAGAAATTTTCGGCCCTAAGCCAGACCTAGCACGGGGTTATTTCTAGACTCTAGAACATGCTTAGCAATCATAGTATTCATTTCTTTTCAAGCAAGCACATGCAAATAATTAAATTTCAGACAACCCCTAATTCAGGATGTTACAGTTCTACCCCCTTAAAAAGAATTTCGGCCTCGAAATTACCTCGATCAAGAGTGGGGTATTGTCACGATCACATCCTCGGGTTCCCATGTGGCCTCCTCTGTACCATGGTTTCACCATAGCACTTTTACCAAGGGTACTGACTTTCTCCTTAAAACCTTGACATCTTGATCCAAGATTTGTACTGGCTCCTCCTCGAAAGACAAGTCTGAGTTCACCTCAATTTCCACAACCAGCACAACGTGTGATGGATCTGACCGATAGTGCCTCAGCATCGAAATGTGAAAGACGTCATGGATCCGCTCAATTCTCACGGCAACTCAAGTCGGTAAGCTACCGGGTCCCACACGCTTCAACACCGTACGGTCCGATAAATCTAGGGCTTAGCTTGCCCTTTCTACCAAACCTCAAGACCTTCTTCCAAGGTGATACCTTCAAGAAGACCTTATCACCCATCGCATATTCAACCTCTCTGCGCTTAAGATCGGCGAGGATTTCGTCGTCCGACGCTTCCTTAAGACGAGCCCAATTACTCTAACCTTATTCTCCGCCTCCGCCAAAGAACTCTGGACCCAACATCTGTCGCTCTTCTAGTTCCATCCAACATGTAGGAGTACGGCATTTTCACCATACAATACCAGACGGCAATGCCATTCAATACTCGCTGATAACTATTGTTATAAGCGAACTCGCCAAAGGTAGGTACTCCTCCCAACTACTACGGAAGTCTAAAACACACCTTAACATGTCTTTCAACACTTGGATTACCCTCTCAGATTGTCCATCAGATCGCGATTGAAAAGCCGTCTTGAAATTCAATCTCGTGCCTAACTCCTAATGTAAGGCCTTCCAAAATCTCAAGTGAATCGAGGATCCCGATCCGAGATAATGGACACCGGTACTCCATGTAACCGCACTATCTCTCGCTATATACCTTGGCTAACCTTTGAGCGAGTAGTCAACCTCATCGGTATGAAATGGGTGACTTGGTCAACCGTCCACTATCACCTAAACCGCATCTTTCTTCAAGGGCGTGAAGCCCACTTACAAAATCCATAGTAATCTCCTCCCACTTCCATCTGGGATCTTTACAGTCAGAATAAATTCGATGGCAATTGATGCTCAATTTTAACTTGTCGGCATGTCGACACTTGCCCACTAACTCTAAGTTACTCGCTAAGACCCGCCACCAAAACCGCTTCCTTAAATCTCGATACATCTTGTTGCTTCTCGAGTGCATAGCGATAGATCGCTATGAGCTTCTTTAAGGATTCGCTGCCTCAAATCATCATCCTTAGGTATGCATACTCTCCCCTGGAAATACAACACTCCATCACTACCCAAGCTGAACCCTTCGGCCTCACCGCTCTGTACTTGCAACCTCCGAGTGCTCAGAACTTCATCAGTTATCTGCCTTTCTTTGACCTCATCAATCCAAGACGGCTTCACTTGCAACTCTGCCAAAAGGCTTCCATCCTCATAGAGACTTAGGTAAGCAAACATTGCTCGCAAATCCGCTACCACCTTACGACTCAATGCATCAGCTACCACATTAGCCTTACCCGAATGGTATTCGATTGAGCAGTCATAGTCCTTCAGCAACTTAATCCACCTCCGCTGCCTCAGATTTAAATCTTTTTGAGTCAAGAGGTACTTCAGACTCTTGTGATCTGTGTACACTACCGACTTCTCCCTATACAGATAGTGCCTCCAAATCTTCAAGGCGAAAACCACAGCAGCCAATTCCAAATCATGTGTCGGATAGTTAGCTTCGTGAGGCCTCAACTGTCGTGACGTATAAGCGACCACCTTCCCTTCTTGCATCAGCACACACCCTAAACTGGGACCTCGAACATGAGACCTCACTGCCGCAGCCCCTTACAACGTTCCATACCACTCTTCCACATCGACTTTCATGTCCATAATCCTCGCCATTTATTTTTAAGGCCTACCTAGCCCATCACCCTACATATAACAAAAATAAAACTCCAAGCGCCACTCCAAAGAAATAACCCAAGACTGCGCCAAAGGCCACTTCCAAATTTCTTAAGTGGTACCCAACGCCACTTCTTCCAACCAACTCCTTGTGTCATGCTTCTCCAAAACTTTCTCTTAACCCCTATCTCACCTAGCTCCCTCCTCTTAAGCAATAAAAAGAAATTTTCGACCCTAAGCCAGACCTAGCCCGAGGTTATTTCTAGACCCAAGAACATGCTTAGCAATCATAGTATTCATTTCTTTTCAAGCAAGCACATGCAAATAATTAAATTTCAGATAACCCCTAATTCAGGATGTTACAGCTATCCTATATTTATCAAGAAGATGACAGAAGAAGGGGTAGAGAGGTAGATGAAAACCCACTTTTAACACATGCAAGTGAAGTAGAAAACTTTCATCGATGGTGTCACTTAATCAGTTCGACCCTTTAAGGATTGAGAAGTTATATGCAAAGTTGGGTACTTGAATTCCCTGAGTAGTCAATGACAACCCATTTCTTCCTCTTTGGTGGTGCAAACATAAGCTTTCACCTCCGTCGGAGCATTTACATCATGTCGTTGTGAAGGTTCACTCCTTGAACTACCATGGATGCCCTGAATAATATGACCACTTCCTATCGTCCTAACAATTGTGCCCAAATAAACACAAAAAAATCGTAAATTTTAAGAAGATTACCTCTGAAACACGATTATCCTCCTCAACAGCAACTTCTCAAAAAATTCAAATTCAAACGGTTTGATTCTTAGGGTTAAGGTAACTTCCTTTTAAAAGAGTTTTACACTTTAACGATTCATGTATCCGAGAATGAAGGCATAATCAACTGTATACAGTTGTACCATTCCTCAACACACAGTAAAGTGTATGTGACAATTTAAATCAAAAGCGTACGTGATAAGCTTCTCTATCAATAATCTCTCACCTCGCGAAGTCAAGTTCTCAGAAGAGTCACTTTCTAACTCTTCTTTGAACTAGGTGGGGGACAAATTATTATGGTACTCACCATCACTGACTTATTACCCGGTTCCCCGATTGGGTCTTGACCCATAGTTTACATGGTTCGCACGTAAGGTTTTCGCGTCCTTCTATGAGATCGCACAATGTGGGCTCATACCACAATACAAGCAAACCCACATCTAGAAAACACGTGTTAACCTTATAATAGGATATGTGTTGGCATGCATGAGGACCTACCTACAATGTCTCATCCATAGACAATAACCATATCATATAAATAGAGAATATAACCCTTTTGAAAGGGATACATGCTCAAACACTCAACAATATTAAATATGTATTTCATAAAACAAATGAAAAAAATTTAAATAGTAACTTGAAATTCATAAATATCATAAGTATTTTCTTGGCTTTTTTACCCGTATAATACTAATTAAAAAATTAAATACTAAAATAGTATGCCAATAACATTATTTACCAAAATGGGGTGTTTGAAACAGGTCCAAGGGGTGGAGGGAGAGAGATGGATGGCAACCATGTTTTTTCTAACACAATAATTGAAACATCATTACAAAATGATGTGTTTTTTTTTTTTTAATTTAAGGGTGGAGGGGAGAGATGGGCGATTCG
Source organism: Gossypium rotundifolium (assembly GCA_025506655.1). Classification (NCBI taxonomy): domain Eukaryota; kingdom Viridiplantae; phylum Streptophyta; class Magnoliopsida; order Malvales; family Malvaceae; genus Gossypium; species Gossypium rotundifolium. The sequence goes on from CP106725.1 coordinate 167,785,498, forward strand.
GTATAAAAAAACATTTTTTAAGGGAGGAGGGAGAGACATGGGGGCACTAGTATTTTCGGTGCAAAAATACAGTGTCTAAATGGTGGAGGGTGAATTTTGTACCGCTTTTGTTATTTTTTTTAAAGAATTACTAATACTTTTACACATATAAACAAATCAATAACAACGTAATTTAAAGAATTACTAATATTTTTACACATAAACAAATCAATAACAATGTAATTTAAAGAATTACTAATATTTTTTTTCAAGAATTACTAATATTTTTACACATAAACAAATCAATAACAACGTAATTTAAAGAATTACTAATATTTTTACACATATTTTTTCAAAACAATCTCATTTATTTTTTACTTTTATCCCAATAAAAAATTTATTACATAACATATTTTCTATATTTGTAAAATGTAGTTCTTTTACCACAATAATCCAAAAAAATGGATCATCAGAAAATTTCAAATAAATAACCTATTTCGATATTTATTTTTGTAAACTCATTTTGGTATTTATTTTTGTGTTTTTTTAAAATATTTTTACAGTGATCCATCTTTACCAAAAAAAAATTACGGTGAATAGCCTGAAAAATAGGCTGGCAGAAAAATACAAGCAAATCCTTCTCATTCCTTTTCATTGGACTATGATTTCTTGGTGATTTTCAGGTGTTTATTGATATCCTTGTGTTGGACGATTCAAAGATAATCTTAATATATGACCATATAAACGTCCCATCATAATTCATAAATATTGCTTTCTGAATTCAGTATCTAAGGATTCCTTGGTTAATAAATATTTACAAAATGTGGTTATAAAAGCATAGGACACTGTTTTCTTTTTTCTGGCCTAAGAAATTCATAAATTAGCACTGCAAATTCCAATCATCTGGTGTTTCTTAGTTCATCCTATACAGTAAATGCTTGTGTCCTACATAGCAACATTTTCAAGCTTGCGGTTCTACATAAACACCAATTTCTTCTTCTTTTTAAAGAAAACCAAAATATTATTGTGGCTAAGACATCCTGATGTTTTTAGACATTTGATTTGTTTAAAAGTTGTGTTTTTCATATAAAAATAGTAGAAGATATAATTGCAATTATAATAATATTTATTTTTTTATTGTGTTGCGGAATTAATTTCTTAAATGTGTCTTTTTTTAAAGCACGGGTGTTCAGATTTATTTGAAATTTAAAGCACAACCAACTTCGAGCTCACATGATTGAACTTGATACCGTGGGTATTGAAATAAGTTTAATAATAACAAACAGTAATTTTGGATGACTTAAAATTTCATCTCATCCTCACTAAGTAATTTGCTCAACTTTAAAGCAAAATAAAGTGAAATTATTAAGTTGATGCTTTCTACCATGTCAAATATAATCCCTTTCAATAATATTTCTCTCAAAATATCAAAAAGAAAATAATATTATGCCACAATTTTCTTTTTACATGTCATCCTTATCTCATTCTTACATCATCTATTCTTTTTATTTTTATTCTTTTTGTACTTTATTTTCTTCAAGCATGTTGTGGTCAACTGTAAACAAAAAAGAATTTCGCTGAAGTCTATGGAGGGTGAGATGATAAATGTAGAATCTGAATGGTCTGAATGCTCAACCAATATAATTTCTGTAATGTCAACTCGAGAATTGATCAGAAAAGGGTGTGAGGTGTATTTAGCCTATACCCTAGATATACGAATACTGGGATCCGAATTGGATCAAGTCCTTGCAATTAGAGAATTTCTAGATATATTTCCTAAAGATTTGTCAGGCTTACCGCTTGAAAGGGAGGTTGAATTTGCTGTTAAGTTAGCATCCGGAATTGCATTGATTTCTATTGTGCCATATAAACTGACTCCAGCTGAATTGAAAGAGTTGAAAGCTCAGTTGCAAGAACTTCTGGGTTAAGGATTTATCTGACCGAGTGTATTGCTGTAGGGTGTTCCGGTTCTATTTGTGAAGAAAAAAAGTGTTGGATCTTGTGCCCTAAGTATAGTATTTTCATCAATATACACTTATAATTTTTCGAACAGATTGGTTTACAAAACAAATTCATTAATTACAATTAATATACTTTGTATTATTGTCCTCACATAGTTTTGGCACACAAAGCAAAAAGGAAGCAAATGTTGCTCATTTATTGTCTAATGTTTAACTAATACTAATCAATATTACGTGGTCGGATCGTAATATGAAAAATAACTTGTATTAGTAGACGAACCTAAAACGTCCTTAGTTTAATCGGAGATGACCAAACCGATTGAAAGACTAATGTGTCATCTATCAAGTCCAATTAGGGAGATGCCTTGTCTTAGGCATCGGAGCAGATGACTCCCAGAAGAGAGAGACATAGATATAACTGACTGGATTGACAGTACATCAGACAGGACCCAAGCAAAATAGATCTTGAACCCGTTTGTGAATTTATTCACTTGTGACGCTCATCGTGTGACATAGCTAAATCCTGAGTGGATGGTAGACAATGTATGTGTGACTCGTACACTTTGATGTCATTAAAAGCTTGAGTTCAAATAGATAAGGAGCCGAAAGCTGGTGCGTTGGGTGTATGACTTCTATGGTATGTAGCATCATTCACAACAGTGGAATTCATAGCCAAAAACATGGGTAAATGATACCCTCTCATTGGCATTATATGATTGATGAAAAGTAAACGTGGTCATGGGTCCTCTTTTTTTGTGATGGATGACTTGATCACTATTTGATAATAATTGACTTTTCATGAAGGAAGATGTAATGGTTACCATGAGATAAAATAGAATCATATTGGGAGAATAGATATTATCCCAAAGAGATCAAGGATATCCTATGAGGGTAACACACTTATAATAAGGTCATTGGACGAGCACTGAGTAGTTGCTTTCGTAATGGTATGTCGTTGGGGAGAGCTTAGTCACGATATTATAATGTAATGACTTAGTAACTAAATGAGTTTATGATTAATAGGCGAAAATCTAAAACTTTATTATAAATCATTTAAGCCTTAACTTCATATGTTCAATCGGTCCCGCCGCTAGCTTGTTGAAACTAAAAATGAATTGTGTGTTTCATTATAAATGAACGAAAAGGATAGAAAAAGAGAAATGGGAAACATTCAGGTAGGATTATTGTTTTCTCCGAAATGGAGAAATGGAATTATTTGGAAATAAATGTAGGTTTTCTGTATGATTGCATGCTTAATTCTGTTGGGTTACACACTGAGTTTACGTAAACTCACGTCTATTTGTCTGTTCTGTTCAGGTAATCCATAGACTTAGGCGGATCGATGCGGCGGAGATTCAGCGGTGACCACTTTGTCTGGAACTCCTTAAGCTTTACTATTTATGGTTTAATTTAAAACTTTGGATTTGGTTTGAGAGTTTGTAATTGTTGGGACTCTCTGGACTGTTTGTTTTTTGACGTGATTTTGAATTTATTTGTATGCTTGATAAAAGGTTTTACGAATACGACTATTTATTTAAATAAAGGTTTTTTTAAAAACACGAACTGAATTTTTGAAACATTATAGTTTACATAAGCTCTTAAAAAATTAATTAAATAACGTTTTGATAATAGATATAATCAATTGTGAATTGAAAAATCAAAATGATTTCATCGTATTGACCTTGTTTTCAAAACCCCTTCCATGCGACAGTTTAGAGGCCTCATGAGCATCATCAAGTTCCCCTAGAAAGATAGATGTAAAATACAATTTAATCTGCTTAACATACAGGTATACACAATGTCTACAAAAAGCTGCAACATGCTTTCATACTTGTGATAATTTCCAACATACCACTTTCAGCACCGTTAATAGAGTAGCGTAGGGGGTCACATTTTTTTGTTATATATTTTCTAATTTTCTTAATATTTATATTGATATTTTTAATTTTTTTGTATTTATATAAAAAATGAAGTTTTAAATAATTTCTTAACTTTTACATTTTTTAAATTTTTATTTATATATATTTTATATAATTGAAATAAATTTACATAATATGTAAATTTGATGGCTATTTTGTTGAATTTTTCAAAATGGAAACTAAATTGATAAAAACCGTAAACATTTGAAGGCAAAATTTATTATTATGCCAATAAAAAGACACCATCAATATTCCGTTAATGATATAATGGATGCGGATCGTAATATAAAATGTTAATAATGTTAGTAACTAAATATTTTTTTAAAAATTGATCACCAAATTAGAAACATTTTAATAGTTGGATACCCTAATTTCACTTTGAAAAATTATATCAAAACTTTGAGTACAATAAGTGTATCAAATTCTTAAAATAAATTAGTTTAAGGTTAAGATTAAGTTATTTAATAAATTATGTAAAATATGTTATAAGTTGAAATCATGATAAAATATAAAACAATCAAAATATGTAATGACACAAATATATTAGCGTGTTAAAATAAATCATTGAAGTATAGAAATTCATAATTGTTGGTTACCTCGGTTGTTGATTGTTAAGTATAAAACAACAGATTAATGGAAGTGCTTCATTACCGTGGTTATAGATGACTTGGCACATAGAAAAATTGAGTAAATAAAAATACAAACAATATTAAAGTTTACTTACGTAGTTCGGTTTCATTATATTCATAGAGCTTAACTCAGTGAGTAATTTTATTATATTTAATTTACAATACAAGTGATTTGCATTCTATCACACCCCAATATAGAGATCTCACCTTTTAACCTAAATACTAGAACACCCACATCAGGAGAATTCAAGCATCAAGCTCTAATGGTTTAGAAAATAATTTGTACTCTCTCAAAATAGTTCATCAATGAACAAATTAAAAGTGCTCTCAATATGGTATCATATATAACCTAGACAAGCTTTAAGAGCATTTATCAATTATGGCTTGCTAACATAAAATCTAAATGAATACAAAGTAACTCCTTGAAAATAAAAATTACAATACATTTAATCAATGCATAACCTGATGAAGATATGGTCTACTAAACTCAGCAACTCAATCTCAATTAATTCTCAACACAACAAGAGTTGTCTTGATTCATTCGAATCCAATCCAATCTTCAATAGTCACAGATTGGCTTCCATAAATGAACTGTACTATCTTCAAAATATCAACATAATAACTAATCCAAAAATTTTGCTTCATTAAATTGTCAACTCAAATGTGACAGGTATCTTCACTATCTCAATGGTAGAATGTCTTTGTACTATATTTATTAAGTCGGTATCACCATATAAAATAATCTGGCAGAAAAATACAAGCAGATCCTTCTCATTCATTTTCATTGGATTATGATTTCTTGGTGATTTTCAGGTGTTTATTGATATCCTTGTGTTGGACGATTCGAAGATAATCTTAATATATGACCATATAAACGTCCCATCATAATTCATAAATGTTGCTTTCTGAATTCGGTATCTAAGGATTCCTTGGTTAATATATATTTGACCGTTTAGATATTTATTTGTTTACAAAATGTGGTAATAAATGCATAGGACGCTATTTTCTTTTTTCTGGCCTAAGAAATTCATAAATTAGCACTGCAAATTCCAATCATCTGGTGTTTCTTAGTTCGTCCTGTACAGTAAATGCTTGTGTCCTACATAGCAACATTTTGAAGCTTGCGGTTCTACATAAACACCAATTTCTTCTTCTTTTTAAAGAAAACCAAAATATTATTGTGGCTAAGACATCCTGATGTTTTTAGACATTTGATTTGTTTAAAAGTTGTGTTTTCATATAAAATAGTAGAAGATATAATTGCAATTATAATAATATTTATTTTTTTATTGCGTTATGGAATTAATTTCTTAAATTGTCTTTTTTAAAGCACGAGTGTTCAGATTTATTTGAAATTTAAAGCACAACCAACTCCAAGCTCACATGATTGAACTTGATACCGTGGGTATTGAAATAAGTTTAATAATAACAAACAGTAATTTTGGATGACTTAAAATTTCATCTCATCCTCACTAAGTAATTTGCTCAACTTTAAAGCAAAATAAAGTGAAATTATTAAGTTGATGCTTTCTACCATGTCAAATATAATCCCTTTCAATAATATTTCTCTGCAAAATATCAAAAAGAAAATAATATTATGCCACAATTTTCTTTTACATGTCAGTCCTTATCTCATTCCTATATCATCTATTCTTTTTATTTTCATCCTTTTTGTACTTAATTTTCTTCGAGCATGTTGTGGTTAACTGTAAATAGAAAAGAATCTCACTAAAGTCTGTGGAGGGTGAGATGATAAATGTAAAATCTTAACGGTTTGAATGCTCAACCAATATAATTTTTGTAATGTCAGCTTGAGACTTGATCAGAAAATGGTGTGAGGCAGGGGCGAAGCCAGAACAATTTTTTAGGGGGGGCCGGATGAAATTTTAATTTTTTATAGTTTATATCTTTATAATTTGTAAAGGATTAAATTGAATTTTTATAATTTTAGGGGCCAAAGTGTAATTTTACCTTTACTAATTTAAAATTTTAAGGGCCTAAATAGTAATTTTATATTTTAGGGGGTCAATGTAACATCCTGAATAGGGCCTATGCATTTCAGTTTAATTGTATGAAGTGACAAGTTTCAAGTACTATGAATAAATTTTTGATACTTTTGGAAATCTAGAAATGCATGAAAATGGAAAGAAAATGGAAATGAAAATGAAGATAGAAATGAAAATGGAAATGGAAATGGAAATGAACACTTTTGGAAACTTAGACATTTTGGAAAGTGAACATTTTGGAAACCTAAGTAAATTAGGAAAGTGAACATTTTGGAAACCAAGCCAAAATAGGAAACTTGAACATTTTGGAAACTTGAGCATTTTGGAAACCTGAACATTTTGGAAACTTGAACATTTTGGAAACCTGAACATTTTGGAAACCTGAACATTTTGGAAACCTGAACATTTTGGAAACCTAAACATTTTGGAAACCTGGAAAATACAGAGCCGCGCGAAAATTTTAGGAAACTTAAAAATGACCCCGGAATGTCGAATTTCAGAGCCCAAAAGGGAACTTAGGGCCAAGTGACCCTAAAAATATACAGTACATGACATTTGCCCCAATAATGAACTTGGAAATGTGGCCTGAAGATGCCACCTAAGGTCTTAAGAAATGGCCCAAATACAAGAGGTTTTTGGGCCTGAGTTTGAGTCATCCAGGAAGCAAATAATGAAGCTTTATTTTTGCTTCCAGAAGGCTGAGGTGGACGGCATGGGATTCTAGAAAAGGAAGAGTTTTATTCACATAAATATGTGAATAATAAGAGAGAAATAAAGGAGTTTTATTCACATAAATATGTGAATAATAAGAGATAAATAAAGGAGTTTTATTCACATAAATATGTGAATAATAAGAGATAAATGAAGAATTATTCTTTAATTAGGAAAATAAGGAAGAGTGGTGGCCAAGTTAAGGATTCTTGGCCTAGTAATTTTGGCTATAAAAGGATGAGACTAGGGCCATTCATTATTCATTCTCCTCTCTCTTCTTCTCATTGAATATTCTTCTTGAGCATCCATTCTTTTCTTCTTTTCTTTTAGCCTCCTAGCCAATTCCTTCTAAGCCTATTATTCCTCTCTTCTTTCATCTTTGAAATCGAATACATAAGGGAATCATAGCCGATTGTTCATCAAGTCTCTAAGCCAAATTTCGAAGGTTGAAGCGAAGGTGCAATCGATTCCTTCAAATAAGGGTAAGATCTAAGTTTGGTTTGATTTCTTTTATATTTTAGACTTATCAAAATCTAGGGCTAATCCCATTATCGTTCATGGTTGCCAAACTTTGAAGAGATCTTTCGGGATTTACTAAGTGTAGGCTACAAGGAAGGAGAAGTTCTTTTCCGAAGGTACACCATAGGCCACGTGTTCCCTAGTTATTCGGTGAGTTTCGGATTTAAAATCCACAAGGTAAGTGTTCATAGCTTTCGGCTAAGGCCTATTTTGATAATTAGATCTAATTCTTGTTTGTTTAAAAGTCAAACTAACCCCTGATGAGATTTAGTGCTTGGCCGAATACAAGGAGGAGCATAGCATAGATTTCGGGATTCGATTAGTATTGAATTCAAAACAAGGTAAGTAATACAAATCCTACTAGGATTTGGTTTTTAAGCCAATAGGTTTGTTAATATGTTTTAATATTTGGCGAATTTAGGAGATAAAGATCTAGATCGGTAGATCGTTCTTCGTGATTTCAAGGAATCTATTAAGCAAATCGGTGTGTACCCTTACTATCCTTCGATATTTTATGGCTAAATATTTTAATATATAATTATGAATAAGAATGTGAATGTGGCTTTGTACCACAAATGTGGCAAAAAGTACCGTGCACGCTTCCTACTTGATAGGATTGTGAAATATGTTATTTAATAACATGCGAATATATGTATATGAACATGAAATTAAGTTATGCACAATATATATCTTTGTGGGGCATTCGGATTTATGTGAATGGGGAGAATGGTGTTGACTTCGGTCTCACCAACGAAGGTGTTGACTTCGATCTCACCAACGAAATATGTTGACTACGGTCACATTGCGAAATTTTGGTAACTTCGGTTACAATAGTGTCTAATGACACAACGTATAAATTTGATTATAGTGTCTAATGACACAACGTATATAGGCGAATGCCTTCGACGGAGAGTAGCGGATGGAGGGTTGACTTAGTAGTCCCCACAGTGTGAATGGCAGGTACGGGTGGTGTGTAGCGGATGGACCATTAGGATTGGGTTCGGGTTGCATCATCATCATCATTTATCTTTATATGAATATGAATTTGATTTGAACATGAATGCCTGATTTGTTGAATGTTAGTATTGTGTGCACATTGAGTCTGTTGACTCACCCCGTTGTGGGAACTATTTTCAGGTGATGAACAGTGACGGACCGGGCCGGTAGACGTTGAGGTGACCATGCTACATTCAGAGATTTTATTTAGTTTGGACTTTTTACTTTTATTTTATTTTGGGTTTTACTTGATGTAATAAGGCCATAAGGCCCAGTGGATTTCTCTTTATTTTTGCTTTACTATTAAGTTTTATGCTAAGAACTATTTTGGATGTATTTAATTAAATGGGTTTACAAGTATAAATAAATGGGTTTACAACCTAAGCCCAATCCACAACAACATTTTCTAAAAATTTTAATTTTCTCTAAGTAACGAAAATGTTTGAAACCGATTTACTTTAGGAACATACCAGATCCGGTCCATTCTCGTGGGCGGGTGTGGGTGTTTCAATTTGTATCGAGCCAGCTTTTAAACTCTCTACCGTGGGCTAAGGCCCAAAACGTTTTCAAAGCGAGCCAAATGATTTTCTTTGAAAAATAAGGTGCTTTTGGCATGGCCCTTAAGTCTCCAACCAATCCACCGTAAGTACCCTAACTATCTCGTGTGATTATGTGAATTATAGAAGGGTAGAAAAGGAATGGAACGTAGAATAGCATGATAGGAACATGAACCCTAGGATTAGTCTACTCAAACACAAATACATAAGACTTAATACACTAGACAAACTCAGTGATTAAGTCACCGAGCTAGGTGTGGTAATCTGTTGCGCATGTCAGGAGTGGATTCAAGAAGAGCTTGGTATTTAAGCAGTCCTAGTGACTCACCTCCTCTTTACTCGAATCCTACCAAAGGTGAGTAACTGCTCACCCTAACCAAGAGAACTTAGTCACGGGCTAAACCCAATAACTAAAACCCGAAAGGGACTAGCCATATTTTTATGGAAACCCTAATTTTAAAATTTCTAAATTACCCTCTTGATTGGAAAAAAATATTTTTATAAATTTTCCTGAAATATTTCTGATTTACAAATTTACTAAAATACCCTTAGTGGTAAAATTACAAAAAATGCCCTTGGTTTATAAAATGTCCAACTACTCAATAGTTTTGCCAAAATTTAATTATGTTATAAAAGTGCAAAACCCTAATTTGTAAACTATCAAAATACCGTGATTTTGGAAAATTACAAAATTGCCCCTAACTTACTAAAATTTCCAAAATGACCACGATTTCCAAAATTTTGCAACTTCATCATTTTGGAAAATAAATTTCTCAAAAAGAACCCTCAAAATTTTGCAACTCCTGAAATATCCCGATTTATTAAAATTTTACAATTTACCGGTTTGTGGAAAAATTACCAAAATACCCCAAGGTCCAAAAATTTACGCAATACCCTCGGTTTCAAAATTCTCCAAAATACCCCGAGAACTTTAAAATTTCCAAAAATACTTTGTGACAAAACACCAAGGAACCTTATTTTGACAAATTACGAAAATACCTCAGAGGACAAATTACGAAAATACCCCGGGTAGTGGTAAAACAACAACAAAGGAAAAAACTACAACGTTTCTCCGAATGAACTAAGGTTCATAATTATTTGATGGATGTATGAATGGATGAAAAGACTGTGCATGTATGAATACGAAAGAACCACTCCTAAACTCTTTTCATAAAATTTCTTCATGAGTAATAAAGTGAAACAAGTACTAATGTATAAAACTTTTAAATCGATTAAATCGCTGACGTTAGAAAATGAGTTCTAAGGGATGTGAACTTAGAGATTGTGCCTAGAAAGTATGATGGTTCTATTAAGATCGAGTCTTGCAGTAAGCATAGTCTTGGTGAGAAAGATTGTACGACTGTCGATAAGTAATTTCAAGACTAAATTATTTTTAAGGAGGGTAGAATCAGAACATCCTGAATAGGGCCTATGCATTTCCAGTTTAATTGTATGAAGTGACAAGTTTCAAGTACTATGAATAAATTTTTGATACTTTTGGAAATCTAGAAATGCATGAAAATGGAAAGGAAAATGGAAATGAAAATGAAGATAGAAATGAAAATGGAAATGGAAATGGAAATGAACACTTTTGGAAACTTAGACATTTTTGGAAAGTGAACATTTTGGAAACCTAAGTAAATTAGGAAAGTGAACATTTTGGAAACCAAGCCAAAATAGGAAACTTGAACATTTTGGAAACTTGAGCATTTTGGAAACCTGAACATTTTGGAAACTTGAACATTTTGGAAACCTGAACATTTTGGAAACCTGAACATTTTGGAAACCTAAACATTTTGGAAACCTGGAAAATACAGAGCCGCGCGAAAATTTTAGGAAACTTAAAAATGACCCCGGAATGTCGAATTTCAGAGCCCAAAAGGGAACTTAGGGCCAAGTGACCCTAAAAATATACAGTACATGACATTTGCCCCAATAACGAACTTGGAAATGTGGCCTGAAGATGCCACCTAAGGTCTTAAGAAATGGCCCAAATACAAGAGGTTTTTGGGCCTGAGTTTGAGTCATCCAGAAACAAATAATGAAGCTTTATTTTTGCTTCCGTATAATTGAGGTGGACGGCATGGGTTTCTAGAAAAGGAAGAGTTTTATTCACATAAATATGTGAATAATAAGATAGAAATAAGGAGTTTTATTCACATAAATATGTGAATAATAAGAGATAAATAAAGGAGTTTTATTCACATAAATATGTGAATAATAAGAGATAAATGAAGAATTATTCTTTAATTAGGAAAATAAGGAAGAGTGGTGGCCAAGTTAAGGATTCTTGGCCTAGTAATTTCGGCTATAAAAGGATGAGACTAGGGCCATTCATTATTCATTCTCCTCTCTCTTTCTTCTCGCCAAATATTCTTCTTGAGCATCCATTCTTTTCTTCTTTTCTTTTAGCCTCCTAGCCGATTCCTTCTAAGCCTATTATTCTCTCTTCTTTCATCTTTGAAATCGAATACATAAGGGAATCATAGCCATTGTTCATCAAGTCTCTAAGTCAATTTCAAGGTTGAAGCGAAGGTGCAATCGATTCCTTCAAATAAAGGTAAGATCTAAGTTTGGTTTGATTTCTTTTATATTTTAGACTTATCAAAATCTAGGGCTAATCCCATTATCGCTCATGGTTGCCAAACTTTGAAGAGATCTTTCGATTTACTAAGTGTAGGCTACAAGGAAGGAGAAGTTCTTTTCCGAAGGTACACCATAGGCCACGTGTTCCCTAGTTATTCGGTGAGTTTCGAGATTTAAAATCCACAAGGTAAGTGTCTATAGCTTTCTGCTAAGGCCTATTTTGATAATTAGATCTAATTCTTGTTTATTTAAAAAGTCAAACTAACCGGATGAGATTTAGTGCTTGGCGAATACAAGGAGGAGCATAGCATAGATTTCGGGATTCGATTAGTATTGAATTCAGCAACAAGGTAAGTAATACAAATCCTACTAGGATTTGGTTTTAAGCCAATAGGTTTGTTAATATGTTTTAATATTTGGTCAATTTAGGAGATAAAGATCTAGATCGGTAGATCGTTCTTCTGGATTTCAAGGAATCTATTAAGCAAATCGGTGTGTACCCTTACTATCCTTCGATATTTTATGGCTAAATATTTTAATATATAATTATGAATAAGAATGTGAATGTGGCTATGTACCACAAATGTGGCAAAAAGTACCTGTGTCGCTTTCCTACTTCGATAGGATTGTGAAATATGTTATTTAATAACATGCGAATATATGTATATGAACATGAAATTAAGTTATGCACAATATATATCTTTGTGGGGCATTCGGGATTTATGTGAATGGGGGAGAACAGGTGTTGACTTCGGTCTCACCAACGAAGGTGTTGACTTCGGTCTCACCAACGAAATATGTTGACTACGGTCACATTGCGAAATTTTGGTAACTTCGGTTACAATAGTGTCTAATGACACAACGTATAATTTAATTATAGTGTCTAATGACACAACGATATAAGCGAATGCCTTCGATGGAGAGTAGCGGATGGAGGGTTGACTTAGTAGTCCCCACTGGTGTGAATGGCAAGTACGGTGGTGTGTAGCGGATGGACCATTAGGATTGGGTTCGGTTGCATCATCATCATCATTTATCTTTATATGAATATGAATTTGATTTGAACATGAATGCCCGATTTGTTGAATGTTAGTATTGTGTGCACATTGAGTCTGTTGACTCACCCTGCTGTGGGAACTATTTTCAGTGATGAATAAAGGATTTTGACCGGCCTAGAGACGTTGAGGTGACCATGCTACATTCGTAGATTTTATTTAGTTTGGACCTTTTACTTTTATTTTATTTTGGGTTTTACTTGATGTAATAAGGCCATAAGGCCCAAGTGGATTTCTCTTTATTTTGCTTTACTATTAAGTTTTATGCTAAGAACTATTTTGGATGTATTTAATTAAATGGGTTTACAAGTATAAATAAATGGGTTTACAACCTAAGCCCAATCCACAACAACATTTTCTAAAATTTTACTAATTTTCTCTAAGTAACGAAAATGTTTGAAACCGATTTACTTTAGGAACATACCAGATCCGGTCCATTCTCGTGGGTGGGTGTGAAATGTTTCAGGCCCATGCCACCCCACAGGTTGGCCCCCGTGTGAGGTGTATTTAGCCTATATCCTAGATATGTGAATACTGGGATCCGAATTGGATCAAGTCCCTGCAGTTAGAGAATTTCCAGATATATTTCCTAAAGAATTGTCAAGCTTACCGCCTGAAAGGGAGGTTGAATTTGCTATTAAGTTAGCACCCAGAATTGCGTCAATTTCTATTGTGTCATATAAAATGGCTCTAGCTGAATTAAAAGAATTGAAAGCTTAATTGCAAGAACTTTTGAGTTGAGGATTTATCTGACCGAGTGTATTGCTATAGGGTGCTTTGGCTCTGTTTGTGATGAAAAAAGTGTTGGATCTAGTGCCTTCAGTGTAGTATTTTCGTCAATATACACTTGTAATTTTTGTCGAATAGATTAGTTTATAAAACAAATTCATTAATTATGATTAATATACTTTCTATTATTGTCCTCACACGGTTTTTGCACGCAAAGAAAAATGGAAGCAAATGTTGCTCATTTGTTTTCTAATGTTTAACTAATATTAATGAATATTACGTGGTCGGATTGTAATACAAAAAATAACTTGTATTAGTAGGCGAACCTAAACATGTCCTTAGTCTAATCAAAAATGACCAAATCGATTGAAAGACTAATATGTCATCTATCAAGTCCAATTAGGGAGATGCATTGTCTTACGCATCGGAGCGAATGACTTCCAGAAGATAGAGACATAGATGTGACTAACTAGACTGACATTACATTAGACAAGACCCAAGCAGAATAGATCATGAATCCGTTTGTGGATTTATTCACTTGTGACATTTATAGTGTGACATACCTAAATCCTGAGTGAATGGTGAACTATGTATGCGTGACTCATACACTTTGATGTAAGTAAAAGCCTGAATTCAAATAAATAAGGAACTAAAAGCTGGTGCGTTGGATGTACAACTTCTGTAGTATGTAGCATCATTCACAACAGTGAAATTCATAGCCCAAAACATGGGTAAATGATACCCTCTCATTGACATTGCATGGTTGATGAAAAGTAAACGTGGCAATGAGTCATCCATTTTTATGATGGATGATTTGATCATTATTTGATAGTGATTGACTTTTTATGAAGGAAAATATAATGATTACCATGAGATAAAATAGAATCATATTGGGATAATAGATATTATCCTAAAAAGATCAAGGATATCCTATAAGGGTAACACACTTATGACAAGGTCATTGGACAAACATTGAGTAGTTGCTTTCGTAATGGTATGTCTTTGGGGAGAGCTTAGCCACGATATTATAATGGAATGACTTTGTGACTAAATAAATTTATAATTAATAGGCAAAAAGTCGAACTTAATTATAAATCATTTGAGCCTCAACTTCATATGGTCAGCAGTCCCTCTGCTAGCTCGTTGAAACCAGAAATGAATTGCGTGTTTGAATATAAATAAACGAAATGAATAGAAAAAGAGAAATGAGAAACATTCAGGAATGATTATGGTTTTCTTCGGAATAGAGAAATTGAATCATTTGAAAATAAATGTAGGTTTCAAAAAATGGAAATGGAAATGGAAACAGAAACTTGCAATCCTATATAGGATTACTTAAAAAATGATGGAAAAATGAGTTTATGCTTTTTAATTGTTTTGAAGCCTAAAAATAAAAATAAATCATTCGATAATAGTGAATATGTTGAGTTGTGACATATTAAACGTTCTTGAAATTTTAGCGAGGGTAAAATCATCAAAAATTTATCGGGAGTAAAATTGTCAAAATTTTACTAGGTTAAAATTGGGGTGAAATTTTATTTAATATGTAGATATTAAAGTTTATTTTGGGAAATATAAAAATTGAATCGGATTGGATCATATTATACAGTACTAAGTCAAAAACACCTAGGAAGTACTCATAATTGGACTGATGTGAGAGAGACCCAAAACCCCTCATATAACATGAAGGAGGAGGCAACCCTAGTGGAAATACAAGGGTAAGTCGTTCACCCCTCTCTTACACTAAGTAGGATGTTTTTTTTTAAATAAACCTCTGCAACTCTACAAGAGTTTTACCTTCTCTTCCTATAATTAAATGACACCTGGTAGAGCTATTAAGACAACATTTGAGAGATTATTATTCTGCCAAAAAATAAAGAGAATTTATTCTTAGTTGTTACATATATACTGTTCCAGAATAAAAATTCTACCTGTTTCTATTATAGAATAGAGAATTTAAGTTTTCACCCCAAATTTTTTTCTAGTTCAGGATTTGATTCAATTGGTTCGAGCCCACATTTGAAGCAGTTCGTGGTACAAGAAAAGCAGAGAATATCATTTGGTTGAAAGTAAAAAAAAAAATCAAGGATCCGTTTATTTGAAAACACATGTATGATTTCGGTCTAAGGTTTATTACTATAGATATCACAAATCGAGTCAATTTTCAAAATTTAAATTTTTTGCTGTGCAAAAAACCATTTTCAAACCGGATTTTTCCTAAAAAAAGACAGAACCTAGAGATTTTGTATCAATTATCGACAATTGAATAAGGTAACGACAAAAAAATATCTAATTCCCCAAATTGATGAATTGTTCGATCAACTCAATGGAGCAAGTTTGTTTTCAAGGATTGATCTTCGATCGATCTATTATCAACTCAAAGTCAAAGAACCCGATGTGTCGAAGGCTATTTTCTGAACTCGCTACGGACATTATGAGTTCTTAGTAATGTTGTTTGGACTTACTAATGCTCTTGCCTCCTTTATGGATTTAATGAATGAATCTTTCAGCCGTATTTAGACCAATTCATGGTTGTGTTTATTGATGACATTTAAATTTATTCAAAGAATGAAAAATATTATAATCAGCATCTGAGGGTCATATTACAGATTTTACGAGAAAAGTAATTGTATGTCAAGTTTAGCAAATGCGAATTTTGTCTTCGAGAAGTAAGATTTTTGGGGCATGTGATACCAGCTGAAGCTATTCAGGTTGATCTAAGTAAAATCCCTGCCATTATATATTGGAAGCCTTTAAAGAATGTCATCGAAGTGAGCAGCTTTTTTAGCTTAGCGGGATACTATCGACAATTCTTAAAAGGATTCTCAATGATAACCCTTCCATTGACAAGATTGCTATAGAAGAATGTTGGCTTTGAATGGTCTGAGAATTGTTGGAAAAAGTTTGAAAATTTGAAAGCCATATTGACTGATCCTCGATTTTAACCCAGCCTGAGTTCAAAAAAAAATGTTGCATTCAATGATGTGTCTCTCAATGGTTTAGGGTGTGCATTGATGCAAAAGGGGAAAGTAATTGCATATACTTCCCAATAGCTTAAGTCGCACGAGAAGAATTATCCTACTTATGACTTGGGACTCGAAGCTATGGTTTTTGCTTTGAAGATTTTGAGGCACTACCTTTACAAAAAAAATGTCACATATTTATTAATCATAAAAGTTTGAAGTATTTGCTGATGCAAAAAGAGTTGAATTTGAGACAACACAGGTGGCTTGAATTGCGTAAAGACTATGATTTGATCATTGATTATTATCCGAGATAAGCCAAAATTGTGGTCGACGCTCTAAGTTGAAAATCCTTGTTCGCTTTAAGTGTGATAAATGCACATTTGAATTTGGAGTGAGATGACTCTATTTTGGTCGAATTGAGAGCTAAACCTGTATTCCTTCAGAGAATTCAAGAATTGTAGAAATGTGACATCGAACTTGAAGCGAAACATAAACTTGTAGAAAACAAGCAAACCAATGAATTCAGCATAAATGGCGACGAGAGTCTATACTTCCATAATAGGTTGTGTATGCCAAATAGTTCGAGGTTGAAGTGAGATATTCTCCACGTGGTTCACAACATCACCTATGCGATACATCCAGTTGGCAATAATATGTATGATGACTTTAGACCGTTGTATTGGTGGCCTGTGATGACATGAAATTAAGTGGTGTCGAAAAATACGATTTCAAAATCTCATTTCTATAAATTGAGTCCGTAAATATTAAATATATATTTACAGAGATAATATAAAAATGTATTAAAACTGGTCAAGTAATTTTTTTTCAAATTAATAGTTAATTAAGGCTTAGGGACTAAATTATAAAAGTTCAATCGCTATAGAATTTTAATTAACGAAAGGCTTAATAACCTAAATAGCAATTAGTCAAAGGTCTAAAATGATAATAAAATCATTTCTAATAAGTGATAGTGGATGATGATGGCATGTTGATTAAGTATTATTAATTATTACTTAATTTAATTAAACATGATTAATTAAGTAAATTAAGGTTTAATTAACCTATAAATACTAGATATGGTGGAAAAAAGTGTCACACCCTAGCCATACACGACCGTGTGCCATACACGAGTTCTTGGCACGGTCGTGCGTTTGTGTAATTTACTTCTCATTTTGCACACATGACCACAGTTAGTTACACAGTTAGAAGACACGATCATCTATCTCTTTGCACATAGTTTTAGTCCTCACACACGATTGAACAACATGGCCATGTCCCTTAGCACACGGCCTAAACTTCTTACACGGCTGTGAGACCCCCTTTTTTTTTTACTTTACTTTTTTGTTTTGTTTTGAATTAATATCTGCTTGTTTTTGAATTGATTTTAGAGTTTTAGAACCTTGATTTAAGCCACATTTTTGTATGAATAGCATGATTATTTATTGATTATATATTTATGATTATTTAAAGATAATTTTTGGAATTGAAATAGAATGTGTTTGTCCTGTTAATTGTCGTAACATCCCGTAACCCTAATTTAATGATGGTGATGAGAGAGAGGTGTTGCAATAGTGGTTTACCCACAATGAGTGGCTCGTCCAATATGATAAGTGGTTTTAACCACGTGGTGTAAAGGTAGAGGAATTTTGGAGAAATCCTATTGTGGTGTGTAGTGGTGGGTGTTGGGAAATGTGCCCATTGTCAAAATCGTCTTTTTTTCGAGTTTGAAAAATGGGGATTGACTTGAAAGAACGAAAGTGGAGTCGCTACGACCCTTTTTTGAGGTGTGATCGGATTTAAACTTTAATAAAACTTTGGTTTATTAAAAACATATTTTGGTCTACAGAAACTCGAGAAAATAGGTCCGGGAGTCGGTTACATACGAGGAAGGGTTAGCACCCTCGTAGCGCCCAAAATTGGTACCTAATTGATTATTTAATGTCTTAATGCCAAAAATTTGAAAAGATTCTTGATTACGATCCATTTGCTTAAGATTTGAACGGAATCATATTGAATGCCAAAACCCTCTTATTTCGAAGAAATAAAATGTCATACTCAGTGAGTTAGGGTACAACAATTTATATTCTCGAAACTGAACTTATCTTTTGATTTTAAAAAAAATCGGTAATAAAGTTTGAGAAGGGTATTCGATTATTTGGGCCTTATGGAAAAATTGAAACCCAGTAAGTTAGGCACAATTTCTCAAAATTCCTGAATACAAAATATTGCCTTTTTTTCTTGAAATTCTTATCTCGAGATGATAAAATATCACACCCAGTGAGTTAGGGCACAATGTCTCAAATTCCCGAGAATAAGTTTTTTTAATATTATGTATTTTGATTTAAAAGAGAAAGGGGTACTCGGTTACTAGGTTTTAACGAGGAGAATCGGAACTCAGTAAGTTAGAACACGATTTTCTCGAAACCTCCAAACACGAGCATTGCCTTATTTTTTAAAAAAACTTTGAGTAAAAATGATTTTTAAACTTAAATGACATTAAAACACAACATTTTTCATAAGATACAATGGAATACTAATATACAAAGCAAGATATTAATCCATACATCAAATATTACAATGATGAATCACAAATAATTAATAGTAATAATCATATAACACAATTTCGACATTAGCAATTGAAGAAAATGGAGCAAAATATTATACAAGAATGAATGTAAAATGAAAAGTAATTAAAACCAATATTATGCAAAATTATTTAAAGATAAGATATGTGTGAAATAATCAAAATATATAATATCTTAAAATAAGTAGTCATAAAACAATTTTTTAAATGATAAATAAAAGTATGAAATAATTTAAATTAACTAATATATGTATATATATATATATATATGAATATTCAAAGTAAATAATATGAAGAAAATATTTAAAATAAATACTATATGAATTTAATATAGATTAAAACTTTAAAATAAAATAATTTAATATGAATTTAAAATAAAATACATCAATTAAAAAAACTTTTCATAAAGTGAAAAACAAATTGATTAAAACATGTTAAAATAAATAATACATATAAATAATGATTTAAAGCGGTAGTATATGAATATTTTTATATCTTATATAAAAAGTTTAAAACTAAATAGATAAATGAATAAAAATGAGAAAATTGTGTATGAAAACAAAAAGGTATTTACAAAATGTAATTAAAAGACCATTTTATAATAAGTAAAATCATTTAAATATGCACAAGGATGAAATTGGAATATGCGTAAATAGTTAGGGATTAAATCAGCAATATTTCTAAAACCCAAAACGCAGCATTCAAGTCGGACTAAATCAAAGGCACGCTTAAATTATCGAGGCTAATTTTTTTAAAAAAAGGAAGTAGCTAGGGTCTAATCAAATATCAACGTAGAGAAGGGGGACTAAATGCAAAAATTATCCATCACCGCAAAAACACGCGGATCCTATGGACACTGAATCGGATCAGGTAGGGCGGCCTCATACGACGTCGTTTTGAGGCCACTTAATCAGGCTTCAAACGACGCCATTTCACATAGCTTTAAAAGGCTAATAAAATCCTAAAAGTAATCCAAAAATCAACCTTCCCCCTCTTCTCCTTTGAAATTGAAACCCTAGCCCCCTTATGCTTTCTCCCTCAGCCGAAACCAGCTCCGATCTCTGCAGTTGAAACACCTTCCAACCACCAAAGCCATGACAATCGGTGATTAATGGCATACCCAGGCCATTTGAGTGGTCCTTTTGAAACCAGGCCCAAATATCTCGATATTTCCAATATCGGCAGCCGCCTTTACTCCGATTTCAACTAAGAAAGCCAGACCGTCTATTCATCTTACAAAGGTAAAGCCTTTCTTTTTAATCTACACGCGAACACACACCGCCAAGAGAAAAAAGAAATACAAAAGCAAGAGGATTTTGTAGAAGATCACCTTTCGGTCTTTTTTTTTTTTTTTTGCTTTTGATTTTTTTGTATTTCTTGTGTATTGATTCATAATCCATATGCATAATAACAATGTGCATAAAAAGAAGGCTACAAAAATCTAAGGCCGTTTTATAGCCACCGAAAAATAAAAATCTATTCTTTTTTGTATACATTTTTTTTGCTGCTTCTCTGCTATTGGAGCCCCTGTTTGTAGGTATGGATGGCCGGATGTGGCATGCGGAGGCATGTCGTGCGGAGACACGAGCTGTGGAGTGCGTGGAGCCATGTGCGAGGAAGGCTGCAGCGCTGGTTGATTCCAGAACCCTTTAGGGTTTCTGGAATGACGAAAATATTGGGTCATTCTGGCCAATTCCAGAATTAGGTTGGGGTTATTGTTTGGGCCATTCGGGCCGTGTAACTAGGTCAAATTTTTGGTGGTGGGCTTCTATTGTAAATGGGCTTGTGAGGACTATAATCTAGACTTTTAATTAATTTTTATTTTTTGGTTTGGTTTTTTTGGTTAAATGGGTCAATCGGGCCAGGCCAAAATTGGCCTATTACACCCATATTGTAGTAAACATGTAATTCTTTTCTATGTATTTGAATGAAGAATAAATAAATTTCATATTTCAATGTTAAGTCTTTTGTATTTTTATCTTTCGTATTTTGCATGCATAGCAAAATTGTAACAAGCAAATATTAGCTCATTGATTGTCTAGATTCAAACTGATGATAAGTGGCATTGTAAGAATGTTTACATTTTAAGAAAGACAACTTACTTCAATAATCTAAACGAGTCCATAATACCGTAAAAGAATCAAAGTGAGCATTTGATTTAAATATTGGGAAGGATTATTATGTCGTCTACAATTCCAATTGAGGAGATGGCTAGTCTTGACTATTGGAGCAGTTGACTCTACAGGTAGAGACATAGTTGTATTCATTGGTAGCATGATACATTGGACTAAACCTAAGATGAATTAATTCTAAATCTATTTGTGAATTAATTCACTTGTGACATTCATGGTGTGATTTACCTAAATCCCGAGTTAGTCACTAACCATGCGTATGTAACTTATGTGCTTTGATATAAGTGGAGGTTTATACTATAAAGATAATTGAGCCAATAGTCGATATATTGGGTACATGACTTATATATGGCATGGCTTTACTAGCAACAGTGGAATTTGCAACTCAATTAAAGAGTTAATGGTATCCTCTCATTAACATTGTATGGATTGATAGATATGGCATGTAACTACGGGTTGCTTGTTCTAAAACGAGCTATTTATCATAGTCAATTGTTGATAGTGATAATATTAATCATTACGAAGACATAATGGTGACAATAAGATAAAATAGAATTGTATTGAGTGAATGAATTCAACTCAAAGGAATCAAAGATATCATATAAGGGTAACACACACATGATGAGATCATTGGACAAAGCAGTTGGATGAATTGCTTTCATAAAGAGTATATAATAAGGAGTTTTTAATCATAATACTTCTTGTGGACTGACTCCATGATTAAGTAATTGCAAATTATCTGAACGATGCTTCTAGGCATAATTGCAATTACTAGAGCCTAATTATATATGTCTGATTGGTCTCTCCGCTAGCTCAATAAAAGTTTGATTGGATTACATTTGAATTAGAAGTAAGTTCTACTAATTTGGAAATAATTTAATTAAATCGATTTATTCGATGTGGAATTAAATTGGGCGGTCGTAAGAATTGTTTAACTAGAGAATTTGATTAAAGAATTTTCTTGAAAAATTAATTTTAAAAATCTAAGTGTGAAAAATATAACGCCGGTAATGACAATATATTGCAAAGAAAAGAGAAATAAAAAATAAAGAAGACACAGATTTTACGTGTAAACCTTTTCGGGAAAAAACCACGGGCAGAGGAGAAGAAAATTCACTATGTCGAATTCGAATCAATTACAAGAGGAATAGATTATGTCTATTTATAGGCTTGTAAAGCCATACTCTAATAGGAATGTAGTAAGATTGAAACTCCTTATTCTAATCAATATCAAATAGATGGAGTTTAATAAGGTTTGAAAAACCTTATTTAAAATAAAATAAAAGAAGTGTATTTCTAAAGGGATTCTTCTTTTATTTTATTTTACCATTGCATTTTATTTAAATAAGGATTCGGGTCACTTAATTCTAACAATCTCCACCTTGACACGAATTCTCAATGAACAAGTTCTTCATCGTGAACTCTCAACGAACAAGTTTTTCACCTCTTCCATAAAACCCCTTAAGGGTTTAACTTCAACAATGAACACTAACCAAGTCTAAGAAATGCTCAAACTTGGTTATAGGAAGTGACTTAGCCATCATATCTGCAGGATTTTCATGAGTACTGATTTTACTCATAGTAATATCACCACGAGCAATAATATCATGAATAAAATGATACCGAACATCAATCTGTTTTGTTCTCTCATGAAACATTTAATCTTTTATAAGGAAGATGGCACTCTTCGTCACAAAATCTTGTCTGATTTGAAGGTCTTCATTGAGCTCACTAAAGAGTCCCTTCAACCAAATAGCTTCTTTACAAGCCTCAGTAATCGCCATGTACTCAGCTTCAGTGGTAGACAAAGCGATTGTAGTTTGCAAAATAGCTTTCCAACTGATTGCACAACCTCCAATTGTAAAGACATAACTAGTGAGAGATCTTCTTCTATCAAGGTCTCCAGCAAAATCAGCATCAACATACCCAATGACTCCATCTCTAGTTCTTCCAAACTGTAAGCAAACATCAGTAGTACCTCGTAAATATCTTAAAATCCACTGCACTACTTTCCAATGTTCTTTACCAAGGATTCGCCATGTATCTGCTAACTGCACTTACTGCATATGATAAATTTGGATGTGAACAAACTGTAGCATACATGAGAGATCCCACTGCACTAGAGTATGGAACATGTGACATGTACTCAATCTCATCATCTGATTGTGGAGTCAAAGCCAATGAAAGCACGAAATGAAATCGCTAAAGGAGTACTAACGAGCTTAGCACTCTGATATTGAACCTACAAAGAACTTTCTCAATGTACCCTTCCGACTTAGGTACAATTTACTTGCTTTTCTATCTCTGAGAATCTCCATACCAAGTATCTTCTTTACTGGTCCCAAATCTTTCATCTCAAATTCTTCACTTAGTTGGGCTTTGACCTTTCTTATCTCTCCTTTATCTTTTCTTTGCTATCAACATGTCATCAACATGAAGAAGTAGATACACAAAAGAACCATCACTATTTTTCTTAAAGTAAACACAAATTATCAAAACTACTTCTTTTAAAATTATGAGAAGTCATAAAAGAATCAAACCTCTTGTACCACTGTCTTGGTGACTGTTTCAAACCGTAAAGGGACTTTTTTAGCAAGCAAACATAGTCATCCTTTTCTGAGACTGTAAAACCCTCTAGTTGTTGCATGTAAATATCTTCATCAAGTTCTCCATGTAAAAATACAATTTTTACATCTAACTGCTCAAGCTTCAAATCATGCATGGCCACAATACCAAGCAAAGCTCGAATCAAACTATGCTTGATAACTAGGAGAACACATCATGAAGTCCACTCGGAATTTGATCAGAACCCTTTACAACAAGCCTTGCTTTATATCCGGTTCTTCAACTCTTGGAGTCCTTCTTTCTTTTAAACACCCATTTACTGATGAACAACCTTTTTACCTTTAGGAAGTTTCACAAGATCTCATGTTCTATTTTTATGAAGTGATTCCATCTCCTCTTGCATAGCAAACATCCACTTTTCTGAGTCTTCACAGCTAACCGCCTCAGAATAATTAGACAACTCTTGGTTTGCATCTATATCTTTGGCCACATTTAAAGCATAAGCAACTAGATCAGCCTCGGCATACTTCTTTGGAGGTTTAATTTCTCTTCTAGTTCTATTTTTGGCGATAGAGTATTGTGGTGAAGAAGCAACTCTATTATCAATTTTTGTACTAGCTTGAGGAGTCGACTCTGTATTAATCTGATGCTCTACCTGCTTTTGATTTTCTTTATTGGAAAAGCCTTTAAGAGATAAGTTAGGTAGCATAGCAGTTTCATCAAAAACAACATCTCTACTAATCACAACTTTTCTATTTTCAGGACACCATAACTTATACCCTTTTACACCAGCTTTATAACAAAGAAAAACACATTTAATGGATCTCGGTTCCAATTTTCCATTATCAACATGAGCATACACAGGACACCCAAAGATCTTTAAATCAGAATAATTTGCAGGATTACCAGACCATACATCTTGTGGAGTCTTTTTCTCAATGGCAATAGATAGAGATCGGCTGATCAAAAAACATGCAGTAGAGGCTGCTTCGGCCCAAAACAACTTTGGTAAGTTGGCATTTGACAACATACATCGAACTTTCTCCATGATCATTTTGTTCATTCATTCTGCAATGACGTTTTGCTGTGGAGTATGACGAACTGTCAAGCGTCTCACGATCCCTTCTACTTGTACAATTTATTAAACTCATCAGAACAAAACTCTAAGCCATTGTCTGTGCGAAAGTATTTTATTTGTTTTCCCGTTTGTTTTTCAATCATAGTTTTCCAAGACTTAAATGCGAAAAACACATCGTTTTTCTGCTTTAGGAAGAATGCCCAAACTTTTCTGGAAAAATCATCAATAAAAGTTAGCATATAATTAGCTCCACCTCTCGAAGGCACTTTAATGGCCCCCACAGATCAGAATAAATATACTCCAATGTTCCCTTCGTGTTATGGATTCCTCCGGTGAATCGAACTCTCTTTGGCTTCCCAAAAATGTAGTGCTCACAGAACTTTAGTTTGCAAATTCCTTGCCTATCAAGAAGTCCTCTTTTGCTCAATTCTGCCATGCCATTCTCACTTATATGCCCTAGGCGCATATGCCAAAGTTTAGTAATATCATCATCTGACAAGGAAGAGGAAGTGGTAGCTGCATCACCAATAACAGTAGAATCTTGTAAAACATATAACTTGGTAGTCTTTCTCTGCCCTTTCATCACAACGAGGGAACCTTTGGAAATCTTCAAAATCCCACTTTCAGCTGTGTATTTGTACCCTCTTGATCAAGAGTACTCAACGAAATTAAATTTCTCTTCAATTTTGGAACATGTCGTACGTCACTAAGTGTTCTGACAACTCCATCAAACATCTTAACTTTAATTGTTCCAACACCTGCGATTTTACACGAAGCATTATTTATGATCAAAACAACACCTTCAAACACTGTTTCGTAATTTTTAAACCAATCCCGATTGGGACTCATGTGGAAGGTGCAACCCGAATCAAGTATCCACTCCTCGCTCACTTTAGAATTATTGATGAAATGACTAGAAGTTTGTAACATCCTGAATAGGGCCTATGCATTTTCGTTTGATTGTATGAAATGACAAGTTTAAGCACTAAGAATAAATTTTGATATTTTGGAAACACGGAAATGCATGAAAATGGAAACCTAAACATTTTGGAAACCTAAACATTTTGGAAACACGAATATTTTGGAAACACGAACATTTTGGAAACTTGAACATTTTGGAAACACGAACATTTTGGAAACTTGAAGATGTAAGAAAAATGGCAAGTTCTGAGCCGATCGAAAATTTTAGGAAACTTAGAAATAAGGCCTGAATGACAAATTTTAAAGTTCAAAATAGGAAATAAGGGCAAGAGGGCCTTAAAAGAAAAAGTTGGTGAAATTTGATACACAATCGAGCTTGGAAAAGTGGCCTGAAGGTGTCACTTAAGGCTTATGGAAATGGCGCCATGTGTAAGAGAAAAGGGCTTGAGTTCGAGTCACTTGGAAAGCAAATATTGAAGGTTTTATTTTGCTTCCAAGACTAGGGGTGGACGGCACCTACTTCTAGAAAAGGGAAGATTTTTATTTCGGTTAAAACTTGATAAATTAAGTGTTAAGTAAAGGATTTTCTTTTAATAAGTGATAAATAAGGGATTTTAAATTTGGATTATCTGAGGAGATAATTGATGGATTAAATGCTTTTATTTTTTTAGATAAAGGAGATAATATTATCTTAAGGGAGAGTCGTGGCCAAGTCAAGGACTCTTGGCCTAGCAAATTCGGCTATAAAAGGAGAACCCAAGGTCTTTTTCTCTCATCTTTCCAAGTAGCCAAAAATTCCTAGCCCTCTCCCCCTCTCTGAATTTTTCTTTAAGCAAAATCCATCTCTTCTTCTTCTATTTTCTTCTCCTCTCCTTTGCTATTGTCGAGCCAAAACACTCTTTGATCCACGATTAAAACTCCATAGTTGAAACTCGTGACTCTAGGCAAGGAAGCAATCGATCAAAGCATTAAAGGTAAGGCTAAGCATTAATCAAGTTCTTTTTTTCTATTTGCCTAAAGAGAAGGGTCTAATCCTATTTTTATCTTATGGTAGAATCTATAAGGATCTCTCGTGTTCTTTTTACAACAGTTGAATACAAGGAGGAATCTTTCGGAAATTCGAGGATCTAAGGTAAGATAAATATATTTGGTTAAAGGTTATGATTTATATGTTAAATTAAATTTAACATATGATGCTAAGGATGTCGACAGTGCTATAAGGCAAGGAATCCTTTTCAGATTTGGAATTGGTAAGGTAGGTGATATTCGGCCAAGGCTTGTTTTCTTGATATTTAGGATTATTTCCCAATTATTTCAAAAGCCAAAAACTGACATGGTTACATGGCTAGTGTTAGCCGATTTCAAGGAAAAGGAATACTAGCAATTTTGGGACTTGATTTACAGACACCCAAATTCGGCAAACAAGGTAAGTAATACAAATCCTACTAGGAATTGGTTTTCTTTAAGCCAAATAGGTCTGTTAATATGCTTTAATGATTGGCCGAATATAGGAGTTAAAAATCTAGAATCGGTAGATCGTTCTTCGGGATCTCAAGGAATCCAATAAGCGAATCAGGTGTGTACTCACACTAACTTTTGATATATCATATGGCAATTATTTTAATATATGAATATGCATAAGAATGTGAATGTGGCTAAGTACCACGATGTGGTAAGAGTACCTGTGCGTTTCTTACTTCGATAGGATTACTGAATATGATATATTTTGAACATATGAATAGTAACATGAATGAGAATTAAGTATGTTATGCATGATATAAAATTTATGGGGCATTCGGGATCTATGTGAAAGGGAAGAAGGTGTTGACTTGGTCTCACTAACGGAATATGGTGACTACGGTCACAAAATTTGAATTTGGTAACCGGTTACATTATTTGAATATGGTGTCTAATGACACAAATTATATGGGCGATGAGCACGTCATTGCAATGACGCCTTCGATGGTGTGTAGCGGATGGAGGTTGACTTAGTAGTCCCCACGGTGTGACTGGCAGGTACGGGTGGTGTGTAGCGGATGGACAAATAGGCTTGGGTTTGGGTTGCATCATCATATGAATATGAATTTGATATGAACATGTATGCCTGATTTGTTGAATGTTAGTACTGTGTGCACATTGAGTCTGTTGACTCACCCCGCTGTGGGAATTATTTCAGGTGATGAACAGTGACGGACCGGGACGGTAGACCTTGAGGTGGCCATGGTTCATTTGAAGATTTGATTTGATTTGGGCTTTATTTCTTTTCAGTACATTTAATTTTTCTTTTTGGGTTTACTTGATGTAATAAGGCCATAAGGCCCAAGTGGATTTCTTTATTTTTGCTTTACTTTTAAATATTGTGCTAAGAACTATTTTGGATGTAAGTAAGTACAAAATTTATTTCTTTAAAAATGAACCCCAAAATTATTTTGTCACTTTACTCAAATTGGATTTACAAGATTAATTAAATGGGTTTCAATCTAAGCCCAACTCAAAATAATAGTTCTCTAAAATTTTACAAATTTTCTCTAAGTAACGAAAATTTTTGAAACCGGTTTACTTTAGGAACATACCAGATCCGGTTCAGGCTCGTGGACCGGGTGTGGGGTGTTTCAGTTAATTTGTCATTCTGGCCTTATTTCTAAGTTTCCTAAAATTTTCGATCGGCTCTATAACTTGCCATTTTTCTTACATCTTCAAGTTTCCAAAATGTTCAAGTTTCCAAAATGTTCAAGTTTCCAAAATGTTCAGGTTTCCAAAATGTTCAAGTTTCCAAAATGTTAAGGTTTCCAAAATATTCAGGTTTCCAAAATGTTTAGGTTTCCAAAATGTTTAGGTTTCCATTTTCATGCATTTTCAAGTTTCCAAAAATATCAAAAATTTATTCTTAGTGCTTAAACTTGTCATTTCATACAATCAAACTGAAAATGCATAGGCCCTATTCAGGATGTTACAAAGTTCACCATCACTGTAGTCTTCTACAACATCAGCTTCACCGAAATTTTCTGATTATTTTCCCTTTTAATTCGTAGCCTCCCTTTTAATCTTGTTTTGTAGCTTATAGCACTCAGTTTAATGTGCCCTTTCTTCTTGCAGAAGTTACAAGTTTTACCTCTGTTTGAAGACTTCGATCTACCCTTAGATTTACCGTGAGGATTTCGTTTCTGTGTCCTTCCACGATCATCATCAGCATTTCGATCTTGTCTCCCACAAACAATAAGACCCTCCCCTGAGAGTCGGGTTTAACCACAAGATGCTTCATCTTATCATACGAGGTCAAAGAATCATAAACCTCATCAATTGTGAGAGACTCGTGGCTATACAAAATCGTGTCTCTAAAGGTTGAATAAGACGAGGGCAATGAACAAAGTAGAATCAACCCTAGATCCTCTTTATCATACTGAAACTCCATAGCCTCCAAGTTTGAAAGAATTTCTTTAAACACTGTTAAGTGTTCGTGCACAGACGCACCTTCCTCCAAACGATGAGCATAAAGACGTTGCTTCATATGCAACTTGCTAGTTAGAGTTTTCGACATACATATTTGTTCTAGCCTCTTCCATAATGCCGCGGCGGTCTTCTCCTTCATCACATCTTGCAAAATTTTGTTAGACAAATGCAGATGTAACTGTGTTAATGCCTTTTGATTATTACGCTTTTTCTCTTCCTCCGTCAATGTCGAAGGCATCTTATCTACCCCTAGCAGGGCTTCCTCTAAATCCATCTATGCAAGAACTACCTGCATCTTTATTTGCCACAACACAAATCTGGTGTTGCGATCCAACAGTGAAATTTCATACTTTAAAGACTCCATTACAGTGATCGAGTTGAAAAAAACCCGAAAGCTTGGATACTAATTTGTGAAAAATATAACGTCAATAATAACAATATATTACAAAGAAAAGAGAAATAAAAAATAAAGAAGACACAGATTTTACGTGGAACCCTTTCGAGAAAAAACCACGGAGAGGAGAAGAAAACTCACTATGTCGAATTCGAATCAATTACAAGAGGAATAGACTATGTCTATTTATAGGCTTGTAAAGCCATATTCTAATAGGAGTGTAGTAAGATTGAAACTCCTTATTCTAATCAATATCAAATAGATGGAGTTTAATAAGGTTTAAAAAACCTTATTTAAAATAAAATAAAAGAAGTGTAGTTCTATAGGGATTCTTCTTTTATTTTATTTTACCATTGTATTTTATTTAAATAAAGATTCGGGTCACTTAATTCTAACACTAAGTAATTTTTCTAAAATTCTTTTTGATTAAGTAAAACTAAACTAATCAAATTAATTAAAATTAATATGATATTTTTAAAATTATTTTTCAAATCAGACACTCGACCCAATGGATAATTGAATATGAAAATTGGACCTAAGATCGTAAATTGGGTCTGGGAGCCCAAAATTGAGACCAAGACCCAAATACTAGTCGAACCAGGCCTAGTATGTGAAACTGGGCCAATGGTCCAACTGGTGGCTGGACCGAACCGGTCGGGCCATCACTGGCCTGGATCGAACCAGCTCGAGGTGCCGACGACATTCCGGTGACCAAAAAATGTTAGCGGCGGTGGGTCTTCGGTGGTTGAGCAGTGAAGAACTACACTACTACTTAGACTTTACCAGAGAATTTGATTTTAGATTAAGTATTCTAAAAATAATATTATTTTAATAGATGTAATATTAAATTTAATTTAATACTTATCTTAATAGTATTTTATTAATTTAATATTAAATTTAATTTAATGTTTATCTTGTAGACAAATATTTTATTAATTTAATAAGATTTAAGATTAAATTTAATCTAATATTTATCAAGATAAATATTATATTAATTTAAAGATTAAATATAAAATTGGTACTCGAATTGGTCCACTTCTCCTAGATTGATACTTCTAGTTTTTTTTTTATCCCTGATTGGTTCCCGAACTTTTTTTGTCCACTATATTAGTACTTGAGTTTAACGGCGTTAAATTTTTGCTGACATGACAACGCTAGCCAATCACATGCCTCCACGTGGCGTAGCGTCCTCTTATATATCTTTTATCTTTTTCTTTTTTATTTTCTCTCATCTTCCCTTTTTCTTTTCTTCTCTTTTCATTTCTTGTCTGCTTATACGTTTCTTTTCTTTCTTTTGTAAAAAAAAAAAACACATTTGCTTCTTAAAATGATTTTGCTCTTAAAATGCCTATTTGCTTCGTTCTTGGGTTCCAAGGATGACTCCATCTCGATTGTGGATCTAATCAAATCCATCAGACCACCCATCTCCATGGTAAAGCTTCCAACCACTACTTCCACAGCAAGACAAAAGTAGAAGTAAGCACTTCATGTGGATAAGCTTTGACGCTTTCAATTTGGTTTGGGTCGTTTGACTATGATTGAGGAGTGTCGAAATCATTTCTTACTTTAGAAAAATGGGGTCGACTTTAGAATTGAAAATGGAGTCGCCACCAATTCTTTTTGAGGTGTGATCGGTCACCTTGAGATTGATCGTTAAAATATTTTGATTTATTAAAACGATGACTTTGACCCACAAAATTTGAGAAAATAGGTTCGGGATTCGGTTACGTACGAGGAAGGATTAGCACCCTCGTAACGCACAAAATTGGTACCGAATTGATTAATTAATGTCTTAATGTCGAATATTTAAAGAGATTTTAAAATATGACCCTTTTTATTCAAAAGAAAAACTTGAATAAATTAAAATGAATGCTAAGACCCTCTTATTTCGAAGAAGTAAAATGTCACGCTCAGTGAGTTAGGGTACGACATTTCAAATTCCCGAAACTGAGCTTGTCTTTTAACTTTTAAAACTCATATATTTAATTTTAAGGAGGATACCCAGTTATTTGGGTCAAATGAAAAATTGAAACTAGTAAGTTAAGGCACAATTTCTCAAAATACCAAATTCAGAATATTGCCTTTTATTTTTTAGAAACCCTTATCCCAAAATAAACGAAATGTCACATCCAGTGAGTTACAACACAACGTTTTCAAATTCTCAAGAATAAGTTTTTATTTAACTCATATGCTTTGATTTAAGAGAATAATTGGTTTTTTAGATTCGAAGAGAAAAATAGAAACCCAGTAAGTTAGTGTACGATTTATTTCGGATCTTAGAACACGGAATGTTTATTAATTTCAAAACGGGCAAAAGGTGATATGATTTTATAAATAAATGTAAAGTAAATTACAATACTAATTTGTATGACAAAATGATGATGATAAAATATAAATAACAATAACAAAGGTAAAGATAAAATACAATAAAATAAAAGCGAAATAAACAAAAAAATAAAATAAGAGGAAAAAAACATAGAAGCTAATAGTAAATTAATAAATAAATAAGTACTATATATAATAGTTTGAAAATAGTAAAATAATAATAATAGTAACAAGAAAATACAATGATAAAAATGAATTATAATGGAAATATGTTAATAAACAAATAATAATAGTAAAGATAAATAAATAAGAGTAATGATAATAATTATAGCAATAATAATAATAGTAATGAAAATAATAATAATAGTAATAGTAAAAATAATAATATTAATAGTAATAAAAATAGTAATAATAATAGCAATAATGATATTAATAATAATAATAATAATAATAATAACCATAATAATAAGCGAAATAAAGTAAACTACAAAAAAAGAATAAACAAGAAAAATATATAATAATGGTAAAAATATATGTGTATGCAAACAATTAAATAAGTCAAAATAATACACATGAATATATAAATGAAATGATAATAAATAAATATTGTATTAAAATGAAATTAAAAATAACATTGGAGTCCCAAAATATAAATAAAAACAGTAAAGGGACTAAATTAAAAGAGAAATAAAATTTAAAACCCAAATTTTGAAAGAAATAAATGAATTAGGGCCCCACTGCAACGCGCACAAACAGGGAAGAACCAAATGGGAAATATTCCATCCTCCTAAACGGCGTCGTTTATTGTGGGATTAAAATGAAATATAAGTAAAAATATAGGGCCAAATTAAAAGAAAAAAGGGACTTAATTGAAACATGCCTCAAAAGCGGCAGGACTGACTTAATTGAAACATGCCTCAAAAGCGGCAGGACTGAGGGCGCAAATAGACCCTCAGTCCAAAACACGCGGATCCTTGGCATTTGGATCGGGTAATCGGGTCAGCCCCCAAAACAACGTTATTTCGGGCATTAAAGGGGCTGCCCAAAACGGCGTTGTTCCATTAGGCTATAAAAGCTATATTTTTTTTAAATTTCATTTCCTATTCATTCAAAAAAAAAAAAACAGAACGCCTTTCTCAAAAAACCCCTCTACCCAAGCGATTTTCGTGAAGCCAGGACGAGATTTCTATGCGTTTTCACCGTCTGTAAATCCACCATCATTGTACCACAGCGGTGGAGATCAAACACAAGTATTTTTTTCTTCTTTTTTTATTGTATTATATTTAAATATATGTGTAGTTAAAAAAAATAAGAAAAACCTTGATATGCCTATATGAACAGATTTAAAGTGAGTAAAAAAAAAAAAAAGAAAAAGAAAAGAGGAGAACCTTTCAAAATTTAATTATTTCTCTGTATGATTTTATTTGTAAAAAATTTGTAGCCTTTCGTTTTTTTTTGTACAATAGTTGTTTGGGTTTTTATAACCGAAATACAACAAAATCTATTTTTGCTACTGTTGCGCTTTTCTCGTAGGTATGGCGACGTGGAGCGGGCACAGAGGGTTCGGAGGTTGACGTGGCTCGATGGTGGTGGTTGCAGGTGGCGCAAAGGTGTTGGCTGCTAGGGTTTCAACAAAATGTTTAGGTTGTGGGCTTGGGTATTGGGTTAGGGTTTTTTATTTATTTATTTTGGGACTGTTTAGGTTTAAACTTTTTTGCTGGGTCTTGGGTTGTAATGGGGCTATTGGGCTTTAGGTTAAAATTGCATCACACAGCTGCCCCTCTTTGCTTGTTGTCGTGTAACGGGAACGAAGAAAAGACTTACTAAGGCCAATTTTGCCCAGTCTTACCGAGTCTTGACTTCTTGGCGCTTCTTCTCTTTTAGTGGCCTTGCTCTAACCCACTACATCTTCGGGGGTATAGATATTTTTCAATCTTCTCCACTACTGTTTAGGGAGATATGATCTGTTATCTTCATCCTGTTCCACTATTGCTTATAGGGATAAGGCTGGTGGCTTAAATCTGCTCCATTACTACATGGATGTAAGATTCACCTTTTTTGATCTGCTCCGCTACTGCTTAGGGAGACAAGATCTCCAATCTTTAGTCAGCTCCATTGCCAATACATTGAGATAAGACTTGTAATTTTAACCTGCTCCCCTGCTATCTCAGGAAGATAAGGCTAGTGGCTCAAATCTGCTCCATTGCCGATACATGGAGATAAGATTTGCCAACTTCAATCTACCCCTCTACTATCTCGAAGAGACAAGATCTACAATCTTCAGTCTGCACCATTGCCGATACATGGAGATAAGATTTGTAATTTCAGCCTGCTCCCTTGCTATCTCAGGAAGATAAGGCTAGTGGCTTAAATCTACTCCATTGTCGATACATGGAGATAAGATTCGCCAAAATTTGTAATTTTAATCAATTTTGCCACATCATCCTCTGAGGAATCTACCTGTAGAATTGATTTCATGGGGTCTATGCTCATGCCAAATGATTAGGATGTCATGATCAGAAAATGCTCCTAACCAGATGTATTATGAATGTTATATGAATGAATGCAAAATGTCATGAGAATGATCCATTTTTAACATTTGGGCTGTCATTGCTTGTCGTTTGTTAAGATGATATCCCTAACGTATGTCTTCTTGTTCAACTGATATTTTCAACAGAGAATTTGAAGATGTAGTCATTGCTTAGACCTTTATCTCTCAAGTGTTCCTAGCCCTTTAAGCTTGGTGAGCTCTAAATAATTGTCCTATTTCATATTCTTGCATTATTTAGAGACTTTCAGAGTAATATGCAAAACTCCTTTTGTGAAAGTATTATTAGTTCGTTAATCAATATTTCAATATGAAATGCTTGAAAAATATTATAGAGATGAATAAAACAAAAATTTATTCGGACAAAATCCGTAAATAATGGATTGAGCAAAGGAATAAAATTTTGCTAAGGTACAAAAATGAGTAAGGGTGGAATTGGTGCCCTAGATATCACAACCTGAGCTTCTTTGTACGAACTTCTTGAAGATCATTCTAAGTTCAACATGTGTTTAGGATATCTATAATACTTTGTCAATGCCCCTAAGATGTAGCATATCTCCTCATTGTTAATTCAAGTATAGGATGGCTAGCGCATGCCCTATTTCTCCTCAAAAATTTGAATTACCCTTTACGGGTTTTCAATTCAAAGCTCATTTGGTCTCAAAGTGCCCTTTGCAGGTTTTCACCTTAGCCTCTCCATTTTTTTCGAACTCAAGACACCTTTTGCGGGTTTTTGCCTTGGCCCATTTTCCTTCTTAAGCGAAGTATTTCTTGACTGAGTCCGTATTAACTAGGTTTGGCTGACTCTTGCCGTCCATCTCGGCTAATACCAAGGCTCCTCCAGAAAAGGCCTTTATTACAACGTAAGGTCCCTCCCAATTAGGCATCCACTTTCCTCTGAAGTCCTTTTGCATTGGGAAGATCTTTTTCAATACCAAGTCCCCCTTACGGAATACTCTAGGGTGGACCTTTTTGTTGTAAGCTCGCATCATTCGCTTCTAGTACATTTGACCATGATGGATGGCTTTTAACCTTTTTTTCTCAATTAGATTCAGTTGGTCATACCGAGATTGGATCCATTCCGCTTCATCTAACTTTAGCTCTGATAAAACCCAGAGAGAAGGAATTTCAACTTCAATGGGCAAAACTGCCTCCATCCCATAAACCAATGAGAAAGGTGTTACCCCGGTAGAAGTTTTAACTAATGTTCGATAGGCATAGAGGGAAAACGGCAACTTTTCATGCCAATCTTTGTAGGTCTTAGTCATTTTCCCCACAATTTTCTTGATATTTTTATTAGCTGCCTCAACTGCACCATTCATTTTCGGGTGATATGGTGACGAGTTGTGGTGCTTAATTTTGAACCGATTGCAGACCCCCGCTATCGCGCTATTGTTTAAGTTCAACACATTGTCAGATACGATCCTTTCCGGCATATCATAGCGACATATGATCTCCCTCTTCAAAAACTTACTAATTGCCATCTTCGTGACATTGGCATATGAAGTTGCCTCTACCCATATGGTGAAGTAATCGATGACCACGAAAATGAATTGATGTCCATTAGAAGCCTTCGACAAAATCGGCCCAATGACGTCCATGCCCCACATTGAGAAAGTCCATGGAGAAGTTGATCGTGTCAAGCAGTCGAGTTTTAATATTTATAAAGAGAATGATTGAACCTGTAGACTAACTATGACAATGATTGAGGCAAGTGCACCTATCGAACAATAGTATAGTTTAGGCAAGATTATTTTATCGAACCCAAAGGAACCTAAAAGTACTACTACACACTTTCTTTCTATTATTTAGCCTAAAATATGGAGTGATTGGTTTATTAATCTAAAAAAAAACTAATGAAAAACTAAACTAGATGTAAAGACAAAAGAATGAAACTTTGGGAGAAGACTGTGGAAAAACTCAGTTGATTTTATACGATACCCTCAGGAAGAATCCACCTATGACTTCTCTTGTTATCTAACTTTTAATTAATATGACTTCTTTACTTAGCTTGATCCGTGAGACTCCCTAACCTATATTAAACCCTCTCTCGAGGTGAATAACATCTAACCTTAGGTTAATTAGTGGAACTCTCGTTCTCTTATAATAATCCCCTAAGGAAGCAATAAATCGATCAATGGAATCCCATATTAGGTTTCACCCTAATCCGGTAAAATCTCGTCACTCTATCTCTAGGCGTGCAATCAACTCCGCTTAATTATGCTAGATATACTCTTAGACGGGGACTATTCCTCCTCCACCTAAACACATCAGATTAAATTAAGCAACATAATTAAGAACAAACTAAGTACTTATCATATAATTTAGAAATCAAATAACAAAATCCATCATAGGTTTCATCCCCTTTAGGTATCTGAAGGGTTTAGTTCATAACAAAATAAGAAAACATCTCAAGAGAAAAGATAAAACAAAACATAAGAAATCCCTAAAATCCCCTAAAGGAATTGAAGAGAAGATCCTATTTCTTAAGCAGAACTCAGGCTTCTTGAGATGGATCAACTGGCAATCTTCGAGTAATTCCCTGAATAAAAGCTCTGGCAGAAAACTTCTACCTAAAACTTCGACTTCTCTTTCGGCTTCTGCCGAACTCTCCTTTTTAGTTTCTACCTTAGGTGTTTATATAGGCTTTGAGATGCTTTACTTGTCTCCTAAGTATCTTAATTCAAGTAGAATTCCTCCTAGGATGTTTAAGTAGACTTAGGAATATGTTTCTATCCCTCCAAGCATCCAAATCCGAGTGAAATTGCTCTTTCTCGCGGCAGGGGCACGGCCATGGTACACGCCCGTGTAAATTATCTTCAGGCCGTGTCTCGATTCTGTCAATTGGGGCACAACCGTGTAAATCGAGGCATGGCCGTGTGAAGTAATTTGATGAGGCACGGCCGTGTTGCTTGAAGTCCAAGCCGAGTTGATTTTCTCTTTGGCCCAAATTGGCCCGTTTTAAGCCTATTTCTCGTTCTTTTCATCCTCGGGTGCTTTCCTGAGTATAAACATGGAAAGAAAGGATTAAAAGAACCTTTTTACATAAATCAAGGGCTAAATCATCCAAAAGCATACTAAATATGGGGTTAAAATATGTTACTTTTACGGTTTATCAGAAGTCATAACATGAAGAGGTGAAGGAGGCACATGGATCTTGTCTCCATAAATTTGGCACTTATGACACTTCTTGGCGTAACGGATGCAATCTCCTTCCACTGTGGACCAGAAATACCTGAATCTTATGATTTGCCTGGCCATTGTAAACCCATTGGCATGCATCCCGTAGACACCTTCATGGACTTTTTCTAGGATTTTATTAGCCTCAACAGCATCAACGCATCTTAACAGTATCTGGTCCTTCCTCTTTTGATACTGGATCTCTCCATCCAATACATAGTCATTGGCCAGTCTTCTCAATGTTCTCCCATCATTTTCAGTTGCTTGATCAGGGTATTCACGGCTCTTCACATATCGTAAAATATCATGATACCAAGGATGATCATCTCTCTCCTCCTCTTCGTCGATATTGAAGCAGTGAGCCGGAGCCTCACAAATACTCATTTGGATAGGCTTCATACCTTCCTATTCATTTACTTTGATCATAGAAGCTAATGTGGCCAAGGCGTCAGCCATCTGGTTTTCACCACGCGAGAGATAAAATAAGGTGATATTATCAAACTCCTTAATTAACTCCAAAACTAACTTTCGATAATTGATCAATTTGGGATCTCTCATTTCCCATTCACCTTTGAGCTGATAAATCACCAACGTAGAATCTCCATTTACCTCTAGCACCTTGATTTTATGGTCTATGGCTGCTCAAATTCTCATGATACATGCTTCAAATTCTGCCATATTGTTTGTGCAGTCAAAATCCAACTTGCAAGTGAATGGATAATGATTTCCACTTGGGGATATCAGAATTGCCCCAACTCCATTACCAACGGTATTTGATGCTCCGTCGAAATTCAATTTCCAAGAAAGATCTTCTAGGGTATCTTCCTCAATAGCCACTACAAACATCAGATCTTCATTAGGAAAATCAAAGTTCAAGGGCTCGTAATCGTCTAGAGCTCACTGGTTAGAAAATATGCTATTACACTCCCCTTCACAGCTTTCTGGTTCACATAGACTATGTCAAATTTGGAGAGTGAAATTTGCCATCGGGCCATTCTTCCATTCTGAGCGGTTGACTCCATCATGTACTTAAGAGGGTCTAGTTTCGAGATTAACCAAGTCGTATGGTACAACATGTACTGCCTCAACCTTCGAGTTGTCCAGACCAAGGCGCAACATAATTTCTCAATTGGCGAGTATCTCATTTCACACTCAGTAAATTTCTTACTGAGGTAATATATCGCCTTTTCTTTCTTTCCTATCTCATTGTGTTGGCTAAGCACACATCCCATTGAATTATCAAATACCGTCAAATACAAAATCAATGGTTTATTAGGACTGAGTGGCATTAGTACTGGAGTATTAGACAAGTATTGTTTAAATCTGTCAAAAGCCTTCTGGCATTCATCGTCCCAAATGTCTGGATTGTTTTTCTTAAGAAGACGAAATATGGGGTCACATTTCTCAGTCAATTGCGAAATGAACCAGGCAATATAATTTGGTCTTCCTAGAAAACCTCAAACTTCCTTCTCAGTGCGCGGTGAAGGAAATTCTTGTACAGACTTGACTTTATCCGGGTCGACCTCAATTTCTTTTTCACTGACTACGAAACCAAGCAGTTTTCCTGGCCTAGCCCGGAAAGTACACTTGGTTGGATTGAGCTTTAACTAAAATTTCTTCAACCTCAAAAATAGTTTCCTCAAAACCTGTACATGTTTATTTTTCGTTCGAGATTTCGTGATCATGTTATTGACGTAGACCTCGATCTCCTTGTGCATAATGTCGTGAAACAAGGTTGCCATGGCTCTTTGGTATATTGCTCCCGCATTCTCTAACCCGAATGGTATCACCTTGTAACAAAAAGTTTCCCACAAGGTTATAAATATAGTCTTTTCCATGTCTTCAGAATGCATCTTTATCTGATTGTATCCAGAGAAACCATCTATGAAGGAGAACAATGAATAACCTGCCGTGTTGTCCACTAAAGTGTCGATGTGAGGCAGTGAGAAGTTGCCCTTTGGGCTGGCCTTGTTCAAGTCTCTGTAATCTACACACATTCGTACTTTTCCATCTTTCTTAGGAATAGGGACGACATTGGCTACCCATTCTAAGTAATTCACCACTTGTAAGAACCCAGCATCAAATTGCTTCTTGACATCTTCTCTTATTTTTACTGCAACATCAGGTCTCATCCTTCGGAGTTTCTGTTGAACGGACTTGCATTCTTCTTTTATGAGGACACGATGTACCGCAATATCGACGCTCAACCCAAGCATGTCTTGATATGACCATGCGAAGACATCTTTGAACTCCTGCAGAAGTTTAAAGAGATCCTGCATTATTTCCTCATTTATACAAGTATCAATTTTCACCTCTTTCCCCTCTTTTAAAATCACATTCTCAATTGTCTCTTTGAAAGGTAGAATCAGCTTCTCTTTTCGCTCTATCATCCTTAACAAATCCGGGGATAAACTACAATCTCCGTCATTTATAAAATCCTGGGATCCCTCTAAGCACATGTCTCGTTCATAAGGGAGCTCTGGGTCCATAGTAGCGTTGCTCATGACATCGATATCTAGGGACCTATTGTAGGTAGGAAAGAATACCCAAAGAAACCAATGAATCTAAGAATAACTTATTTGTATGGTATGATTATGAATAAAATGAAAAGGAATAAAAGAATAATTGCTCGATGTATTTTTTATTAAAATAAAGTCATTTTGAACATGAGCCTATTTCACAGCAGATTCTTATTGTTCTTAGGCTAGAAAATAATAAGCGTGTTTTGGACATTACTCTGTATTTGCTCTAAAAACCACAGGAAGTTTTTCTACAGTCCAGTTGTTCAAAACACTTCCATACTCATAGGGGCGAGTGCCTGCTAAGTTTCCTTCCTTCGGTCCCTCTTCAAATATGACATTGATGTTCAAAGTTTTCATCATATCTTCAGTCGTTTCTTCATTCGTGTTCTCCGGTCTCGGATGGATAACTCTTCCTGACTCAAATGTATTGGATATATGAGGAAGGTCATTAGCTCCCACTTGACCTCTGACCCATCCAATCATGCCCTTCGTCTCTCTTGTCTTCTTTCCAGCTCTTTTTTCCTCTGTTTGGCATCTAGCTTATACCCTAAGGCAAAATGGCCTCATTTACTAGTCAAGACCGGTACTTTAACCCATCCATAGAGGTACTTCCGAAGTCCTCTTCCAGGCAATACTCCTTTTCCCACTGTCAGCTGTAGGCACATCTTTGTTGCTTCGAGATTTTGGGCACCGAGATCTTGCTCCCCTCGGTGATAAAGTGGTATTCACAAGCTCTAATAACCGAAAAGAACATTCAATTGCTTCACTATCACTCTCTACATATGGCGCATCACTGGCAACAGATGTGATAATGTCTTCTTCTATTTTATCGTTATTAGTCGACCCTCTGTCACCAACTTTAACTTTTGATGCAATGATGATGGTAGTGCTCCTGTCGAATGAATCCACGGCCTCCCCAACAGACAATTATAGGAAGGCTTAATGTCCATCACTAGGAAGTCTACCTAGTATGTATTTGGCCCAATCAGAAGAGGTATCTCTATCCTTCCCATTACTTTCCTTTCGGTACCATCAAATGCTCTCACTATGTTTTGGCATGTTTTCATATGAGAGCTGTCTGCAGGAAATCTGTTTAACGTGGACAGAGGTAAGATGTTCAATGTTGAACCATTTTCGATTAGTACCCCCAGTAATGTATACCCTTTACAGCGAGGTGGTAATGTGCAAAGCTTTGATGGATCTCATGCTCCATGGAGGTATTTCATCATCACTAAAAGAGATGAAGTTGTCGGGGCTTATGTCGCTAGCAAGGTGGTCTAGCTTATTTACCAATATGTCTCAGCGACATAGGATTCGTTCAACACCTTTATTAGCACGCTACAATGTACCTCTGAGTTTAAGAGTAAAGCCAGTATCGATATACGTGCTGGCTGGTTATGTAATTGTTCCACAACACTATACTTTTAGGAA
The DNA here is from genome assembly GCA_025506655.1 of Gossypium rotundifolium. Classification (NCBI taxonomy): domain Eukaryota; kingdom Viridiplantae; phylum Streptophyta; class Magnoliopsida; order Malvales; family Malvaceae; genus Gossypium; species Gossypium rotundifolium. Next base: position 167,827,241 of record CP106725.1, read on the forward strand.
CTTCAAAAACTCTTTAGCTTCATTTTCCATTACTAGTTCATTAACCAGTGGTTCTGACCTCTCTTCTCCTTGTTTGGTCATAAAGGATTTCCTTTTTATGGGTTCAACTTCTGTGTTTGGCGTGCTAGCTGAACTCTCTTTTCTCGAATCTGTCACACTGCAATTATAATCCCAAGGCACTCTCTTGCTATCCTTATAAGGAAAAGCCATGGGTTTCTGAATTACAACTCTAGTTTCCACTCTCACTACTGCTTCATCGATTCTCGGTCGTGTGATGATTATCACTGGGTGATTGACCTCAAAGATTTTCTCTACTGACCCTCCTACGGCGGTGCACACGTCTTCTCCTTCAATAAAGTCAAAGAACTCCAGCTCTTTGTTATCCATTAACCCTTGCACTAGGGCCCTAAATTTGCTACATCACTGGATCTCATGGTCCTCCTTATTGTGGAACTCATAAAAGTTCCTCGTATCTTGGGATTTGCTCCCCAACCCTTACGGAACTAACCTTCTTTCCCGTATTTCCTTCTAGACCTCCCTCAATGGGGTTCATACTTCAACAACATTCAGTTTGATTCTTCTCCCCATGTTCTCGACTATCATGTTTACCCATTTATCAGTATGACTGGGTAATGGATTTCCCACACCAGGTGCATCGTCGAATTTTACAACACCCGCTTTAATAAGCCTTTCAACTAACCTTTTGAATAAGGTGCAGTTTTCTATCGAGTGTCCTACGATTCCATCATGGTATTCACACTGAGCCTTTGTATCATACCACTTAGGATATAGGGGTTACAATGGTTTCAAGTAGAAAGAGGCTATAACATGTGCATCGAATAGACTTTTATACAACTCCCTATACGTCATTGGTATGGGAGTAAACTGAGACTTCTCTGTATTCTGCTTCATGTTGGGCTCCTGCCTTGGTAAGGCCTACTGGCCCGTGACTACGCTCTCGATTGATTGACAGTAATGGGTTTTGAATAATTCGAGCTCACATTATTTACTTTATTTTCTCTTTTCTTCGGATCTGATCTTTTCGTGCTTTCTCCAGCCTCTATTTTTCCACACCTTATCGCATTCTCTATCATTTCACCAGACATCACTATGTCTGCTAAACTCTTAGTTGCACTTTCAACATATGATTGATAAAAGATGCTTTCAAGGTATTAATGAAGAGCATGGTTGTTTCTTTTTCCAGAAGTGGCGGGTGTACCTCTCTCCACCTCTGGGCATATTTCCTGAAACTTTCGCCCAACTTTTTCTCCATGTTCTGTAACATGATCCTGTCAAGCGCTATATCTATCACATGGCCATAATGCTTCATGAAGGCCTATCCTAAGTCCTTCCATGATTTGACTTGGGTACGACTCAACTAATTGTACCATTTGGCCTAGGCCCCAGTCAAACTATCCTAAAAATAGTGAATCAACAATTGGTTGTTGCTGACATGTCCCGTTATTCTTGACAGAACATTGTAATATGGGCCTTAGGGCAGCTGGTCCAGTTGTATTTTTCGAACTCTAGCATCTTGAACTTTGGAGGGAGTACCAGATCTGGGACCAGACTCAACTTCTTAGCATCCACTTCGCATTGGTAACCAGCATTTTCCAATACTTTGAACTTCTACTCCAACCATTTGCATTGATCTTTGAACTGTTTTGGGAGCTATACCCTTGCTTTTTCCCTTTTTGTTACATCATCAAAGTTAGGGACCATTGGTTTTGCCAAATTATCTTCGGGGTTGGAGCTTGAGCTTATTGGGAAGTTTATCGGTGTTGAGGTACCGGATTGATATTGGGATTTGATATTAACGGACACTCTTGGTAGTTGTACTTGGGAATTTACCGAGGCAAAGCATGGAGGATAAGCAAAGTCTTCATTATCGTCTCTGGTATTGACCATAGGGCTCTTTCCTTTATCAGGCCCTCCAACCAACAACTGTGTTAACTGGCTCATCATGTTTCTCTAGGATTCTAGCATTTGATCCATCATATCCTGTTGGATCTTAGCTAATTATTCTTGCATCTTAGTTTGCAATTGGTCCTGCATCTCTTTCTGCATTTGTTCTAACATTTCTATCCTTTGATCCATGGCTTTCGTTTTTCTTTGAGTGTAGTAGTGATGTTCCAGGGTAACTATAATATGATCTCTAGTTAAAAGGGATCTTTTATGACATTTAATGCATATGATGCGATGTAATGCAAATGCATGATATGAATGCAAAAATAAAAGGTCGATTGTGGTTCAATTTCTTTTAGAATAACTTTATAAGAAAACAAAATCTTTTACATAAAATGAAATCACATATATGCCCTAGCTCTTATGCTCAAAGCTTTAACTTTCTTAAGAAGCCAAGCTAACTCTCGACCCCGATCTGACTCTAGCTCATATTTCACACTTAACACATCAGCCTGAACCGCTAAAACTTGTAAATGATCAGCCACTTCTCGTATCTGAGCCAAGCTTCCCCCATGATGTAATCTCTTTCTCTGACCTGGTCTTGAGATCGACGAAGCTGCCCCTGCCACTGCTCATTATACGATTCAAGGAATTCAATTCAAAGTTCACAGTTCTGATAGCATAGTTTCAATTCTTCAACTTTTCCTTCTAAATCCTCGATCATGCTCAGGATGGCTCTTAATTCAATGTCGGAGTGATGACCATGACCCTGATGCAATTCCTCTTCTAACTCCGCTACTCGAGCTTCTAACATCTACTTCTCATCTTGGCCCTCAACCAAGCTCTTTTTAAGGCATTTTCGCATGCTCGAGCATCATGGAACCTCTTCTCCCACTGATCAGCCTTAGCCCTTTCTTCTTGAATTTCTTGTCGCCACTGCTCTAATGTCTTTCCCAACCCGGCTGTTCTCATCGACATACGCAGCTTCTTGTAATCACTCTTCAAACTGTCCAAGTCATCTTCGACCTTTCTTTTCCCTTTTCTCAACTTCTCGGCTTCGAACTTCTAAACATCAACCTCTAGCCTCAAATGCATCTTTTCCTCCTTTAATTGCTCTATTTTCTTTCCTAACTCTGAATTTCTCTTATTAAAGTCCTATTTTATGATTTCCAACTCGGAAGGGACTATTTGCAGTATCCCTCCATCGGTCGAGCACCATCTTATCTCGGTCTTGGAATATTATCATTGATTCTTCTACTCTGCCATGCATCATATTCGAGGGTTGTCATCTGACCTACAGTAACTCTTTTCATCCGATGAGTCTAATTCCAAGTATTAGAAATCCCTTTAACCCTTTTATTGTAGTTATCTCCTCTATACGTAAATTCAAACTAAGCTAGCCCATGCGTTACCGGTATGAACTGTCTTGATCTGTATTGCCTCAGCACAAGCAAAAGAGCATACCCAACGGCTCCCCAAATTCCCAACAGAGGGACCCAATCAAAACTCCCACATCGGTAAAGAATTTCGTTGGGAACCACCCAAAGAGTCTCCACTCAATGTCCTCTTCTTGAAGATTTCGAAGGAGCGCGATCCAAATTTTTTTTGATATGTCATCTCTCCTGGGCGTGGCTGCTAACTCTTTTAACGATGAGTAATTTTCTGAAAAAACCCGATAAGAAACTTTATCCACCTTCCAAAAATGGCTATGGAACCAAGCTAACAATAACTGCACACATCTTATAAATCTACCCTCAATGGCTCTCCTGCATGCATTCAAAGATTTAAATGTCTCAGCTAAGATCGTAGGAACAGGTGCAACACCTTTGTCAAGTCGGTCGAAGAGATCCAAGACCGCCTCATTTACATACCCTAATACCCTAGAGAAAACCATTAAACCATAGATCCTCAAAGCAAAAACGTCAACTCTCTTCTTCGTATCAAGATGCACTAGAATCGAATCCCTCAAATTCCTCCATGGGATGCATTTACACTTACCTTTTTGCTTGACCCTCGCTGCAATCCACTACTCACTCATCCCTGTAATATTCATCAACTTCTTCCAAAAGGTCGGGACATGAGCGGCTCTTGAATAGGCCTTGTCGACCTGGACCTTCGGGCAACAAAGTAAAGCTGTATATTCTTCTACAGTGGGTACCAAATCTACCCTCCCAAAGGTAAAACAACTGTAGGCAGGATTTCAATACTGAGTGAGGGCTCGAAATAAATGCTCGTCTACCTTGATGCCAAGTAAGTGAGGCAAATCCCCATAACTATCATACAACAACTGCTTAGTCTCTTCATCCCACTGGTCCCATATCTCTTTTAATTCCCAAAGATTATTTTGCGTCATACTAATGCGGGTGTAATCACATAACTCTAATGTATATCCCCGGCTAGGCTGTCCCCTTTCTCTAATTGCGTTTTCTCTGACTATATACGTACAGCCGCATTATCTTCCACTTTATCAAGAAATTTGTTCTCCATGACAAGCTTCCTAAATTAGTAATCGAACGTGAATCGACACCTCTTTGAAATGAAATGACATGCAATCACAGCCAAAATAAAACACAGCAAGTCAGTATCATATACCAAAAATAAAAATCAAGGCAAACGAAAAATAATCAAGCATCTATCTGGGTGATTGCTAGGGTTTTCGTAGTTCTACCTAGGGTAAGCTCTTAGGGCTTTCTACATGCGGTTTGGTTCTAAAGTAGAGGTACCTGAACCGACAGATTCTATCCTCACCCATTATAGGTTCATATGGACTGAGTTTAGTTCAGGGGAATACATTTCCCTATGGCTGCACGGAGATGAAAATCTCACGAAGACATAGGTACAGACGTATCCCAAAAGTGATCCACTATCCTGCACGAAGGTGAAAACCTCACGAAGAAGTAACTTCTCACTCCCACTTAAATAGGGTAAAACCATATGGTCTTTATGCAATGTGATGCAAGAGTACCCTAAAAATTCAAATCACAACCAACTAAATGACCCAAACAAATGCAATAAAAGAATCGTATTTTCAAATCTATTTTCAACTTTCGTCAAAAGGACAGAAATTAAGCAATTTACGGCTTAACTCTCATAGGTCCCAAGTGGAGTCGCCAAGCTGTCGAAACCATTTCTTACTTTAAAAAATAGGTCGACTTTAGAAATAAAAATGGAGTTGCCACCAATCCTTCTTGAGGTGTGATCAGGTCACCTTGAGATTGATCGTTAAAATATTTTGATTTATTAAAAAGATGACTTTGACCCACAAAATTCGAGAAAACAGGTTCGGGAGTCGGTTACGTACGAGAAAGGATTAGCACCATCGTAACACCCAAAATTGGTACCGAATTGATTAATTAATGTCTTAATGTCGAAAATTTGAAGAGATTTTAAAATACGATCCTTTTTATTCAAAAGAAAAACTTGAATAAATTAAAATGAATGCAAAACTTGAATAAATTAAAATGAATGCTAAGACCCTCTTATTTCGAAGAAGTAAAATGTCACGCCTAGTGAGTTAGGGTACGACATTTCAAATTCCCGAATGAGCTTGTCTTTTAACTTTTAAAACTCATATATTTAATTTTAAGAAGGATATCCAGTTATTTGGGTCAAATGAAAAATCAAAACCCAATAAGTTAGGGCACAATTTCTCAAAATACCAAATTCAGAATATTGCCTTTATTTTTTAAAAATCCTTATCCCGAAATAAACGAAATGTCACATCCAGTGAGTTAGGACACAACATTTTCGAATTCTCAAGAATAAGTTTTTATTTAACTCATATGCTTTGATTTAAGAGAATAATTGGTTCTGTAGATTCGATGAGAAAAATCGAAACCCAATGAAGTCGAGGTACGATTTCTTTCGGATCTTAGAACACGGAATGTTTATTTATTTCAAAAGCGAGTAAAAGGTGATATGATTTTATAAATAAATGTAAAGTAAATTACAATACTAATTTGTATGACAAAATGATGATGATAAAATATAAATAACAATAACAAAGATAAAAATAAAATACAATAAAATAAAAGTGAAATAAATAAAAAATAAAATAAGAGAAAACAATAAAAACATAGAAGCTAATAGTAAATTAATAAATAAATAAGTACTATATACAATGGTTTGAAAATAGTAAAATAATAATAATAGTAACAAGAAAATACAATGATAAAATGAATTATAATTGAAATATGTTAGTAAACAAATAATAATAGTAAAGATAAATAAATAAGAGTAGTGATAGTAATTATAGCAATAATAATAATAATAGTAATGAAAATAATAATAATAGTAATAGTAAAAAAACTAATATCAATAATAATAAAAATAGTAATAATAATAATAATAGCAATAATGATATTAATAATAATAATAATAATAATAATAATAATAATAATAATAATAATAATAATAATAATAATAATGATATGAAAAGCTAATAATAATAATAATAATAACCATAATAAAAGCGAAATAAAGTAAACTACAAAAAAAAAGAATAAACAAGAAAAATATATAACAATGGTAAAAATATATGTGTATGCAAACAATTAAATAAGCGAAAATAATACACATGAATATATAAATGAAATGATAATAAATAAATATTGTATTAAAATGAAATTAAAAATAACATTGGGAGTCCCAAAATATAAATAAAACAGTAAAGGGACTAAATTAAAAGAGAAATAAACTTTAAAACCCAAATTTTAAAAGAAATAAATGAATTAGGGCCCCACTGAAAGCGCACAAATAGGGAAGGACCAAATGGGAAATATTCTCGACCTCCTAAACAGTGTCGTTTATTGTGGGACTAAAATGAAATATAAGTAAAAATACTGGGCCAAATTAAAAGAAAAAAGGGACTTAATTGAAACATGCCTCAAAAGCGGAAAGACTGAGGGCGCAAATAGACCATCAGTCCAGAACACGCGGATCATTGGCATTTGGATTGGGTAATCGGGTCAGCCCCAAAACAACGTCGTTTCGGACGTTAAGGGGGCTGCCCAAAACGGCGTCGTTCTATTAGGCTATAAAAGCTAAAAAAAATTTAAAATTTCATTTCCCATTCATTCAAAAAAAAAAAAAAACAGAATGCCTCTCTCAAAAAACCCCTCTACCCAAGCAATTTTCGGCAAAAGCCCCGACAAGATTTCGACGCCAGCCGTGCCGTCCTCATTGTCAGTCCACCGTCATTGCATACACGGTGATCGGAGATCAAAAATAGGTATTATTTTTTATTGTATTATATTTAAATATATGTGTAGTGAAAAAAATAAGAAAAACCTTGATATGCCTATATGAACAGATTTAAAATGTGTAAAAAAAGAAAAAAGAAAAAGAAAAGAGGAGAACCTTTCGAAAATTTCTTTTATTTCTCTATATTGATTTTATTTGTAAAAAATTTGTAGCCTTTCCTTTTTTTTTTTTTTTTGGTACAATAGTTGTTTGGGTTTTTATACCAGAAAATACAACAAAATCTGTTTTTGCTACTTTGCGCTTTTCTCGCAGGTATGGCGATGTTGAGTTGGCGCGAAGGGTTCGGAGGTCGACGTGGCTCGGTGGTGGTGGTTGCTAGCGGCGCAAAGGTGTTGGCTGCTAGGGTTTCAACAAAATGTTTAGGTTGTGGGCTTGGGTATTGGGTTAGGGTTTTTTATTTTGGGCCTATTTAGGTTTAATTTTTTTTCTGGGTCTTAGGTTGTAATAGGGCTATTGGGCTTTGGGTTAAAATTGGGTCACACAAGGAGTGTTTCAACAAAGGAGCCCGTTAGTTCATAGAAGGAGAAGCTATGCTATTGCTAGGGTTTCATTTTATTTGATAAAATAATTACCCATAAATTTATTCTTTTCCCTCTTTTACACTCTATTACTGCTACCATAGTGTGATTGGAAGGACAAAACCAACAAAGAAAAGTTGTCAGCGAGGAACAACAACAACAATGGTGAAGTTCCTGAAGCCAAACAAGATGGTGGTTGTCCTTCAAGGTCGTTATGTCCGTTGTAAGGCGGTGATTGTCAAATCCTTCGATGAAAGAACCCTCGATTGCCCTTACGGTCACTGTTTAAATGCAGGGATTAAGAAATACCTATTTCAAAAAAGCAAATGAAAAATTTCAAGAGCGATAAGAACCCAAAGTGAAAAGGAAAATAATGGTAATGATTGGATGGTGAGAAAGTGAGGGAAAATTTTAGGAGTTTTTAAGGAAAAAAAGAGAAACAAACGAAACAAACAGAAGAAAGATGAAGACGAAGAAGTCAGTTAGAAATGGTGAAAGGAAAAAATGAAAAAAGGGGAAAAAGAAAAAAAGAAAAAGTAAGTTGCAGCAGTCAAAGAGGAAGAAAAAGACGATGAGGGAAAGAAAATTTCAAAGGAAAAAATAAATAAAAGGATTTTTAAAAATATAAAATGAAATGGAAAATAATTAAAGGGGCCAGCTTTTCAAGCCAAATGGAGTGACACGTGGCAGGGCACAAGTGGCCAGCGATACCATGTTAGCAAAAAATTAATATCGTTAGTCTTAGGTACCAATATAGTGGACAAAAAAAAGTTTGGGTACCAGTCTAGGACAAAAAATACCATAAGTATCAATCTGGAATAAGTGGATAAGTTTGGATACCAATTTTATATTTAATCTTTAATTTAATGTTAAAGTGATTAATTTTAATTATAGTTGAACTCTCTAAACTTTCTTTATATAAATAGAGCCTTTGTTCATTATCTACAAACACTTGAATTCAAAAGAAAGTTGTAGAGAAAAAATTCTCTAAAGAAATTATTTTAAAAAATTTCTAGAGATATTTTTATTATTTATTACTTGGCCCAAAAGTTTAGAGAAATATGAAATTACCTCACTGGTAATTTTTGTGAAAAAAGTTTCTGATTTGATATGAGCCTATACTCGACAGACGTAACCTTGAGGATAGCGGAGAAGACTATTTGGTTGAAGCGTTTATCCTAGACGAATCAAAAAGGTACAAATTTGATTAAGTGTTCATTATTTTAGATATCACAACCAAGTTCTTATTTTGGAAGAACAATTCTAATACAGAGTTTGTTACTTTAACACGTCTCTAGTCTGCTACTCTAGTAGGCTTTGTTTTGATTAAGTGTTCATTAGGGATTATTTTCTTTTAGATAGGAATCGGTGGAAATAAAAAATGAATTGGAGAATCTAGCGTTGGATGATGAGGAAAAGGAGATTTTATAGGTACACAAAAATGCCGATCCTATAAAGGAAATTTATGATCTTGCCTGGTTGGGTGCTTTCTCACGGAAAGCGTGATCCATTTTCTGGTAATGAGAAGCACAAAGGTTAATCTTTGGCATCCTATAAGAGGGGTTCAAATTTCATATATGAGGAAAAAAGATTTTTGTTTCAATTTTTCCATAATATGGATCTTGACCGAGTGCAAAATGGAGCTTCATGGACTTTTCATAATCATCTTTTGGTGAGTCATTGATTAGAGGATGGAAAGGATCTAGTTAAGGTACCGTTATTACATGTGTGTTTTTGGATGCAAGTTCATGATTTGCGGCCGGGTTTTTCTCTGAGTATATAGCCAAACAGTTGGGAGATTTTCTTGGGAATTTTTTGGAATATGATACCAAAAGTTTAGAAATGGGTTTGAATGATCATATGCGGATCAGAGTTCGAATGGATGTTAGACGTCCGTTGAAGAGGAAAAATAGGCTTATGTTTTCTCTAGCTAAATGTTCGTACGTCAACTTTAAATATGAAAGACTGACTTTGTTCTACTTCTTCTGTGGTTGTTTGGGGCACAAACTTTTTCTGTCAGATCAGAATGGCCAAAGGAATAGAAATAGCAGAGATGGGGTGGGATCAATTAATTAGAGCTCGGTTAGGAAAAGCTATTACAATGAATAATATATGGTTAAGGGGAAAACGATGATAAGGGATAAAGGAAGATGGATTCGATAATAATAGATCAGGGGCAAAATCTTAGGAGGATGGTATAGATTTAGACAGGCGTATTGATCCCGACTTGGGGTTAAATTTGAAGAGAGATCCGAAATACATTAAGGTATAAGTGGGGATCCCTCCAAGGTACAGGGCCTAATGGAAATGGAATACGATTTAAAGGATTGTCCAGTGATGGAAAGAAAAGATCGAGAAGGGAGAAGGAAATCACATTGGATTGATTGTGGCCGATTCACTAGGAGGATGAGATAAAGGATTGTTGGTTCGAGACCAACTATTATCGACAATTGCCAAGGGGTAAGCCGACCGGTTGTAATGAAAATAATGTGTTGGAATATTTGTAGTTTTAGGAGTTCATGGACTAGTAGAAGACTTAGCATACGCTAAAGGTGTATAATCCCCAATTGGTCTTCTTGATGGAGATTAAATTAGATGATAGACGAATGAAAAATGTGAGGAAAAGATGTGGTTTCTTAAATGAGATAGATGTTTGATTGATGGCTCATAAGGGAGTCTCTGTTTAGCTTGAAAGGTGACTATTATAATTAATTTAAGGAGTTTTTCCAAAAATCATATCGATGTCACTATCTAAGAGACTGCAAAAGAGAGGGAATGAAAGTTTACTGGTTTCTATGGGGCCCATTTACGAGTAATAAGAGTGACTCATGAAACATGATGAGGAATTTAAGACGTACTCAATAGTTACCTTGGTTAGTATATGGTGATTTCAATGAGATTATGTATTCTTTTGAGAAGGTTAGGGATATTCCAATGGAGGAAAGGAGCATGAAGGTGTTTAGAGGAGTTCTAGAATAGTGTAGGGTAATAGATGTGGGATATTTTTGACCATGGTTTACATGGGAAAGAGGGAATTTTTCGGAGACTAATATAAGAGAGAGGCTGGATGGACGAATGGCAAATGATGAATGGATGAATATGTTTTTGAATGCTTTAATTCAACACTTGCCACATTCTTATTCGGACCATTGTCTGCTACTTATACATATTGAGAAGGAAGAAAATGGGTCGAGAAGGAAAAGGTTTCGATTCGAACCATGGTGGACGATGGAAGATTCGTTTTAAGGGGAGTTAAAATGAATTTGAGATTCCACTTTGGGGGTATTTTTTCAAAGTTTGAGAGTTTACAGAAAAGTCTAGGGAGTTGGGCGACATTTATCAAGAATGGAAGGAACAGCTTGAAGAGGGAATTGACTAAAAAGTTAGAGGAGATGATGGATAAGGAAAAGAATGATGAAAATCTAGTAAATTTTATTGATACAAAAATTCAACTGAATTTAGAGATTGGCAAGGATAAAACCTTTTGGGAACAAAGGGTGCATGCTAATTGGTTACGATTGGGGGAGAAGAACACGTCTTTCTTTCATAACTTTGCTTCTCA